>JAKSZT010054416.1:13641140-13995831 GCA_026826555.1 Tolypeutes matacus
GTGGCAGCATTTCTGGCGCGAATCTTTGGCGCGGGTGCGAAATGCTGTTGACTTCCTAGAAGAAGGCTAGGGTGTTATTGTTTCAATCCTGGCGGCCATGTTGCATGCCACCGACCTCGCTTAAGGCAAAATAGACATGGATATATTATTTTTACGGCCCCCAACACTCATTTGTGGTTGAAGGTTTTGAAGGCTTTCCTCCAGATATTCCAAGAGAGGGTTGATTTGTGCCCCTTGGGTATAGGTGGTGGACCTTTTCAGTTTGTGGGCTCCTCATCCCTCTTGGTAAATGCAAGCTACCTGGAGCATTCCTTTGCCTCTGCAACCCTGTTTCCTGCATTCATTGCTTTAGTCTGGGAATAAATGCCACTCTCACCTCTCCAGTATGGGTCAGCATATGCCAAAGCAGATGGAGGTGCTGACCTGCTGAGTTGCTACTTGTGTGTTCCCCATATTGCCTCATGATCACCACCAAGCCCTATCCACTTTGTGTGTCTCATTACTATGAGTTTGGAGCATTATTTGAACCATATAATTCTCCTTTTCATGTCTGGTCTGTAGGGTAATTTCAGAGGTGTGTGACTTGTGCAATTCACACTCAAATGGTCTCCTTACTTTCATAATGCTCTGCTCTTACCATTGTGAAATTCTGAATGATTTTGAACAAGGCTGTTGAATTTTCATTTTGCACTGAGTGTAGAAAATCATATAGCTGGTCCTGCCTGTCTGATATCTCAGTCAATACAATCTTGATTCCTAATAACTTTCAGAATTCCTTGAACATTTTCTTCTGTTCTCGTTACTCTTCCCTATATCCAATGAAATTATAATTTATATATTTTAAGCTTCATTGAGGTATAATTTACATGCCTTAAAATTTACTCACTTTTAATGTAGGATTCAATGTTTTTAAATCAATTTACAGAGCTAGGCAAACATCACCACCATTGAATTTTCGAATGTCTGTCACTGCCAAAAGATCCTTGTACTCATTTAAAGTCACACCCTGTAGCAGTTAGATATTATTGATGAATTCCAAAAAGAAATATTGGATTATGTTTTTAAAATTATCTTTTCCTCTGGGCATATTAGAGTATATTGGATTCAGAGGTTTTACTTTTACTTGATTAAATAATGATTAAGGCTTTGATTGGGCTATGTCAGTAGGACATTGAGTCTCCAAGTCTCCACCCCTTGGTGGGTGGGGTCTCATAGAGAAACCACACCTCAGAGAAGGGAGTTGGGAGGTTTTGAGCTGGAGTCCTGGGACATAAGCACACAGAGGAGCTTGGTCGTGAGGAAAGAGAGAAGGCCCAGGAAGAGAAACAAGCCACTGGCCTAATTGTCTACAGCTGGCCTTGTGGAGATACCAGAGCAGCTGAGCCCCGAGAGAAGCAAACCCCAGGAAGAGAGGAACCCAGGAAGCCTGAACCCTTACAGATGTAGGCAACCATTTTGCTCTAACATGTGGCAATAAACTTTGGTGAGGGAGGTAACTTGTGCTTTATGGCCTGGTAACTGTAAGCTTCTACCCCAAATAAATACCCTTTATAAAAGCCAACAGGTTTCTGGTATTTTGCATTAGCACCCCCTTTGGCTGATTAATACACTCCCCATTCCTAATTCCAGGCCCAGCACTTTTTAATATTTTACATGTAATTTTTAAATAATGATTTTGGAGGTGGTATGGTTCTCTTTCAAAGAAGAGTCAAGAAAAAAGATCTTGAAGAGAATGACAGTCTTCAAAAGAGGAGTTGTGAAACCATCAATCTAAACGGCCAATCACCTTTCTCTGTTTCCTCTCCAATGCATGGTTAGTAAGAGGCCATTTTTGTGTGAACTCAGATCTGATGACAAGATAGTGACTAGGATTCGTATAGATTTGCTCATTTCTACTTAAAATCCATCTTTGTTTTATTTTGGACTTTCAACAACACATAAAGAATGAGTTGAACATAACATAGCTACAGTGATTAAACTCATAAGGTGCTACATTGTTAAGCTCAATAAAATAACAATGAGATATATTATACAAGCAGAATTTTTACAGTCATCCTTTCTTTTATTTTAATTTGTACAAATAATATTTACTTTTTCTGATTATAACACATCATGAATGATTATATTTATAGAATTTATAAAATATAGGGTGGCATATAGAGGAAAATAAAATTTCCCATTTTTCCAGGATTGTATCACATTCCATCCTTATATTTTTCTTTGCAAATGTGTTTATTTAGTAGTTTTGTTTTATTTTTGGTAAAAAAAGAGATCATAAGTTATATACTATTTCCTGCTTGATTTTCAATATGTTTGGTTTTCCATACTCATAAATGTTCTTCAAAAACACAATTTATCTGTGTGGACGTTAAGGATAGCAAGAGTGACAGAAGATCTTGGATTCAACAGGAGCTTGTGAGTGAGGTATTGAAGTCTGGACGAACACAGGCAGAGTTTAAACACCTGGAAATGTCTTAGGTCTTTCTACATGCAATGTCGCAAGGGGACTCAATATTACAGTAATTCTTCTACAGTCCACATCACCTGTCCCTGAAGGAAATATGTGCATACAACACTTAGGTACTATCAGCTGGGGGAATTGCCCGATTACGAAACTTTGATAAAGCAGGTGAGAGAAGGTGGAAGATTCTCTCTACCTTTACTTAGGGAGACTGAAATAACCCCTAATACCTTAAATGTTCATTCTCTCTACATAGTTCTTAATATGTTTTTGCTACAGTATTTATTCGTATATATCTGTCCCAAGAGATTGCTACTCCATATAAGTGGAACCTGTGCCTTGTACAATTTCTAGAACATAGTAGGTGTTTAATAAAAGTTTGTTGTTTGAGAGAATGAGGGAGATATGAGAACAAAGTACCATTTTGTTCTTAATCACTGTTTAGGCCACTGAATAACCCCACTAATCTTACCAAATACAGACAACACAGATATGTAACTTAATTAGATAAGCCATATAAAATCACTTGGCAAGGTGCCTGGCACATAATGAGCATTCTGTAAATAAAAATAATTTGCCTCCATATGGCCAGAAGCCTGAGCATTCAGCACTCGAAGCCAGGAACAAGTAGTGGTTGCAAATGGGTAACAATTGCACCACCAACATCCAGGGGTGGGGAAGTGCCCTCTCTAGTCTGATTTTTCCAGTTGGAAACTTGCTTGGAGTGCCCCTCAGGCCACCCTTCTTTTCATCTGCAGATATATTATTGAAAATTGTAGCTCAGCCCTGTCAGTCTAAATTACATTAGGAGGATTAGGAGATGCTCTGCAAGGAGAAAACAGGATTTGGCAATTTGATTTCAGGAAGACTTGAAAGGTCAGGGATGGAAGGCCAAGGTGGAAAAAAAAAGAGGGCTTTGAGCTTCTGCAGCAAGAACCAACAAATCAGAGTAAGAATGACAGTTATGGAAGTTTAGGTGTAATGTCTTCAGTCAGAATCATCAACCATGATCGAATTTTATTTGTCTATTTGAGGAGGTGGGAGATACATTGAATTGTCTAAAAGGAATACAATTGCAGTTGTCTAATTTTGATTTTCTCACATGCTTTCCTGTTAAAATTGTATCTTTAGCTTGTCAAAATAATTTTCTTTATTTAGTACAACTAAAAAGCTATTTTAATTTTCCCTTAGTGTTTCTCATTACTTTTTGTCAAAATTGACCCAAAGCTGCTATTAAGAAGTGCTGAAATTTTCATGCTTAAAATAAAATCCATGACCTTATTGTAAGCAAATGGCAATTATGTAAGAAATTAATGAAATAAATATACTTAATTGAGGATTTCCAGAATATATTTACACACAGTTACTTGTTTGTTTTACTACTAGTTATCAAGTCATGTTCTGTTGTGTGTTGTTTTTTTGCAGATTGAAAGAATTTTGTTTAACCAACTGTAGTTCAAAATAAGTAGGCATATGAGCCTGAAATATAAACCTGTGTTCCTGCTCATAATGTGGTTAATATAATGGACTTGGTGTCTGATCTCAAATGAGTTACTCAACATTGTTGAGTTGCCAAGTCTAAATTTGCAAAAGGAAAATAATTGTATTCAATTTATAGGGTTCTTGTGAAGAGTAAATGAGAAAATGAATATAAGTGCTAAGCTTAAGATTTGGTGCATAGTAAATGCTCAAAAAATGTTAGTTGTTTTTTTTTTTAATTAAAATTTGTAAATGGGGGAGACAATCCAGTGGGCATTGTTTTCCAGACATTATATTTATATGACTGTGCAGGAAGATGGTAAACAACTGTGACTTGATTGCCATTTTCCTACTTAACCATGTGGATTTTGTCAACTATTTCCAGCTAATCAGACACAGAGACAATGCCATCTACATTGTACAGATGATTTTTTCAATCCATCAGCAATGCCTAGGTGGTGCATCCCCCGAGACTGGATATGTCAAAAGTTAGAGACAGGGAAATTTGAGCTTTGAATGTTGAGTCTTCTGGAGTGCTTCTAAGCTCCCCTGCGCCTCGGTTCTGATGCTGGAAAGGTTGATGCTTCCAAATTATTTTTCTTAGAGAATCAGCACCATCAGATCTGCCTGACTCATTAAAAAATATTCTGAAGTTTTAGTAGGAAGGAAAGTAAGTGGGAAATGTTGGGAGAGTTTAAAAAAAGACACAATTTAATGCCTGCTCTAATGTTCATTTTTATTAATAGGATTTCAGGTAAATGTAAAGAAGAGAGCAGAATTTTTTCAACACAGTTTTTCTACATAAGTGTTGCATACCCATTGTAGATAAGCCAGAAAACACAGAGAACAGAAAAAAAAAAAGAAAAAAAAATTCCCGTAACCCTTCCACCTAAGGATTACTACCCTTGACATTTTGATTATATCCTTCATTCTGTTTATTTATGCACATATATAAATACATATTTGTATTTATATGCATATTTTACAAAAATGGAATCACACTGTAGAATTTTTTTTTTTTTTTTTTTTTTTTTTTTTTTTTAAATATAACCTTTTTTTTTTATTTAGTGAGTGTTTTAATTTCCTTAGCTGTTCAAGCAAATGCCATACAATGGTCAGCTTTCTCCCCAAAGACTGGAGCCCTGGGGCTGGTTGCCAGCAATCCTTGGTCTTTGGCTTACAAGGCAAGGCACATTGTGGCCCCTCTTGGCCTCTCCATTCTCTTCTGGGTTCTACTGAATTTCAGCTTCTGACTGCTCCCTGTGACTTTCTCTATACTTGTCTGAATTTTATTCCGCTTATAAAGGCCTCCAATAATAGGATTAAGACCCATCCTGATTGGGGTGGGTCACTCCTTAGTTGAAGTAGCTTCATCAAAAAGATCCTACTTACAATTGGTTCACATCCACAGGAGTGGATTAAGAACATGTTTTTCTGAGGTGCACACAGGTCCAAACCACCATTTAAGATTTAAGATATCCTTAACATCTTTTACATCATTTTAATATTCTTCTACAAGATCCTTATAAATAGATACAAACAAGAAATTCATTGCAGAAAAAAAAAAGTTATTTGCTTTTCCAATCTGCTAATTTTTAAGAATTAGACTATTTGCAATCTATTGATATTATTAAGAAATGACTAATAAACACACTAGTGGCTAAAAGGGAAAAATTTGAAAGGTATTGGTTGAGCATCATATCCAAGCTCCCTGTTTTAACAAGGTGATCCCCACAGAATGATTGCATTTGAAATCATTTAAAAGCATCAGAGAACTACACAGGGGAATAGAAGCAAGTTTCTAATATGAATACGTAAAAAACAGAAGCTACAGCCTCCACAGGATAGAGAGAGTAGGCAACATGGATACTTGCTGAATTTTTTCAGGACAGGCAATTTTCACTTTGCATCATAGTGCAGGACTGAAAAATGACTGTGCAAACTGAAAGGATGCAAAGTGATATTCATAATTAATGGGGAAAAATTGCCACTGTTCCATGACCTTTAAAAATTCCTGAAAAACATTGAAATATCTCTTATTTTATATATCAATGTGCTGTATAGAGAAACGAAAAAAAAAAAAAAAAAACTAACAAAACTAATATTTATTTGGTATATTGTAATGTGAAATATTAGAAACATTGACAATTAAATGTTATATTTCTTTGCAAAAAACTTACCGAGTAGTTTGAACAGTGATTACCTTACCCTTCTTGTGTATAACTTATGATATAGAATGAACATTTTTTCTATGCCTTGGCAAATTTAGATCAGCTTCCATTGTTTTATCCTTGATACGTTCAATGTCACAAATTATCTCTGAGAGTGCCTTTAATGTGAAGTTTGTGCTGGCATCACTTCCTCTGGGGCATCTTCATCCTTTCCATCACAACCACCTTCCTCATTTATAAGTTCGCCTTTGTTAAGCTCATCTGGATTCATATCTTTGGCTCTCAAATGGCAGCTGTGTCGAGATAACCATTCAGCTATTTCTTCTCTAATTCCATGAATATTTGATTTAAACTTCATCTCTAGTGTTATGACTTGTTGCTTTTTTTTTTTCCTGCTGCACTTTCATCTTTCTTAGCCAATTCCCTCTTTCAGTTATCCCTTTTTTATAAAATGTCATATGGGTTTATCACTGGGAGAGAAGAAAACAATATGACAGCTTTGATACTTGTGTATGAAGTGAAAACTGATGTGCAGTGACCAATTATGGACAGGCTTTGGAAGAAGTTACATGATTGATCAATGACCATGATGTACATCTGTTATTTACATGGTGATTTGAGGACAGAGGTGCAAAGTTTGTTCTTTATGCGAGTACTCACACTTAATATACTGTGATAAAGGAAATGTGAATCATGTTCTGGGGGAAAAGTTATTTAACTAAACTAAATATACATAGACAACCCTAGCGTTGCACAGTTCCTATATGCAAATTTCAGTTACCCAAAATGAAGCATGCATATTTGCATATTGGGAGTGTGCAAAGCAAGGATTCTCTGTATATAGTTATACACAATGGATGAAAGGAAGGTCTTCCTATGTTGATTTCATAGGCTATGAATGGCAGTGCCTCTCCCTATTTCAGGCTACCAGGGGTGACAACATTAGTCTTACGGAATCTGAGGAATACAGTGTGTTGTACTTAGGTCTCTAATTACTTCACACCCTCCTCCCTCTAAAGGGTCCTGAGTAATGCTTTTCAGGTGACTCACTGCAATGGGACAGAATCTAGAAATGTATCCTGCAATTCCTCTCTTGCCCACAGCACACCTGAGCTCTCGGAGGACTTCAGTTTAAACTTGGGGATCTGTTGTTTAAGAGTGCATTAATTAATTTCTACATATTGTGGGTTTTTCAGTTCTCCCTCAGATATCGATTTCTAGCTTCATTCCCTTGTGGTCAGAGAAGACACATTGTATATTTAAGATGTTTTGTTACCTAACATATGGTCTTTCCTGGAGAATGAATCATGTTCACTAGAGAAGAATGTGTAGTCTACTGCTATTGGGCAAAGCGTTCTCTTTATATCTGGTAGTTCTAGTTGGTTTAGAGTTCATACGAGTCTTCTATTTCCTTTTTGATCTTCTATTCTCCCAGCACTGTTTGTTAAAGAGTCTATTTTTCCCAATTGAGTGGATTTGGCAGCCTTGTGAAAAATCAATTGTCCATAGATGTGAGGATCTATTTCTGAACTCTCAATTGGATCCCTTTGGTCAATATATCAATCCTTGTGCCGATACCATGCTGTTGTGACCACTGTTGCTTTGTAATATGCTTTAAAGTAAGGAAGTGTGAGTCCTCTAATTTTGTTCTTTTCAAACATGTTTTTGGCTATTTGTGACCCCTTACCTTTCCAAATAAATTTGATAATTGGCTTGACCATTTTTGGAAAGCAGGCTGTTGGAAATTTGATTAGGATTGCCTTGACTTTGTAAATCATTTTCGGTAGAATTGACATCTTAATGATATTTAATCTTCCAATCCATGAAGAAGGAATGTCCTTCTCTTTATTTTCATCTTCTTTGAGTTCTTTTAGCAATGTTTTGTAGTTTTCTATGTACAAGTTCTTTACATCCATGGCTAAATTTATTCCTAGATATTTGATTCTTTTAGTTGCTATTGCAAATGGAATTTTTTCTCTCTTGTCTTTTCCTTTAACCTGCTGAACTCCATTTAGTAATGCTGGTAGGGCAGGCTCTAGTTTATAAACTCTCAATTTCTGTTTATCTGTGAATATTTTAAACTCTCCATTTTTGAAGGACAGTTTTGATGGCTAAAGACTTTTTTGCTGGCAGTATTTCTCTTTCAGCACCTTAAATATATCATACCAGTGCCTTCTCACTTCCATGGGTTCTGATGAGAAATCAGCAGTGTTATTGAGGATAACTTGTACGTGATGAATCACTTTCTTCTGCTGCTTTCAGACTTCTCTCTTTATCTATGACATTTGACATTCTGATTAGTATGTGTCTCAGTGTAGGTCTATTAGAATTTATTCTGTTTGGAATATGTCACACTTCTTAGACATAAATATTTATGTCTTTCATAAGAATTGGAAAATTTTCAGCCTTTATCTCCTCAAATATTCTTTCTGCCCCCTTTCCCTTCTTTTCTCCTTCTGGGACACCCACAATGTGTATGTTTGTGCATTTTATGCTGTCAATCATATCCCTGAGACACTTTAATTTTTTTTTATCTGTTCTTCTGACTGTATGATTTCAATTGTCCTCTTAATTCACTGATTCATTCTTCTGTCTGTTCAAATCTGCTGTTCTATGCCTCTAGTATATTTTCAGTCTCTACTATCGTGCTTTTCATTCCCATAATTTCTATTATGTTTCCTTTTATGTCTTCAAATTCTTCTTATGTTCACACTTTGTCTTCTTAATAGCCTTTATTTCTTCATGCATATTTTCCTTCATATCTCTGAGTGCATTGAGGAGATTTGTTTGAAATTCTTTGATTAGTTCTTCTAAATTTTGTGTCTCCTCTGAAGTTTTAATTTGTTGTCTTGGCTGAGCCATATCTTCCTCTTTCTTAGTATGGCTTGTACCTTTTTACTGATGTCAAGACATCTGATTATCTTGATGAGTTAACTCTGAAGGTCAGTTTCTCCTTCTTGTCTAGGGTTTTATTGTTATTGGCTTTGTGTTAAGGCTCTTCTTTGATGCTTGGTCCATCTTATTTTAGACCTTTAGAATAGCCTGTGTTTGGTCAGATTTTCTCTGCTCTTCATCTGATTCTTGCCCTGGATATATGGTACAATTTTTAAGATTGCACTTTTTGTGTAATTGTTTCACTGCCAGGAGAAAACCTCCTTTCTTCTGTTCCTTCTCTAGGAATCTTGATCTGCTCTGTTTCTGTTCTGAATTTTCTTCCCATTTTCTTATGATTTATTTAAATTCTCTCCCTCACTCAGTGCCCCACTTTCCTTACTCTTTTTAGTTCTAGGACCTTCCTGTCTTACAGCAAATCAGTTTAAATCCACCCCCCCATTTTCTATGTGTGGCTTTTTCTACTTTTGGTTTCTTGCCCATTAGTGTATCGACCCTGGGAAGCCATTTGGGGTCAGTCCAGAAAGGTGGATGACTCCAGAACTGTTCATTTGGCATTTAGGTGGCCCAGTCAACAGAAAATGGATTGAATGAGTGCAACACTTTCCAGCTGCAGTTTTAACATAGTATTTCCCCACCCCTGCTCCTTGCCCTTGGGCCTTTTGAATATAGCACTCCACAACAGCTTGTGCTCTGCCCTGGGTCTCTGTGGACTTGGGTCCCTGCGTCTGCATATGTGTGGGGTTCTATCAGTGCTGTCCATGTTGGGTGTTGGGAGGGATCTAGGCTGATGCATCTAAGCAGCTCCCAAGCTGTGGGAGAGTGAGAGAGAGGGAGTGCACCTGCGGGTCCAAGACGGAAGTTTCCTACTTGATATTTTCCTTTTACTTTAAGTTGGCATTTGTGGAGTCCTTCTCCAGACTTTACTGTCCTCCATAGCACGAAGCAATTGAGATTTGTCCTTTCATTTGCTGAATCTCTGAGGAGATTTTTTTCAGGGGATGACTTATGTTGCCATACCGACAATGTCACTCCACTGCTTTTCTTAATACCGGACAATTGTTGGTGCCTGGAACCCAGCACAGCTTCTGAGACCTGGAGCAAGGGAGCAAAGTGTGTGTGTGTGTGTGTGTGTGTGTGTCCAGGAGACAGTCCAGTGTGCCTCCTCGCCAGTTAAACAAGCTTGGCAAGCGGAAGCTGACTGAGTGCTGAGGTGCCATGGGCAGAAGGGGAAGCAGGGAGCCTGCTTTGTGGCACACACCTGAAGGGCTCCAGACAAATCTGATTGTGCAGAAAGGATGGTGCTAATTGTGGGGCTGTGGCAGCAGCAGCACCCCACAAAGACACCCTCCACCTCCCACCACCTCTTCAATAGATTTTTTGGTGGAGGGACTGATTCCTGGAGCTTCCTCCTCTGCCATCTTCCCACAATCCTCCCCCCAGTTATGTTTACATCACTGTGTCGCTCACTAATAAGGCCTTAAAAATGTTTGTTAAATGTAACAGAAAATATTGTTTTATTGACTGGTGGGATTCTACTACAAAGAAAATCATTTTTTCATTAACATCAATTTTAGAGAAATGGTATTTTCATAATACCTAGATTAAATATACTTAACTATATAGGATACAAAAATTGAAATGGACGAAAGATGAAAGTTAATCATAAGAGTATTCAATAGGAAATTCATTTTTACTTTGTGTAGTTTATAATTTGTTCTCCTCTCTATTCTCCATCAGGCAGACAGAGTGATCTTTTGGAAATGCCAATCATATCATGTCTTTTCTTGCTTGAAACTCTCCTATGGCTTCCCAATGCCCCAATAATAAAAATCTAAATTCTTTCCTATGGCCCTCAAAGCCAAAGTAATCTGGTTCCTAACAATTCTCTGATTCCATTTCCTACCCTTGACCTTTACTATTCTCCTACAAACCCCAGATATGGTTTATTTAGACTGTCTTGGCTTTTTTCTCTGTTCTGTAAACATGCCAAGCTCATTGCAGTTTTAGGGGCTTTACTTTTGCTTTTGTCTCTGTTTGCAAGCACCTTCTCTAGATCTTCACATGTAAAGCTTCAGTATAGTGTCTAACACATAGAAACAATCTAACACATAGAACCTAAGTGTTATGGATTCCTTCATTCCTTTTTGCCTGTTTTTTTTTTTTAGAGATACCTAGATTACATAAATGTTACATAAAAAGTGTAGGGGATTCCCATATGCCCCACCCCTCTACCCCTCCCACATTTTCCCACATTAACAAACATCCTTCATTAGTGTGGTATATTTGTTATAATTGATGAACACATATTGGAACATTGCTACTAAGTGTGGATTATAGTTTACATCATAGTTTAAACTCTCTCCCATGCATTTTTGTAAGTTTTGACAAGATATATAATGGTCTGTATCCATCACTGCAATGTATTCAGGACAATTCCAATTTCCTGAAAATGCTACCATGTTACACCAATTTTTAAAAAGATGCTTAGATTACATAAAAGTTACATAAAAAATATAGAGGATTCCCTTATGCCCCGCTCCCCACACCTCCCACATTTTCCCACAATAACAACATCCTTCATTAAGGTGGTACATTTATTTTAATTGATGAACACATTTTGGAGCATTGCCATCAAACATGGATTAAAGTTTACATTGTAGTTTACACTCTCTCCCACCCAATCTGTAGGTTATGGCAAAATTTATAATGGCTTGTATCTGTCATTGCACTGGCATTCAGGACAATTCCCAAGTCCTGAAAATACCCCTGCATTACACTTGTTTTTCCCTCTCTCTACCCTCAGATCCTCCAGTGGCCACTGTTTCCACATCAATGATATAATTTCTTCCATTGCTAGAATCACAATAAGTCTATAGTAGAATACTAGTAAGTCGACTTTAGTCCTTAGATCATTCCCCAATCCTGAGGATTCTGGGATGGTGATGCCCACTCTACCTCTAATTGAGAGGGGGCTGTGATCCATTAGGGCCAATGGATGGGACTCTCTTGCTTCCAGTTGTAGACTCTCTTGGTTCCTTGGTATGGTAGTTGTCCATCATCATCTCCTTGTTAGTTATCCTGGGTGAGTCCAATGAACTGGAAAGTAGGTGTTGCAACTCCGCTGAGATTCGAGGCCCAGCTGCACATGGACAGCTTAAAGATTTAAGTCTCTTGGACGTATACCTACTAACTCTAGTACTAATTATAGGTTCAAATAGAAGAACAGAAGAGCTATGTGTAGGGAAACTACAAGTGAGTGCAACTCTGTCACACTGGGGAGCATAAATTCCAAAGTAGGGCGCACTGGCAAGGCACCAAACTCCTGAGCTACTTGCCCTGACTATAGTGCCTGGATGTCTCCAGAGCCTTTTTGCCTGTTTTTGAGGTAAAGGATGAGTGATAATAACCACCCACATGAGAGAAGAGATCAGTCAGGACAAACTGGTTATGCTGTGGTAATAAACAGTCCCTCAAATCTCAGTGGCTTAAAAGAACAAAGTTGTATTTCCTGCTCATACTACATGACGAAGGTGGGTTGGCAAGAAGGCTCTACTCACTGTGGAGGCTCTCACATTTTATGATACCACCAACTAAACATGAGAGTTTTGCATATTAACCATTATTTCTAGGGACTCAGTTATAAGTGATCTGGAGGCCACGCTTTGAGAAACAACTCTAGAGGTGATAACAATAGTTGTTTAATTGTAAGCTTATTTATTTTTCACTGAATGTACAATTATAGTCTTCTGTGTATAAGACTTAAGGGAAAGAACTATCCATTTAAATAGGAAAGAATTTGTATATGCTAAATGGCATCAGTAAAAAAGAAAGGCTCAGAAATTTATCTATTCACCCTAAAATAATGTCCTATTTCTGGAAGAAGGCAATGCTGAGACTGTCTTTCTTTTAGTTTGTGCAGATCACTAGGTTGATTCACAAAGCATACCAGCTATGTCCTATCTCTTGTTTGGAGAAGAATGCACAAGTCTAAGGATATTAAGAAAAAAAGTGGATGAATCATTTGATTCATTCCATTTGAAATGAACTATGGAGAAAGCAAATCCAATCTCATGTAATTAGAAGTTACTTTAATTGTGTGAAACACAGCCCACATTTCTTTGACAATGACAGATAATTGTCTCCTTTTTATGTTGTATTAAAAATCTAATGGCAAATAACTTTAAAATTCCAACTAACGGGCAACTAAGCTCTTTGTCATTTATTTCTGCAGTATTTTCACACTCTGATCACAGAATAACACTACCAGTACTATTAATGGTGTCATAAAAAATAAAAAAACAGAACCATAAATGTATGCTTTAAGTGAAGTTAATGTTCCATTATGATAGAGTACCCATCCCCTCTAAAAGCTCAACTATTTTAAATCCAGATCTGCTAAATTTCCAATAGTTTGGGTTTTCTCTGAGAGAAAGCTTCAGGCTTGATGTCTCCATGGCTATGTATTCACAAGCATTATGTTTTGGTTCATAAAATCTGAAAACTTCTAAAGTATCAAAACTTTCATGCAAAGCAGGCACAAAAAATCTGGTACATAAAATATCCATTTGTTGTTTTAAAAATTAATTATTGTAGGAGATTCTATTTCCATAATTGCTTTGAGGTCTTGCTTTAAGAGTATTGCCTTGGAGGGTGGGCTAAAGGGATGATAACAAGAAAATACTTTTCAGTTGATGTCTTGTTGAAAATGTTGGTGCATTTTTAAATGCCTATGTTCTGACCAGTGAATCTAGGTATGTTGGCTGGGAAGTGAGTAGTCTTATAATAGGTAATTTTGCCTTTACCAGAATGTGGACTGAGTTTAATTGACACTCCCGTACTTGATGATGATAAACTAGGAAGGTTGAAAGAAATGTAAGAAATCATATGTATTCAATGACTCATTTTGTTTAGTTATTGCATGAAGGTTACTCTTTTCCTCGCTCATATCTGAGAAGGCAGCACACACACCAGAGACATGGTCTCCTCTCCTGTTGGTTTCTCTGTAGTAAACTTGTAATTAAATGGCTTTGCCTCTTTAGGGTACACTATGAACAATAACAGTCATCGAAGGAGATTGCTTGTGATGTGCTTGTTAAGTTTCACAGTTAATGTCTTATAAGACAGAATGGGATCAAAATTGGGAAACAACAGTTCTAAGCTGGTTCTCCCTTCAGGACATTAGTTTGACACTTAAGATTTTTTTTAAAAAATTAGATATTGTATTAGTCTGCCAAAGGGGTGCTGATGCAAAGTACCAGAAATCGGTTGGCTTTAACGAAGAGTATTTATTTGGAGTAAGAGCTTACAGTTAGAAGGCCCTAAAGAATCCAACTCAAGGTTGCTTTTTCACCAGTCAGTTGCCACGTGTTGAAGTAAGATGGTCCCTGATCTCTGAGAGGGTTCAGCCTTCCACTTCTTCTCTCTCAGCTGCAGGCTGGCATAAGGCTTGTCTCTCAGGGCTTCCTCTCTCCTGGCATAGGGCTAATTTATTTCTGGGTCTTCTATATCAGTCTCATCTATTCTGTTCTCTTTCCAAGGTCAGCTGCAAACTATCAGGTGAAAGGCTCATCTATCCCCGGGGCCCAAGGATCAAAAATGACAGAGCTCTCTCTCTTCCTGTGTGTCTTCTTGAGTGAGTGTCCATTTATATCAGCCCACCAAGGGGACAGGGACTCAACCTGAATCATGCCTTACTGACATGGTCAAATCAAAGGCCCTAAATTGATTTTATCAAGTAAACTTAATCAGAGGGCCCTCATGAATTTAATACAATCAAAGGCTATCATACCCAGAGCAACAGTTAGTTTATAAACATAGTCTTTCTCTTTTTGGGACTCATAAAAATAATCTCAAACTGTCACAGGTATAAAGTTAAGCTGATCATATTTCTTAGCTTATGGCTCCTTGTCATTACTAGTTTGGGGAATGCCCCTCTCATGTATTTCTTCATCACATTTTCTTCCCATTTCCTAGGCCTATTTCCTTCCATTTTCCAAAATAACCTAATGTGGTTGTTATGCATCTTTGCATTTGTATGTTTTTTTGTGTGTTTTAGTTTCCAGGCTGCTAAAACAAGTACCATACAATGGGTTGGCTTAAACAATAGGAATTTATTGGCTCATAATTTTGAGACTAGGAGAAGTCCAAAATCCATGTGTTTATAAGGCCATGGTTTCTCCCCAACAATTGTGGCCTTCTGTGGCTGGCTGCCTGCGCGCTTTTGTCCTTGGCTTTTTTGTCCCATGGCAATGCATGTGATGGCATCTTTCTTTTCTGGGTTCTGTTGTGTTTACTTTATAAAGACTGTTGGGAGAAATATACCAGAAATAGGCTGGGTTTCAGATGGGAATTTATTAGGTTGAAAGTTTACAGTTTTGAGGCTATGAAAGTGTCCAAATCAAGGCATATCAAGAAATGCTGTCTCACCAAGTCACAGCTGTGGGTGATCAGGCCCATGGCAGGCAAAATGCCAGTCTGCTCATCATTCCCCTCTCCTCCAGGCCTTGCATGGGCCTCTCCCCGTACCTCTGTGTTGCCCTGATTCCAGTCTCTGATCTCAGGGACTGCTCCTTCTCTCTCTGAGGCTTTTTTCTCTGTGTCTTTGCATGTTTCTCCCACTTATAAAGGACTACAGCAAGAGGACCAAGACCCACCCTGGGTCACACCTCACTAAAGAAATCCAGTCAAAGGCCCCCCAACTGAATCCAATTCAATCAAAGGGTCCCATACCCACAGAAATGGATTAGCTTTAAGAACACGATCTTTTCTGGGGTCCACAAAAATCTTAAACTGCCACACATTGATTTCCGGCTTCGGTTTGCTTCCTGTGTCTTCTTCCCTCCTAGTCCAATTTCCTTTGCTTATAAGGACTTCAGCTATGTAGGATTAAGACCCACCCTCATTCAGTTTGGGCCCTCCTTAACTAATACCACTTCAAAGGTCCTATTTGCAAAAAGGTTTACACCCACAGGACTGGGGGTTGGGACATGATTCAATCTCAACATTGTGAAATGTGAATTGTTGTTTTGTGTCCTGGTATTTTCAATTTTCATAGATGGGGTTAGGTTATAAATCTTAGTTGCTTTTTTCCCCTTGTTTCAACTCAGGTACTATTTATATTGCTGCATGTATTTCTGCTATTTCAGCCTTCTCATTGCTGCATTTTTTATTAGGATTTGCATAGTATTTATACTCACTTTTTAAAAATACAGTTTTGTTTATCTTCCCTGACTTTCATTATTTATCAATTGTTTTCATTCTCCTCTTTCTAATGATCAAAAATGTTTATCAAACAAAGATGCTAACATACCAGGCTGAGGGCAAACAGTGGCCTTTAATAACATTTTTAAATAAAGTTCTGAAATGTGCAGGAACATCACAGCTCTCTGACCAAGGAGAAAGCTTCCCTTTTTATATGAAGACATAATATACATGAAGTTTCCTATATTACTCTTTCAGTCTCCCCCATAATTTGAGTCTAAATATATCTTAACTGATGTTATGGGATATGAGAATTTACTTTAGAACACACGTTTTCATTTAATCAAATAAGTTGCTTGTGCAAATGTGGGCTCAGGGATGTGTGAAAAAGTATATAAATTTAAAATAACAAAGCCAGGGGATCTTGGAATCAGACTTGCTTTGGCATTGCCTGGCTCTATCACCGTGGATGGTCACTAAACAACTCTGTACCTTTTTATCCCTCACAGATCTTGGACAATAACTTAGAGTGTCTTGAGTTTCTTAAGGAAAAGTGATTATTACTATTAAGTGGAACCCTTCCCCTTCTCTTTTCAGATCTCTAGGTCCTAATTAGGAGTGTGAAGCGGACTGTTGAGGACCAGCTCCTGAGAGCAGCCAGGCAGTGCCTCATCCCTCTGGAGCCATGCCAGGAGGCTCTGGGCCAAATCTGCTTGGAAATTATTTCTTTCTGTCTGTCATTGAAGCCTGAACAAACTCCAGGAATTAGGTACTAATTAATGTCAACACATTACAAATGAAGAAAGAAGGGAAATTGCTAGGATTCATTCCTGAGGAAATCTTCAGAAATTCGCTTTAAAGTTTATGTGTAGCTCAGGGCAGCATTGAACGAAATCATAAAATGCTGCTCACATGGATGAGTGACCTGGAGGTGACCTGCACGAACCTGTTGGCCAGTATTTATTTTCATATCCTGCCTATTTTGTTATGATGCTCCTTACAGCATTGTATGATCTGATTGGCAGGCTAAGAATCCAAACTATGGCTTAATTAGCTATAAGTTCTAGAGTGCCTGCACAAAATTCTAAGAAATATTTTTAAAAATGACACTTTCCTGATTTTCATCCATGGCTGTTTTGTGGACTTTAATGAATAACATTTGTAAGAATGGAACATGTAGATTGTTTCACGAATCTTAGGAAGTCTTCATTTTTTAACCAGAAGCTCATTCTGTATCATGTGTTTATGTCTATAAAATTAGGAACTGGATGCTAAAATCCAAGTAATAATCTTGGGTAATCATGATAATAAGCTGTGTACTATTAAATCATATTTGATCCAAAGCCAATATGTGGATACCAATGGGGAGTGAGTCTGCAGTCAGAAATGAGTCTTACTCTGTAGAAAAAGCAATAGTAGCTGCAGTAAACCAAGAATTTGTTTAATTATTTGCTCATTGTTCTTCAGGCTTCCTTGATATATTTCTCCCTCTTTAACATTGCCCTTGGTGGTGCATTTTATTAGACTTTACCAGAATAAGAAATGTCTGGGCTTGGACAGGCTAGCACCCTTTGACTCACTAGAGAAGACTCTGTGCTATCTAATACTTCTATTTTCAATGCTTAGCACAGTTTCTGGCACAAATTGTTGAGTAATTGAGTATTAAAGAATGCTATAGACGTACCTATAATGTCAAATTAGGTTTTACCATAGTAGTTGACTATTAGAGAATTCGTTTTAGAGCATGGACTTTGGAGTTCAACAACCTCTGTCATGTACTTATTGTATGGCCAGGGGTCAATTATCCCTTTTATGCCTCAATTTTTTCATCAGTAAAGTAGAGTTAATAGTGGATTGGTGGAAAAGAGGTTAGATGTGTGTTGTGAAAACTTTTCTGACCACACTAAACTCAAGGCTTTTCCAAAAGTAAAAAAAAAAAAGTTCCGTGGAATTTGGTTCTTAATTAAATACTGCATTGATTGTTATCTAGCTGGGTTTTTTCCCCTCTAAATTGTAACTTGCTTAATAGAATAAAGAGATTCAAGGGCAGGCATTTTCTCTGTTTTCCCAAGGACCTAGTACAGATTTTATGTAAGCTTTAGTCTGTCTGCTTTCTACAAACCATACCACGTAGGGAATGGATAGGGAAGAACATGAAAATAAAAACTTTGTGAAAAAATGGCATATATATATTTTTTATATTCTAAAAGATGCTTAGATTACATAAATGTTACACAAAAATTACAGGGATTCCCATGTTCCCCACCTCCCACACCTCCTATAACATCCCACATAAACATCTTTTATTAGTGTGGCACATCACCTGCAATGGATATACACATCCTGGAGCTTTGCCACTAAGCATAGACCATAGTTCACATTGTAGACCACACTCTCTCCCACACAGTTCTGCATGTTATATGCTGATGTACAATGGCCTATATCTGTTGTTGTAATGTCACTCAGGATAATTCCCAAGTCCTGAAAAAACACCTGTATAACAATTGCTTTTCCCTTCCCTGCCCCAAAAGCATCCAGTGGGCACTGGCTCCACCTCACTGTTGTAATTTCTTCCATTGCTTGAATCACATTATGTCTACAACAGAATACCATTAAGTCCACTCTAGTCTATAGCTCTTCCCCCAATCCTGAGGGTTTGGGATTGTGAAGTCCACTCCACCTCCAAGTGAGAGAGGGCTTATATCCTATGGATACGGTGGATGGGATTATCCTTCCTGAGGCTGCTGGCTTTCTCCATTCCCTGGGATGGCTGCTGTCCATCATCGTCTCCTCACCAGGTGACTTGGGTGAGTCCGTTGAGCTGTAGAGTAGGAGTTGCAGCTCCACTGAGATTCCATGCACACCTGGCACATAGGTAGGCCAGAGGCTCCAGTCTCTGGAAGTATACCTACAAACTTCAGCCTCACATATAAGTTTGAATAGAAGGGACTGATGGACCATGTGCAGGGAGGACTTATTTGAGTCCAACTATGTCACTCTCAGGAGCACAGATTCCAGAATAGAGCCCACTGATAAAGCACCAATCGCTGGAGCTATCCCCCCTTATATAGGACCTGGGTATCTCCAGAGCCCTCAGGAGCCCCTCTGTGTGGGAAGATATCCACTTTGGTGTTCTATGAGATCCTACTGAGGTGTGCATAAGCGTTACCTCTGGGATGACCTCCCAACTCTCTTTGAAGTCTCTTAGACACATGAACTCATTTGTCTTTACCTTTTCCCCGTTTCATTCATGGTCTTTTTCCCATCATATTGCCAGTTGGCACTTGGTATTAATCCCTCATTGCCAGGGAGGCTCATCCCCGGGAGTCATGTCCCATGCTGGGGGGAAGGTAATGCATTCATATGCTGAGTTTGGTTTAGAGAGAGGCCACATTTGAGCAACAAGGAGACTCTCAGGTGGCAACCCTTAGGCACCCCATAGCAGTAGGCTAAGTTTCAATTACAAGAGCAAAGACTCGTAAGGCTAGTTATCAATAACAAGAACCCATCAGTGGACACTTTTCCTTTGCCAGATACTGCCCCTGCACTCGGAGGACTGTTTCTGCTCCTTTGGAGAATGTGGCAGAGCTCTCCAGGCTGGGAATTCAGTATTCCCTCATTTATTGAGTGATTGTCTACCCACTGTGACCATGCCCCACCCCTTGATCATTTGAACAATTTTATATATCTTTCATGTATATTTAGGTGAACTTCCTCCCATGAAACCCCTATCCCAGACACCCCCCACCAATGATCCTCTCCTGCCCCCTCTGTAACCCTTCTGTGATCCAAACCTTCCTTGTAGATGAAGCCCATATAATAGCCAAATACAATTAATAGGAAAATGAAATGATAAAGATAAGTTTAAATATAAGAGATAAAATACATGGAAACTTAAAAAAAAAAAACACTAGAAATAAAATAAAATTAAAGGATTGGGATATTCAAAAAATGGGAAAAAAAAAAAAACACAGAAAAATCATTAAATTTTTTTTTCCCTTTTATCACTGCATTATCAGGTGTCCAGTCTGTACTATGGCACCTGCCCCTCTCACTCCCCAGTGTCTCCCGAATTTTTGTTTGATTTTCAAAGAAGTTTTAGGTAGCAGCAAAGTCACACTCAGAATACTAGGGACTCCCATATACCTAACCTCCTTCCCCTTTCCTCACCCCATATTAAAACTTTTTTTATGTGGACGGTAGTATTGTTGTAACTGTTACACAGATAGTGAAGCATAGCTACTAAACATTGTCAATGGTTTACAGTATAGTTTACAATTTAGATGGTACAGTTTAATAATTTTTGATGATATTTACCATGTCCTGTGTCCATTACTGTAAGGTAATGAAACACATTTCCCATGACCACTAAATATCCCCTGTCTGATCTTTTCTGTTCCTTCCTCCCCATCCCCCTGGGGCTCATGACACTCCCCTGTCTTGACTCATTGGATGACAAGATTCATAGTTACATGCAACAAGAGGTCTTGACACACTGATTATCCTCCCCTGTTAGGATCCACCCCTGCTCCTACAAGACACCCACCTGTCTGTTTCTGGGTGAGTCGGTCCTCCCAAAGATGGGGTTCCATCTCCTTCCCACTCACCGTGTGGGTCTCCACTCCCCGACACAACACATTATGACAGGATGAACACTCACACACTCCCCAGAAGCCTACTCCAGATGCACCCCTTCCTGAATGCCCCCCCAACCTACACCCTAAACCAGTGACACTACCTTGTCATACTACCATAGGAGCATTCCCACTCCTGCACCTTCAACATCATACCCACAAATCCCATGTTCACCTAGTCCCCCTCCCATCTCTCACCCCAGTATCCTGGGTATTCTAACCCACCCTTCCTAATCTACCCACCTGTCAACCCTGCACCACCAAACCCACTAATATCACTACCCACCTGTCCTGTCCTTCAATATGCAAGAATACTCTATCACTTTACCACAGAGTATGTCCATATGCGTGATGGCTCACAACCTTCTCTTCTCTTTCTCTCCCTTGTTAACCTATCTTTCAGACAATGGTTCTCAGGGACTGTTCACTTTCCTCAAATTCAAATCAGTGAGGTCATGTACTGTTCATCCTTCAATGAAAAATAAGGCATATTAAGAAAATTCTGTCTTGAAATTTTCTGGTCCATCCATGTATAAGCATTCCTGAAGACATCTGCATAATTTTCATTGTATTTTTGGTAAAGTCCTGGAAGAAGGTGAGAGAGTTGGAAGAGAAATGAAAGCACAGGAGCTAAGGGCTGTACTACTGGGTCTGGGAGGACCAGAGAGTGCGGCACTTCACCCAGGAAGAGGGACTCATTTCTAACAGTGGTAATATTAGAGGGCCAGGCTTTTCTTCAAAAGGTGGGAGCACAAGATGTGCTTTGAAACAGTTTGAAAGCTGAAAGAGAGAAATTTAACAGAATGATGCCACAAATTTATCCGTTGTCTTATAGCGCACCCTTACAAAGGGAAGATGTATTAAACATGTTAGAATGGCTACCTGTGTTGGGGGTGGAGGTGGATGGACCTAAAAGGGAATAAATAAATAAGTAAGAGGGGCTTTGCCCAGATTGGCGATGATAGAGAGCTCTGAATTGAATATGATTAACTTAATTCTCCTCCTGAGGTCCAACAGCAACCGATTGCCACCACACCACCGTAACAACAACAAAGCTAAAACACACGGTATGAGTGTCGGGGGTTTTTGTGGGAGCCCTTTTCATTTCGACAACTGAGGAATAATACTTCGAGCTAAGAAAGTGCCTGGATTCCCAAGTGCAGATGTATGACTGAATTGCCATGAAAAGAACTGGGATCTGAGAAAATTGCTGGCTTTTGATTGATTTGATTTTTTTTGAGGCAGGATATTCACTGTCCAAACATAGACTTTCCCTTCAATCGAATCTCTCCTGAACTTTACCCTGGTTTTGTGTGTGTGTGTGTGCGCGCGCACGCAGAGGCTTTTGGAGATCACAATAATACACAATAACAATAGCACACCAATTCAAGACCAGCTAACTGTAAGTTAAAATGCTGCTGCAGGAAAATACCCAGTAGCAAGGTGCACTACATTAAAACAGAATTAGGTCAGAAACTCTGGGCATGGGCCCAGAAATCTGGGTTTGACAAGTCCTTCAGATGATTCCTATGCATGCTCAAGTTTGAGAAACACTGCCCCAGTGGTGAAGCAACACAGATGTGGAGCCAGATTGCCTAGGTTTGAATCTCCGTCCTACTGCTTCCTGTGTTACCACTCAAGTGAGGAAACCTCTCTGTGCCTCATTTTCCAACTTATCCTCTTTGTGCCCCTATTTTCTCCTCTATGAACTGAATGTTCATTCCCTCATGAACTGCGAAGCAGGGCAGTGGTTGAAAGCATAGACTGTGGAGCCAGACTCTCTGGGCACCTACTCCTGGCTGTGTGGCTTTTAGCAACTTCTCTAACCTCTGTCTCATCTGTAAAATGATGATAATAAGAGTTTCTCTGTGACTGGAAGCATAAGATGAATTAAAGCATTTAGAACATAGCCTGGCACAAAAACAAAAACAATCAAATAAGCAGTTGCTATAAGCTTAAAAAATCTGCCCCCTTTACCAGAGTGAATAGGTTAATAAAAACACAAAAAGGTGGGAACTTGGATGAAATGTAAAGTAAAAGGAAACAGCGTATTGTTTTTCAAAACGGAACATGTAGGGATATCCATACAAGTGCTTACCCAGAAAATGGGATCAAAGGTTTAAAAATCAGAAGATTTGAATTATATAAATCTGGGTGTCTCAGTTACTCTATACCAAAGGGATGAGGCAAATAAAGTATTTACTTCCAATGGGATAATGAGATTATGGTCATAAAATACCTCAAATATTGCACTATATTTTCTATGGTCTTGACCATTTAGTCAGGAATAAAATGGTTCATCATTTTATTTCATGTTCAAGCTGTTTAAGGTAACTTCACAAATAAGTGGAGAGGTACTCATTTGTTTGAGAATGCACAAAAGAAGCCTTCCCCCTAACCCCACTGTACCCCCAAGTTTCCCTCTATATCTGCTAACTTCCTCAGAGATTCAAAAGTTTGAAAAGGAAACATTATCCCAGAGAGATTCTGCCAAGGGCTGTGATGTGAGCTTACAAGCAAAACAAGGCTGGGCCTGACCTGTGCATCTTTGTCTACCAGGCAGCAGCTGCTTGTCATCCACCTTCACCTAAGAGTTTTCCCATTGATTGCATTTCTTTTTTTGATTCTTTCCTCATAAAAGAGAGAGAGAAAAGGAGAGAAAGAGGGAGGGAGGAAAAGAGGGAGAGACAGACAAGTAGCGAGGAGGGTCCTGACAGTCAGCTCAGACCACGTCCAGACAGGTTGACATGTGGACATGTGGTGTGGAGAAGGCACACTCCACGACCAAAGCAAGAACTCGCACGTCTACTTCCCTTCTGTGTACAGTAACCATGTGCCAGTGGAACAATGGATAGTTTTGGCAAGTTCATACTTTTGGCTCAATTCTACTGGCTTAGATAGTTTGAAAAAGAAGGAGATCTCCTTTATCTGTAAACATTAGCTTAGAAAATGAGAAATGACACAGCAGCAGTGAAACTTTTACAAATTCAAAGGGGATTTTTGCGAGTGTGCAAGAATCAGGATATTAGGGAGAAGAGTGAAATCAGGTGAGGATGGCAGGAATAGGGTATATTCTTACACTGTAACTGCCATTGTTTGCTCTCGTTATCAGAACAAAAGGCTGCATCTAGATATTTTTCATCATTTTTTAAAATTGATTATAATATAGAACTAGACACAAAAGTTAAATTTATTGAAAAGGTTTCTTAGCAAATTATGAGCATAGATGTTTCCTAAATGGTTCCACTTAGAGGAATACTGAACTGGGAGTGTAAATTGACATAAAGATAATATGGTATTGCTATTAAAACCCTTAAATATTTGTTAATCCCTAGACCAGGACACAAAAGGCTATTTCTACAAATTTATTCTAAAAACAAAAGGTGGGTGCAATGCAGCCTTATTCATTATAGAAATTATTTTTAAATCCCAAAATAGAAGAGTAGTTAAGCAAATGATTTTATAGCGATACAATGGAATTTGTAGCCTTAAACGGCCATGCTGTAAAAGAACATTTATTGTGGTGGAAAGATGGTCATAAAATATTAACAACTGAAAGAAGTAACACAAGACCATTTGTATAGCATGTTGATTTTGTAAAATAGAAATGTAGAAACAACTGTTAGGGCTAGGAAGGACATTCAGCAAAATGTAAAACATTGATTTTCTTTTCATGCTTTTATATATTTTTCAAGACTTTTTTCTGACTGATTTCTTACATAATTAGAAATCCCATAAATGCCACTTAACAGAGACTTCTATTAATATGCAAAGGCCTTTTTCTCTGTGAGTCCAATGATTTGGTTAAATTCAGACGCTGTGTTCCGTGTGATGTGCTGTGGGAGCACTCAACGGAAAGGCCCTCACAGGGCTTGCACTATTTGGGGATTGTGCATGTAGAATGACGGATTAAAATGAATTATAATTTTAAGGATAATTCCCCAATTAAACTTTATAAAACATTTTCATTCCATTTTGAAATGAAGAAAAAAGAATTATTCCTCCCCAATCCTGTCACTCATAACCAGATGCACATACTGTAACATAAACAGTCACAGACAATGCATTCATGAAATGAAAGCCACCATTATATTATCTGCAATGAGGAGGGGATCCCAGTTCAAATTGTTTGGCAATCCTAACCCTGTATTTCCTGACTCTGATGCAATTGAAACCTCAACTTTCTCATATTACAATAGTTTACATAATATATTTATAGATATGCACAGAAGTATATGATAAAGTGGTGTTTTATAGTTGGAGTAAGTAAGCAGCTGGATACCACTTTGTTTGATTTGTACAGAAGAGTGGAACTGAAATGACTACTTCTTTGTTTAGCTATCATAGACTGTTTCTTTATCACGGTCTAATGCAAGCCGTTGGAAAAGGTAGAGGCAATAACAAACAGAGCACCAAACTCTGTTATCATAAGTATTGCTCCAGTGTATAATCCTTATATTGTATGTCTTCAGATTCAAGGCAAGGGGAACAGCTGCCTATGCCCACTTGCTATTTTACCACACAGGGTTTAATTAAGCAGTTTCAAAATAATTATCCAAAGGGACATTCAGACAAAACCTTTCCATGTTCTCCCTTCCATTCTGTCTATAAATAATCTCTGAGAGATCACTCTCCATCCTCACCTCCTGACCTTACAAAACAGCTCTTAAAACCAGAGTTTACAAATGACATGTATTCGCTACATGTTGCCTTATATCTAGCAAGAATAAATAAATTACATTCAACCAATTTAATGGCAAAAGTCACCAATAATTTTAAGAGTCTTGAGTTGGACATCACTTTTTTTCTTTTCTTTTTTCTTCATTTTCAAAATGGAATGAAAACGTTTTATAAAGTTTAAGTAACAATTCTATTGGTACTTAAGAGGAACCCTTTTGCTGCTATTACTGAAACCTCTTCTACCTTTATGAACATGGTCTGTAGTGACAGAGTTCTTCCAATGAAGATATTAAAAGAGTCAAACAATAACCCTAGTGAAACAATGGGAAATGTTGAGATTTCAGACTTTTGGGGGCCATAGTTCTGATTTTATACAATAAAAAGCATGATTCTATTCTTTTGCTAAATATCCTAGCATTGATTGCTAGATTTAAGAGAATGGCTGTTAATGAATAGTGTTATCAGATTATCAAACACTTGTAATGTTTGCTTGATTGAGAATTTTACAGCTGGCATACTGAAATATATTCTGCTTAGCAACCAATGCTAATAAGGAGAAGAAAACTTTTGGACTGTGTCTTGGTTGTGAAAACAGGTGCAGGGGATCTGGACAAAAATTGACTCTGAAAGGAAGAGAAAAGTGGTCTTCACACAAACAGCCTGAACTTAAAATATGTTATCTCATCTAATAATAAAATCAAACAAAATTTTCTATTTCTAAACGGTTGTGTGTATTCCAACAAAAATAAACTTAACTTTCAGTCACTTAGGCAAGTTCAATCAAATAATTCAGTTAGAATAATTTTTCTTCAAAGATTATTTTTTAAGTCTAAGGACACTTTTATTTATCATTATACTAATCTGCATTATGTTTTGATTCTTCTGAACTAGTAATGGACAAACTAGTTTGTATATTCTTTTGAAATGTTAACCCAAGCAAAAAATGTAGGAAAGAGTTAAGAAAAATCAGAAAGCATTTCTCTCCTTTTCAATTTTGCAGAAGCTATATTTTATACTCTTTAATGAAAAAAAAAAAGAAAGAATTGTGGCCATATCTTTGAAAGAACTAGGAACAGGAGGTATTAGGATTTTTCTTGTGAGCTCTCCAAGTTACACTCGAAGCCTGAGTTAGGACAAGTGGCAGTATGATTCCCAAGGCTTCAGATTATAAGGAACATGTCAGAGTGATTCTTGCAACTAAGAATTCAGCTTGTTCTTTTATTTTTAGCCCAGATGAAAATCCTCATGGCTCATATTCAGGTCTATTCTTTTACTTCTGATTGATACTCTATTACCTCTGGCATCAAGGACCTTAATAAAATAGCTTTTAGTTAAAGCTATTTAAATTAAACCTCAACCTGGTGCAGAAATACAAAAACACTTTTTAAAAATCTCATAATACTGGCAAAATGTCTTTTCACCATTTTAATAGCCTTGGGGACCATCAAATGCCTATAGTTCAAGTTAATCACCAGTGAATAAAAAAATGAACTGCATTCCAAGTTTTATTTTCCTGCTAGCACCTCCCTAACATTTTTCAGATTTTTTTTTCTCCCTAAAGATACTCAGTTTTGACTCAAATATAGTTATCAGCCTGGTACAGAAGCTCCAAAGAATTACTCATTCATTTAGTTCCCTCTGTCTTCTTTCCAGACAAACTAAGAGGATAATTGTTTGGTGTCTTTCTTATACTATTCTTTGGCTCAGTGGGAACAAACTGGCCTCTGAACCTCTCACCCCATACTGCCTTTTTCTAGCCCTCCCCAGTTTGGGGTGAGGAGCACAAAGAGGAGTGCTGAGCCTGGGGTTCCCCTTCTCCCACTCAGTGGTGCACAGCTGGGAAGGAAGACAGAAAATTCTGCTCACAGACCACACAAAGTACTCCCCACCAAGCTGCAGCTGTGACAAGCCAGCAATTCTTCCCTTGACACCTAAGGCACATATTTCATAGTCTAAGAATAGACTTGCTTACGCTGCATGTCAAGAGTGGGGGAGGCTGACAGAGTTACCGTCATATGGCTGGGGCTCAGATGCATAAAGATGTCAAGAGATCTGGATTTAATTGGAATACAAGCGTTTGCATGTGGTATTCTATACACAAGGCCATTTTGCCTTATATGGTGAATAGCATATGTTTTGGCAATATAAAAAACAAAACAAAACACTGAATATGAACTGGAACAATAACATCAGGAACTCTAGAAAAGAATTGCATCTGGTGGATACTACATAGAAACATGATATTTGTATTTTTGATTCTTACACAGATTTAACATATAAATTCAAAAATACTCTACAATGATGGCTATTTTATTCGATTGTATTGAGGTAATTCTCCTAGACGTAGATTTTATTCTGATTGATATAAGAACAACTGATAAAACACTTTGGTGGTTTTGGTTACTCATCTAGCATTGGGATTACTTCTTTGAGGAAGTCTGAATAGTAAAACAAAGCTGCTACAATATTTTTATTATAATGATATCACAAAATAAACAGTGGGAACTGACATAACATCCAACTGATGTGGACAGATCAAAGAAAACCCATAATGTAACGTAATTTAACCTTAAGTGAAGGTTTGTGTGGAGATAAAAATTAGGGCATCAGATCAATCTCATGATATAACTTATTTAGTCTATTTCTCCCTTTCAAGGTTTAAAGTAAAAAGTAGTCATTGGTAAATTAGTCCAGATGTAGACTTAGGATAAAAGTGAAGCTCCATTAAGAAAGGATATATATATTTTTTCTAACAGAGCTGTACCTTCTTGACAAAATGTGTGAACTCCATATTTGCAAACTCGCTGCTGGCATATGGAACTGGCCTGAAGCTTGGTAGTTCTGTTTTTGTCTTTAAGCATCTTCTTAGTAAAAATGTTTTTGAGAAGAGCATATTGTAAGACAAAATATAAATATATTTTTTGTAGAACAAAACTCTTCTGGCTTTATTATGGTTAAAGGAGTAATTAGGCACTTGAATGTAGCAGGTTATGTCAGTGCCCCAGATAAGAGGTGGGGTTTATAGTTGAGGCAATGTCCTTTCTTGCCCTGTGCTGCTCAAAGCTCACCGTGCCTGTGGCTACCTGCGTGCCTAGGCATAAAATAGGTTACATAAACAGAGAAGGTGATAGATATGCCAAAATAATTATCTATCTGCATATTGTTGACTAATTGGTTGGTTAAGTCAAAGCTGTGTATGGTGAGCATTGTGAGTCAAGTCTGGATAATCTTGATATTCGGCTTCCGGGAGGTTATGAGAACATATTACAGATTGCTCTCACACCAGGTGTTGGTTGCTTCCATGAGAAGCTTCATTGTTGACCCAACAGAATTCAAAGCACCTTCATGACACCCCATCTCATCTGGGAGATACTTTCCAGACTGCCAAGTTGGTATGTGGGGGGAGATCTATCATTGCTGCTCCAAAGGAATTAATTATAAAGTGACTTAGTTATAGTCATCTTTGCCTCCTTTCCCAAGGAAGAGGCAAAGACCCTAAGTGTCAGAAGCTATTGGAGTTGCCCAAGAACAGAGCAAAGAAGATCACCTAGGTTACCCTAGCCAAGCCATCTTCCCACAAGTTTAGTGTTGAGCTTTGGGACAGTACACGGCTGCCTCAGTTACCCTCAATGTCATCTACTTCCTTGTGCTGATCCCACTCTTAGGTGCCTTGATTTTGTTTCTGGAATCTGTCCCTGTTCTGCTACTGGACCATTGTCTTTGAAATGCACTTTCATGTTCATTGATCTCCTGGCATCAACTCACTTCTGACCACTAGACTTCATCTTGGAATCCTGCCACTGAATCCCTTTCTGGCCACTTTGCCACTTTCCTCAATGTCTGCCACATAAGCTTGGGGTCTGACACTTATGTCAGAACCTCCACAGGGAGCTCCCAATCAGGCCTAGTCTTGGTATTGACATCAGGTCTCACACTCTGCATGGATCACTTTCATTCAACCAAAGGAACCTGAGTAGAGGCCATGGTGGGAAGCTGTTGCCCTAGTGCTTCTGAAGCTACATGTGTGTGCAATGAGTGTGTGTGTGAGAGTGAGTTTGAGTGTGTGTATGAGTGAGTATGAGTATGGGTTTGTGAATATGTGTGAGTGTGAATGTGTGTGAGTGTAGTTAATGAATGAGTGAGCATGAGTATGTGTATGAATGTGAGTTTGAGTGTGTGAGTGTACACATGTGAATATGTGTGTGTGAGAGTGTGTGTTTGAATGTGCATGTGTATGAGTGCATGGGTCTGAGTGTATGAATGTGTGTATGTGAATGTGCAATTGGAAAGTAAACATGACAGGAAAACTCTGCTGGCAGCCTAGTCTGAGAGAAGCAGTAAGCCAGAAGGACGGCCTGACTAAAAGAAAACTGACCTAGCTCCTAATTCTGCCTCTGCTACTACTCTCTATGACCTAGAGAAAGCCACTTTCAGTCTCTGGGCTGACAGTTCTTAAATTTGAAAAATGAGTATATTGAATATGAAAAGCACTACAAACTCTTCCAGTTTTCGTATGTAATGATTCTGTTCAGGCTGCCTAACTAGATACTAGATGCTGAACATTGAGCTGGAAATAAGAGGGTAGAGTTCAGAAACTCAAAGGCAGGCTCAAGCAGCATCATCAACATGCTTTTTGGGCTACCAATGAAATAGCACAGGCATGGAGACTGAAAGCTCCATTCTGTGTAAGCAGAAGATGTCTACAGCAACGAAGAGGAACACAAGCACCCAAGTCCCTCTGCTGGCCCCGGGGCTTTCTATGTCTCCCTGATACCTTTTTTTTTTCTGGAACCCAGATGTGGAAATAAACCCATCTCCCTCCCACTGGATTAAAAAAACAAAAACTGTCATGTGCCATAACTCTTTAATACCAAGAACTGGGTGAGCAGGAGACCTTACATGCCATCCTAACTAGATAGTAAATGGAACATGGCCCTGAGTAGCCTCCATCAATTATAACCTAAAAAACAAGCCTGGCCACCTCACTTCATTTCCGCTGACTGTATTGATGGCTTTCACAGCCATTCACAAGGAAGGCAAGCCCGAGAAGCAACAACAATTAAGTAATCTCCTTTCTGGACGCTAAAAATAAATCGCGATTTAATTGCAGTCCTGCCTAAAGACTCAAACTAAAGCCAGAGACAAACTTAAACATCACTTCTAATAAGAAATTACTAATAAGTTCCCATGTCTCTATTCTAGTACATTAGGGCAACAGGATGATCAATTTATAAGCAGATTTGTAAATCAAATGAACTGCAGGGTCATAATCCCCCACTCACATCAAATGAACTTTAGACCATTAAAGCAGGAAGGGACTTTAGAGATCAACAAGAATAAATAAGATGAAGATCCAGAAAAGCAGGGGCCCGAAAGTCAGAGTGCCCGCCATAGGATTTCCAAAAGTTGAGGGCTGAGTGTCATCACCTGTCTCCAGATTCATGCCTTTGCCACTGCTCTGCTGTTTGTGACATCATTATGCTTTAGACAAGTCAAGTATTTCCCCAGGGTTGAGTTTTAAGTAGAAATTGCCATGGCATTTTTTTTTTTAAAGATTTACTTAATTTATTTATTTATCCCCCTTTGCTGCTTGTGCTCACAGTGTCCATTTGCTGTGCATTTTTCTATGTCTGCGTGTCTCCCTTTGTTGGGTCATCATGCTGTGCCAGCTCACCACTCCGCGTGCCTGCCTGCCTTCACCAGGAGGCCCTGGGAGTCAAACCTGGGGCCTCCCATATGATAAAAGGAAGCCCAACCACTTGAGCCACATCCACTTCCCTGCCATGGAATTTCAATGTTATCTTTTCAAAGTTCTGCCTTTATATTTGGCATCTAATTTCCTCACAGGATTTCCCACCTGTCCCTCTTCTCTGGACCACAGACTTTCACTTACACGCAAGTCCCTAGCTCTGCTTTCCTCTTGCTAACTATTTCCTGAACGCCTTGCTTCATTCTCTGTCTTTGTGTCTGATTGCCCCCGTTCTCTCTGTCCGGTCACATGGTAGCACCTCCAGCTCCGGAAACCCCCACAGCAAATCTCAGTGGTCCCCATCTTCCAGAGAATCACCTACAGCCCTGGTTCTCAAAGTGTGGCCCCAGATGACCAGCATTGCACCACCTAGGATTGAGTTAGAAGTATAGGTGCTCAGGTTGCAGACCTGACCTATTGTATCAGAAACTCTGGAGAACTGAGGCCCAGCAATCTGTGTTTTAATAAGCTTTCCTGGTGTTTAAGTCTGAGAAACACTTACCTACTTTATTGTCTAGGTGAGTTTAAGGGTGAGAGCTCTGCAGAGGACTGCCTGTGCTCTGTTCCTGCTTTGTATTCTGGATAAGTTCCTTAACCTCTCTGTACTCATTTTTCTCATCTGTAAAATGGGGTTAGGGGATAGGCTTTGCCTTGGATTAAGAGAGAGAAGATATGTATGTAATGTACTTAGTACTGAATAAAACTTAAGAAGTACTAAAAATGTAGCACTTGCTCTATTTCATAAGGTAGTTCTTCTCACAGGACATGAAATGTTAGTCACTTTCCTTTCCGTATCATACCCCTATGAAACTTGTAAACAACATTAATCAATAGTGAAACCACATCACTTTAAGAACGCAAATCACATTCTGTATCAGGTCTTGTTGACATTATCAATTTTTGTGAAATTACTCTCATGTTTGCATTTATATTAGTTACACTATATGAATATTAAGAGTGCTTCAACAATTAATAAAAATGATGATTTATTACAAACTCCAAAGAATCAGCTGAGAGAAAGCCATTTTATTGCCACATAGAGGGAGTAAACTCAAACAGGTTTGCAAGTTTGTTCTTGTAGCAGCTGATACCCTTAAAGGAAATCACACACATTTGTTGCTAATAATAAAACACTCTGGTCTTTCCCAATCTAGGACAACTTTAAACTTGCCTATGCTGAATGTCCTTGAGGCAAAAAAGCAAATGCAACAGATGGAGCAGGACCCCACAAGCAACTCTCCAAATCTGAACACCTTCCATTTTTCTTACATGTAAATGTCATTTCATGTTGATATTACTGAATATGCACTCACAATTGCTGGTATGCTTGCAATTATCACAAGGAAATGAATTCATAGTATTTCATGTATAAAGCGATCCTTATACATGTATCAAAAACTGTTATTAAAATTGGAACATACTTTTACATATAAGGTCTCCTTCTCCAATGCTAAAGTATAGTTCTTTTCCTTCCAATTCAGGGTTCAAGCTCTCTTTATATATTATCCTTTTATCAAAAAATCTAAATACTAGATATATCATTGCTCTCACATGGAGGAGTACTATAAATTAGCAGAGAGCTTTATATGTAATATCTAAAATTTAAATTAGATGTTATTTTCCAGAGTGGCCATTCTAGTTAATGGATATTGCAAATCTAAATCTTATGTTTTTTGGAACTTATGAATAATGTATGATCCTAGTGACATGGCTCAGACAAAGTGTAAAAATAAGAAGCCTGCCCAGAAGGGAACTTATTAAAGGCAGGCCAAAAACTGTATGTGCATAGGATCTTTTTTTTTTTCCAACTCAATGGCAATGTCTTCAGCTGTGAATATCTTGGACATAAGGTTATACAATTATGGTTAAATAAATGTGGTGGCTGTTAATTTAATTCCCAGCTGACCCAATTTCCATTCATATAAAATATGCTTTGAGTCAGTCATCAGGAAACCATTTTGACTTTAGTTTAAATAGAATATCCTTGACTTTTATGGCATTTTTTTTTGCTAAAAGATAGAATTCTGATGAACTGTATAAAACATATGATTTAAACAGGTAGACAAATATATTGGTAAATTTTATAATATATCAACAAAGGTTCATATGCAGCATTTAATTACAAGAAATTCTAGGAAAAGAAAATAAACATAATGTAGTGGGATCTATAGAAAAGGAAGTCTAAAAATCAGACATTTGAATGGGAGTTGTTTTATTTGGAGGACAGACACAATTACAAGCACATTTCTATGTACCCTTTCTTAGACATCATAATTTTGGCCCTGAAAATATGCTTTTTAATGCTAGGGAAGAAACCAGGAAATCAGAAATCCTAATTTTGGCCTTAAGATGCTTACTAAAATGCCTGCAATTCTCTTTGGCTCAGTGTTCATCAATAGGGTTAATTGCTAATGTTATTAATAATCATCTTGGAATAAGAGATCTGTGCTTGAATTCCCATTGTGAAGTTGGCCCTTTTAAAAAATAACAGAACCACTGTTAAGATTGAAACACTGAGAGGATAATGGAATCAAAAGAGCTAAAGAGCTCTGTTATAAAACAATAGATATATGAAGACAAACAGTGCCAGACAGTCTCGATAGCTTTTTCAATAGAATTAAAAACTTAGTGAGTACAATAAATGTACCTTAACACACATATATTTATATTTTTTAGTGCACTTGATACAGTATCTCAATAAATCTTATTTGCCAACTTAATTAGCATTGGCTGTGCTGTATGCTCTGTCACATGGACTGAGAATTGGCTGGAGGACAAATCCTAATGACACAGGGCAATGTGTTGACTATAGGGTCAGCGTGAGGTCTGGTTTTGTTTAATGTCTTTATTAATGACCTGGAAGAAAGATTAAACAATTCTTGAATGAAATAATATTTTAATGACAGGCCGCGTGGGCTAACTGGAGAACATAATGAAGTAAAAGCATGTAAGCATCACTTCCCAGCTTGCTACTGATTTCAAGATCTTTCTGGGTCTGTTTCTCTATGTGGAAAATAGACATAATGGAACTCTTACAAGAGAGTAAAGATAAGATTTTATGATTTCAAATACAAAGTATGATAATTCTCCCTCTGATACTATTTAGCTCTTATCTGCTGCTTACAAGACTTGCTAGGAGTTACTTTAACATGGCAGAACATAGGGTCAGGTCAGCGTCAGACAGGAACAGAACAACATTGGAAAAGGACATTACAAGGAGCCCTGACAAATGGCAAACATGTTTGGAGGACAAATGGATAAAACACCCTGAAAAAAGCCCTTGGAAATGGGTGGAAGAAGCTTAGAAAGCTCTGAAAACTGAAGAACACAAGCAGAATCTTTTGAGGATACTAGATGGGGGGTAGATAAAAGATAATGCATAAGAGGCAATGCTGGGGAGCTGATGTGGCTCAGTGGTTGAGTACCTGCTTTCCACATACAAGGTCCCGGGTTCAATTCCAGGCCCCGGTAACAAAAAAAAAAAAAAAAAAAAAAGAGAGAGAGAGAGAGAGAGAGAGAGAGAGAGAGAGAGAGAGGCAATGCTGTCCTGCTGTATTTGGGGATGGGGCAGAGACTCCAGGGAGACCTGCCATACTTTCCTCTTCTTTTCCTCCCAGTCTATGGGGACTGTGTGCATAGAGGATGTGTTTGCACCAAAGTACTCTTTAATTGCTGTTTAGTCTTTATATCAGAAATTTGAGCTGTTTAAATGCAAAGGTAGAAGCCAGTAGACTATTTCAGGTAGAGCCTTGAAAGTGATTATCTTGGTAGAGGCACCTCAAGTCTGATGCAGTTATGCTGTTAGGAACTGAGTTTTTTGTTTATACAGGGTCCATTAGCTGGGGGTGGGAGGGTGGGTAGGTGATGGAGCTCATTTACACAAAACAACCTAAAATGATTTACAGACCAGGATATATTTTTCCACAGAGAGATACGATTACCAAACAGACCAGAATACATGTGACAGCTGAAGAGCTTGTGCTATTTTGAGAAGGAAAGAATCTCAAGAACCAAGTTAACGTTAAGAGATTATTGGTTTTTATACTGTAAAGCAGGGTGACTTAAATTTGCCTGATCCTAAGTATTTTCCAGGGATGCTAATAAAAATATAGATCTCTGTGTCTCAGCCCTGACACAGTAAATCAGAATCTTCAAAGAACCCAAAAGTAATTCTTATGATCAGGCAAGTGTAAGAAGCCCTGAGGTTGAGTAAAGGCAATTGGATTTTTCTAAAGAGTAATCTAACCAATCTATGATAGTCTTGTGCAACCGTATCCACTAACATATGTTCCTTCCAAGCTGCCCCAGAATATTTCTGTTGACTTAGTAGGGCACTTTTTCCCTTGCATAGAACCAAAGATTACATACAATGTAGACTAATTCTTTGCTTTTTCAGTTTTCCATATGGGTCAGCAAAAGCTTATGTTCATACTATAGAACCTCATTTTACAATTTCTGAGTACAGCTTATTTTCTAATAGTTATTTTTTTTTATTCTTTTATAATTTATTTCCAAAAAATAATTTGAGGATGCTTGCATTAGTTATATTTCAACTGTCCTTTTTAGTCAAGATGTGGGGAAAAAATCTTTATAAAAGCCATGATGCAAATGGCAGGGTCTCATCAGCAATATCATATAGATTTGAGACCAAAATTCACCTCTCTTCCTGAAGGACAGTATTCTTTGTGCTGACCACAGGCATTTATTTGGGAAACAGATAAAGCAAAGAAAAAAATAAGATATACATTTGATGAAACATTTTCTGTGTACTCTGAATCACAGAATTATAGAATGGTCATTGGAGTTAAACAGGCATTTGCAACTAGCACAATGTAAACAGTCACTCCTGTCCTTGTGGTATCTGAGTTGGTGAAAGCTAGGCCCACCTGCCTCAGACAGTAGTCTTAAACCTCTATTCATACCATTTCTAGAAATAAGTATTCCAATATTAATTTGATGTTCACCTAGAAAATATACATGTATGTGCGAGGGTGGATTAGGGAGAGAAGATCCCAGAAAAATATACAGGAAAAAGAGAAGCTCGCAGATGATGGGAAAAAAGTTATGCTGTGGACTAACACAGGAAAGAATCCAGATATAAATATATTTAAAAATAAGACCCTTAGAGACTACTATTAAGTGAATTCTAAAATGATGGTTTTACATTCAATGAAAAACTAAGTCAACCATAAGTGATAATTTGTGGCCAAATTTTACTTTGACTAAATATTATCATGCTTGTTTTAAGAGTTTTTGTTTTGCATTTTATGTCTGAAGTGTTATCTATTTATCTATTTTCCCCAAGGAAGCTAATATTTTGCTCTTTTCCTTCCATGAGAGGCTGTGGCTTGCATCTTTATCAATCTGGGTTTATTATTATTATTATTATTAATTTAAGATAGGAAAAACAAATTCCTCAGACAGCTCAGCTTGTGTTGCATACTTGTTTTGGATAAAATGTGTTCTATCAGCACTGGCAGAAGCTTGATATTGTCACTCAGTCAGATTCAGTTTACATGTGTTTTGGGCCACTAAGGAGATGTCTTTTGGTAGTCTCTCCTCACCTCCTCTTCCCTCTGTGAATAGTCCCACATGAGTACTGCACTCACACATTTTTATGTTCTAGGGGAGCCTCCGAGAAGAGTTAGGATCTCTTTCTGACCGGGGCTTATGTCTTTGTGAGGGATGCTATAGCTTAGTGGAGGCCTTGTGTGTGGAAGGAGCTGTGAAGAGGAAAATATATTTCTTGTAGCATAAATTGTTCTTTCTGCTTCTTTAAGCATCTAGCCACCCTTTAAAAAAGACATTTAAAAAAAGAGATAATACTGAGTATTCTCACCTTCCAATTTTAGCTCTTCTGCTTGCTAGAAGTATGACTTGCTAATAACTGAGTCCTAATTTACTCATCTCTAAAATTAAGATAATATTACTCACTTAACAAGGGTGGTTGTGAAAAGACTAGCTAATAAGCAAAATATATCTAGCACATTGCCAGGCAAATGGGAGGTGCTTAATAAATTTGAATAATAATTATTTTGATAGATATATCCTATTTTTATTGGTTAACTTTGTAGGTTTTTTCCCTATGGTCTTAGACTTTATGTTTTTTTCTCCTTAAGTTTTCAAACTGTTTTGATTTTTTAAAAAATCTTGGTGACTCAAGTTCTTTGTGCCTTAAAAAAAAATCAAATAAGCCCTGCTCTGATCAAGATGACAGAGTGAGATGCTTCAGGGCTCAATACCCCCAAAGAAGCTTTGAAAAATCAGCAAGAACTGGAAGAAATGTCTTCCTCAAAGATCCAGAAAACAGTTAAAAGTCTGCAGTAACAGGGTGTGTGGCAAATCAAGAAAATGGCTACTTAAAAGTGGCACCCAGGCTGGTTCCTCCCCTATCCCTCACTGGCTTGGGCCTGCCCATGCTTCAGATGTGCGTATCTCTGATCCTGGTTCCCAAGTGAACGGAGTAACACTCGTGCTTCTACTGACAGCATGTATGTCTGGCCCAGCCTGCTGGTGGCCTGAGGGATTTGCCATCCCAGAACTTGCCCTGCTATAGAAGGTGGCTCACAGCACTCTCCTATAGAAGCTACAGGAAAGCAGTCAAATTGTGCTGCCTGGAATAAGAGATTGCTGGCTATAGCACAGCCCAGGGCTATGAAGAAACTGTTTACTAGGGAAGGGGGCATTTGTAACTGTGTAAGTGGGAGAATTCCTAGGGCCACATGCCTATGCCTAAAACAAGACAAGTACAAAAGGGATCTGGGAGGTCCCTGCACTTTGCTTCAAGTTATTCTCTAAGCTCTTTGTGTGAATAAGCCCTGGAGTAGAACACTGCATATAGGTCAATCTGCAAACTGGAAAAAGGTGTTTCCTTCCTCACTTCTTCCTTCCTTCCTCCCTCCCTCCCTTCCTTTCTTACTTTCTTTCCTCCTAGCATTCAGGGAAAGCTCTGCCATTACACTAGCTGGATACAAACTTAAGGAACATACTCCTCAGAGTCTAAAGTCTAGTCACAACATGTTAAAATATCAAAATGACCAGTGTCCAAAAATGATTACAAAACATAGAAAGAAACAGGAAGTAATGGCACAGGAAAAGGAGAAAACTAAAGCATTAGAAACCATCAATGAAGAGGCCAGACCTAGGACATTCCAGACAAAACTTTAAAAAAAAGTCCCAATTATGTTGAAAGAACTAAAGGAAAACATGTATAAAGAACTAAAGGGAATCAGGATGATAGATGAATACAAAGAGACTATCAGTATAGAGATGGAAATTATGAAAAGGAATCAAATAGAACTGAAAACTACAGTAACAGAAATTAAAAATTCCCTAGAGTGGTTCAATAACAGATTTGAACTAGCAGAAGAAAGAATCAGTGAACCTGAAGATAAAACAATTAAAATGATCCAATCTGAGGAGGAGAAGGAAAAAAAGAATAAAGATACGTGAACAGAGCCTAAGGAAAGTGTGGGACACCATCAAGCATACCAATATATGCGTTGTGGGAATCCCAGAAGGAGAAGAAAGAGATAGGGATGGAGCGAATATTCAAAGAAATAATGGCTGAAAACTTCCCAAGTTTGATGAAAAACATGAAATTACACATCCAAGATGTATTTACAACCATTGGAATAAATATAGTTAAAAAGACGATGTTAACGTGTTAGCAAGGACAGGGAGTAACTGGAAATCCTATGCATTGCTGGTGGGAATGAAAAATGGTACAGCCACTTTTGTTTATTAAAAATTTAATAATGGGGAGTGGATGTGGCTCAAGCAATTGGGTGCCCACCTCCCACATGGGAGGTTTCAGGTACAGGTCCTGGTGCCTCCTAAGAAGCTGAGCAGATGTCACAATGAGTAGACACCACAATGAGCAGATGCCACAATTAGCAGATACTGAAATGAGCAGACGTCACAACCAGCAGACATTGCAACCAGCAGTTGCTGCAATTGTCACAATGAGCAGATGCTGCAACGAGCAGATGCCACAACCAACAGATGACAAAACCAAAGGGTGATGCAACCAGCAGGGAGTGACTCAAGCGGTTGGGCACTCACATCCCATGAAAGGTCCTGGGTTTGGTTCCCAGTGCCTCCTAAAGAAGACAAGCAGATACCGCAAAGAGTAGATGCCACAACGAGCAGTCACCGCAATGAGCAGATGCCACAACCAGCAGATGACACAACCGGCAGGGAGCAGACGTGGCTGAAGCAGTTGGGCACTTACCTCCCACATGGAAGGTCCTGGGTTCGGTTTCTGGTGCCTCCTAAAGAAAATGAGCAGACAACAAGCAGACAGACAATGGAGTCATCTCGGGGGGCGGGGAGGGGAATAATTTTTTTTAAAAAAGAATGCTTTAAAAAAAAGTAATAATAGCCAATTCATTAATTTACCTAGCAACAAATTAATTACTAAAAGCAATTCCTATGCCAGTGCGTATACTATTGGTTGTATATTTCTGTAATCACTAGCCACATGTGACTACTAAGCCCTTGAAATAGGGCTAGTGTGACTGAGAAAATAAATTTTTAATTTAACTTAATTTTAACTATGTTAAATTTAAATTAAAAAATTGAAGCAGTTTAAATATTTTCCTATTAAACTCAACTTTATTTTATGTATAATATCTCTTTAATAATTTTTATATTGTTTATATGTTGAAATGATATTTTAAGTATATCAGGTTAAACTAAAAATATTAGATAAATTAAAATATATACAATTAATATCATTTACTTTTTACTTTTTTAATATGACGATCAGAAAATTACATATGTGACTTGCATTGCATTTTAATTAGCCAGTACTGCTATAGACCATCCTACATATATTTAAACAAGAAGCAAAAACAAAGTAATATCAAAATAACATGTAAAAACTAATATCTGACTGGGTAGTAGAAACTTTAGGAAGTCATAAAAAGAAAAGTGGATCATGATTCGGAGCATTAGAAAAAATCACCTAAGGATATGTCTTCATTTGAGCCAGAAAGGTGTAGGGAATGTCAGGTTAGGAGGGGAAAATCAAAGACCAAAATCAAATGGGTGGTAAAGTGGCTGACCTAGTGGAAAAGTAATTAGCCTTGAGAATTGGTATAGAAAATACAAGGCTTATAAGGAGTAAAAGTTTCTTTTCTAATCTCCCACTTCATGTAAAACACTCTTCATTATGTTAACTTTCATGAAGTATTCATTGTATGCCTACGATATATTAGGCCTTGTTCTAACTAGATGCTGGAGACATAGCACAAACAAGACAGACACACTCCTTCTCTTGTTGTACTCCATTTGGAAGAGACAGACAATGGGCAACTTACAAATAAATGAACAAGAGAAAGGACAATTTCAGATTGTGACAGCACTAGGAAGAAAATAACGTGGTGGCCATTTAGAGAGATGGGTGGTAAAAGGGGACCCTGTCAGCTAATTTAGATGGGGAGCTCAAGGATGGCCTACAGAGGAAGTGGCAAGGGAGCTGAAAATACTAGAATAAAAAATTGTTCAAGGTCTGGGAGTGGAAGATTCAGCATATGAACGGACAAATGGAAAGCCCTGAGGAGGAATGAACTTGGCGTGTTCAGGAAAAAGAATGACTATTGTGACATGCATGTGGAGTAAGAGGTTGGAGACAGAGGCCAGAGCACATCAGGGCTCAGAAGCTGATGTAATGACTCAGCATTTATTCTCTGTGCAAATATTGTTGAATGGTTTTGATCAGGGGTATGAAATGAACTGATTTCCTGCCATTGAGAATGGATTGTAGGGGCAGAGAATAACACTCTCCCAATATACACCAACTGGAAGTCATACCTCCTTCCCTGAATTGCTATACAACTTTATCTGCACATCTCCTAGGCACTTTTCCTTTTCTACCTTGAATTCAGATTATTTAAGTTAAAGTCTTAGCTCTACTAACTGGGAAAAATTCAGTCTGATTCATCTTTGCTTCTCCCATAGTCTCAGCACAGTGCCATGAACATAACAAATTTTCCATGAATATTTATTAAGGAATGAAGCATGGAATGGATGATAATTCAGACTGTGCTTGAATACCTTCAATGACATGGAGTGCAGAGCTTCATAAAGCAGCCCATTTCATTGCTGGAAGATTCTAGATGGTTAAAAAGTCTTTAAAATGCATCCAAAATGGATCTTTCTTTTATTTTCACTTATTCAACTTTATTCTTCCATTTGTCTGGGGGAGAGCAGAGAAGAAATAAATTTCCTTTTCCACGAGATCATCCTTTAACTATATGCTTACAGCTATTATTTTAACAAATGTTTCTTCTTTGTCATTTCTAAACATTTCAACTGTTATTTCAAAACACATTTTTTGTTTCCTCACTCTCCTCACCATTTTCCTCAGTGTACACTTTAGTTCATCATAAGCCTCTTAAATGTGGTGCCCCTAATTGAATACAATATATTAAATGACTCTGAAAAGTGATTACATCGAGGCTATTACTACATTTGGTGGATATTTATACATGGATGCATGCTAAAATGTTAATATTTTCAATGGCTGTATTGAGATGTTAGTTTGTATTGAAATATTTAATCAGATTAAGATATCTCACCTGCTTGTAAGTGAATGAGTGAGTACTCAAGACCATTGTCCTTTGCTTGTCAGTGGTTCATTGAAGCCTGCAATGGATGATAATTCATACTCTGCTTGAATACCTTCAATGACATGGAGTGCAGAGCTCCATGGAAGGATAGAGTCAGAAAACATCTCACAGAGCCCTATGTAGGTGTGAGTTGAGATAATGAGCTAAGGTTAATAAATAGGAGTGCTAAATTGGTAATAGGCATTATCGCTTCTAAATCACAGATATGCATTTTATCAGGGAACTTAGTTCCCTTAATCCCCTACTCCTCAACTAAACTTTGTGCACTACTAAATTCACAGGGATAACTTGAAGGCACAAGAAAGCACAGAATTAACATATTTTTATATTCTAATTTTTATGCTACTAATTTGAAATATTTTATTATTAACTACTATTTTTAAGTAGAATGCAAAATTATGACTTTTAAGGATAGTAATTTTGAGGTGGGGTCTTAAGGGTATCTCTGTTGGGAGTACTTCCATGGAAAGTTTTATGAGACTCTGTCTTAGCTCAAAGCAGGGGCTGGCATACTATGCCTGGGGGCCAAATCTAGCCTACATCTACTTTTTAAAATAAAGTTTTCTTGGAATACAGCCATGCCCATTTTTGTACATAACGTCTATGGCTGTTCTCAATACAATGATGGAGGTGATTAGTGCTGACAGAGATCACGTGGCCACAGACCCCAAAATATTTACTATCTGGCCTTTACAGGAAATATTTATGGACCTTGGATTAATAAACTGCACAATATAGGCCAGGGCTGGGGAGATGGAAGTTTTGGAGAAGATGAAAACTATTTAGAACAGAAAGTCTTTCATAGCCAATCTCATTGAAGATAAGGGTTAATTTCGCTTGCCCTCAGAGTTGGCATGGGTCATGGAATCATAAAATCAGAAGTTATCATAAAGACCACCTCCCAGTCTACTTAGCATTTTTTTTTCAAACTTTATTAAATAAACCATCTTATGCTTGAATACATCCATTGATTGGCTCATCACTACCTTAAAAAAATTGAAGACAAAAATAGAAGGTATGTTTTATTTATCTGAATGAAGTGGAGCATGGCATATAATACATATGCATGGGTCACTTTTAGATATTGTATTGGTTCTTATTGCGAGCATTATCTTACCTGCTAGCTTTATCTCATTGTCCTTATTAATTTTTTCCTTTAATCTTCTACTTTTTAAAATGTAATTTTAATTCCTATTTATGTAAGTTATCTTGAATCATTTTTGGAACAAGGTATGATATCTTTCAACGGGTCATGAGGTGCAAGGGTAAATAAAGTTTTTACCTTTTCTTGAGAGAAAGAAAATGCATGCAGCAGTGATTCGTTAACCAAGAGATGTAGGTGGTATAGAATTATGCTATTTCCTTTGCCTGTTCTGAGGAGAAGGCTCAGTACTGCTGATCCAGAAATAAGAATTATTACCAGTTCCTCATGCAGGAAAAAAAAATGGTCCCCATCAGAAACATGGAAATTTTGGAAGGTTTGTAGAGAATAAGAAAGATGAATAGATAGGTAGATAAATGTATTGGCTTTACAAAAATGGTAATAACAATTTCTTTTGGGATTAAAAAATATACAAATAAAGTACAAAGAGTCATGCCACAAAATATAGGAAGGGCTAAACATAATTAAAGTGTTCCAAGATACTGGTATTATCAGGAAAGGGGTAAAAAAGAATTTGTAATAGCCTGAAGTCAGTTAATGATACTTGTTGTATTTTATAGGTAAATATCAAAAGAATTTAAAAGTAATATAAAAAAATAATATATAGCTAACTTAATATGGGGAAATGCATTAATTAAAAAGGAGGCAAAAGAAGAGAGGAAAATGTTACGTAAAACAGTTGGATGAAGTAGAAAATGAATAATAAGATGGTTGACTTAAACACTACTCTATAGTAATTTCATTATAAATAAATGGATTCAATGCTCCAAGTAAAAAACTAAGATGATCAGAATAGTTTTTTTTTTTAAAAAAACTTAACTATATGGTTCATATAGACAAACCAAAATATAAAGACAAAGAAGTTTAAAAATAAAAACAAAGGAAATAGATGCACTTTGCAATTGTTAAAAAAAAAATGGCATAGTTATACTAATATGACAAAGTAAATGTTGATAGAAAATATTTGAGAGATGAAATGGGACATTTAAAATAGAAATGTATTTGTAGAGATAAAGTGGCAAAGGGGTCAAACAATCGAAAAGATATAAAGCCCTTAATCTTTATGCACTCAATATCATAGCTTCAAAATACATAACGTGCACAATGACAGAAATAAAGGGAGAGACAGAAAAATCTACAGTCACACAGGGAAAGTAAAGCAATTATCTAAAATAATACAAGCAAAAATAAAAATATAGAAGATCTGAAAAGCCAATCAGCAAAACAAACCTCTTTGACATATGTAGAAGGCTGTATCTGATAAGGATAGAATAAACACCCTTTTCAAGTGAAAACTTAACATTTACAAAATATTGACTATATGAGGAATCATAATGCAAATTTCAACTAACTTTAAAGATTGAAATAATTTGGAGTATGTTCAATTTTATCTCAGTGATAACCTAGATATCAGACACAGAAATTAAACTAGAAAATCCCTAACTACTCGAAATTTAAGCCGTATACTTATAAACAAGCCATGAGTCAAAAAAGAAATGATAGAAAGTAGAAAATATTTCAAAATAAATCAGAATGAAGATACATTTCAAAACTTGCATGTGCAACTAAAACAGTCTTGCTCAGAAAGATTTTTTAAAGTTGAAAACATATATATTAGAGGAGGAAAAAAAGGTTAAAAATAAAAGATCAAGTTTCTATCCCAAACAAAGAAGAGAATATTCAACCCGAAGAAAGTAGATGAAAGAAGATAATAAAGAAAAGAGTATATATTAATGAAATGAAAACAAATGTACAAAGAGGAAAATCAATATAGACAAAATTGAGGAAACACAAATTAACAATAACAGGGATAAAAAGAAGACATCACCACTGATACATTATACTGTATGATTCAATTTTTATAGCAATTATACTTCATAAACAGACTAAACTAATTTCTGATGTTAGAATTCAGAAGGATTCTTTGCTGGGGTTGGGAGATGGCAGGGGTGTTTGCCTGGAAGAACTTAGTAGGGAGGCTTCTGGAGCACTTGCCATATTCTATTTCTTGACTTAGGAGCTAGGTGTGTGAAAATGTGAGTTGCACATTTAATATTTGTGCTGTTTTTGAAAATTTTTTATTTGAGAAGTTGTGTGCCTACAAAACAATCATGCATAGCATGCAGAATTCCCACACAGCAGACCACCACCACCACCTTGCATTGTCGTGGAGCATTTGTTACAAATTATGAAAGAATGTCATCAAAACATGCTTGCTGCTTACTATGGTCCAAAGCATACATTTGGTATATTCCATAAACCATCCTATTATTAACACTATTTATTACTATTATACATTTGTCATAGTCCATGAGAGAGTGCTCTCATATTTGTACTGTTAATCACAGTACATCATTCACTACTTGGTTTACTGTGATACATAGTCCCATGCCTTGTACAATCCATTCAAAGTGTACACTCAGTGCCTCTCAGTTTTATCACAGAGTTGTGCTGCCATTGCCCCACTCAGTTTTAGGCTATTTTCCTTACTCCAATAGAAAAATTCTCGTACTCTCCATTATTGACCCTTAGCATGACATAGTACCTTCTTTGCCATTGCTGCAATAATATTACAATATTACTGTTAACTGTAGTCTATAGGTTACCTTAATTGTATTTTTCCCATGTATCACCATATTCTTAGCACCTAGTAATAGTGACGCACATTGGTTCTAGTTCATAGAAGAACATTCTTGTATTTGCACTATTAGCCACAACCCTCATCCACACCTGAATTCACTATGTTATACAGTCCCTAGATTATTCTCCAGCTATCTTTCAATTTGACATTTACTTCTCTAGACTGCTTCTTTCAGCCACAATCACATTTATAAATCATCAGTGTTTAAAAATACACTTTATTTTAATTAAAAGTTCACTCCATAAAAAGAAAAAAGCATAATCAACTTCAAAGCTGTTAGAAAGTGCCATTGCTTGCATTATCAAGAGTCATCAATGTTTTTGGTTAGGTTTGAAGAGAAGGGACTAAAAGAATGTCACAAGCAGTAGAAATTGAGGGCTTGAATTAAACAGATAATTGGTTCAAGTCTTTGCCTAAATAGAAACATACAAGTCTTCCTCAGAAAGCAGTTAGTCTGTTTTAGTAACTATTTACATTTTATACAGATAACTTCTAAAATGTATCTTCACTGTGAAATGGGAGAACAGATGCAAAAGTACATAATGATTTACCAATATTTTAATTAAGTAACAAATGTTGCTGAATTCTTTTTCTTCTTATTGCAAGACATTTAAAAACATATCCCTTTCAACTTAACCAAAGGAATTTTAAGCAATGGGAGAAACAATGTTACATCTGATTTAAGAGTTACCAATCACTTAAAACTGACCATAATATAGAATACTGTCAAATCACACTTTCATAAAAAAACTTTTAGATTATCTTTCACTTGAGATTAACAGTATATTCTCAAACATGTGTTGTTAGACAGAGCTGCTTAGACTCAATAATCATGCCCACTTCTATTTGGTGATGCCAAATGTTGACCTGGGTCACTAAAATATTGGAAATGACTTTATTACCCATTATCTAGTAAAATAGCTACTTTATTTGTAATAACCTGCTGATATCTCCTATCCTGGGTTCAACAAATACATGTTTATTAATTAATTCATGCAGATGCCTTTTATGTGCCATACTCTGTGCTTGGTGCCAGAGAACAAGGAACTAGATACACACAGCTTCAATCCTCATAAAAGTCACAATACTGTTTGGCAGAGACAAGTGATTATAATACACATTTAGAAACAGGACATTTTGTTCATTCAACACATGCTATATCCTTATTCTTGTCTCTGTGTTATCTCTTGTAGGTGAGAATGGTTGTGCTCTCAGTTGTTAAATATGATATTTGCGAGTTCACAATCATAACTCCCAAGATAATACTATGAACAGAGTACTGGGGTTTCTGGAAGAACCCCCAGTAAATACTGAACGTGAACCACTGGCAATTAAATATGCTTTGTTAAGCAGTGAATTGCTCTTTTTAAAATTATATTTTCCTTTTTATCATATATATACATAAACTTTTAAATAACTTTATTTTTATTTTTTAAAAGATACTTAGAGTACATAAATGTTACACAAAAACTATAGGGATTACCATATGCCCCACTCCCCACACCTCCCACACCTTCCCACATAAACATCCTTCATTAGTGTGGCACATTCATTGCAATTGATAAACGCATCCTGGGGCTTTGCCATTAAGCATGGACCATATTTCACATTGTAGTCTACACTCTGTCCCACACAGTTCTGCAGATTATGTGATGATATAAAATAGCCTATATCTGCAGTTGCAATGTCATTCAGGGTGATTCCCAAGTCCCCCAAGCCCCCCGTTTTACAACTGTTTTTCCCTCCCCCTGTCCCCAGAGCCTCCAGTGTCCACTGGCTCCACATAAATGTTGTAATTTCTTCCATTGCTAGAATCACAATAGGTCTACAGTAGAATACCAGTAAGTCCACTCTAGTCCCCTATATACATAATTTAAAGGTGAATAGTTCTACATAACTTAATTGTGAGAACTGTTCCCTGGCCTGCCTCTTTCCTCCCTATCTGTTCCCAGTATTTTATTGAGACACACTCTGAGATTTCCCTCTCGAATTAATAAACTTCCTACAAAAAATCCTCATTTTTGATCAAGCAAGGCAAGTGCAAGAGAATCAGAGATGAAGGGAAAAGAAAGCTTGATCTACATATAGGAGAAAAACAACCATACTTTCTTAGATAAAAGTTGTAATAGTTCCTTGGCACATTTATATCTTTCAAGATATAAAGAAGACTCCTGTGAACCATAGTGAGAAGCACTGGTTATTTGCCAGTGCAATAAAAATGTCTTTCTGTAAAAAAAAAAAAAAAAAGTTCAACTGATCTCAGGCTACCAATTCAATTATTTTAGCTTTTTATTTTGTTTTTGATTTCCATATTTCTAAATAATATGTCTACACTACTTTTTAAAATTTTATATATTTTTATATTAGATATCATTTTTATTTTACTTTGGAAAATGGTAATTGAGTGTTTTTACTCCTGTTCGCTCCCTAAAACATACTTCCCTCATGATTTTTGGTTAGATTCAAAATTCCAATTTTATATTTGTAGAGCTATATTCATATAATATACCAAGGGCATTGCACTCTATAATTAATTTTTCCCTAACTAAACTCGTGATTTTTCAGGTTTAAATAGGCATACCTCTCTTTCTCTCTCTCTCACTTTCACTCTCACTCATTTGCTTACTTCTCTGAAAATTTCCTTTAAAAAAACAATAAAATAAATAAAAAAGAAAAATTTCCTGAGATCAAGCATGCAATGCTAAAATTCTAAGTTGAAAAGTGTTACCACTTAGCATGTTGAAGACATTCCTCCATTGTCTTTTTAGCTTCTGGGTTGTTATTGAGAAATTTGATGCTGTGTTGATTCCCATTTTCATTATCCTCTCATTTCCTAGTCTTTCTTGTTTTTTTGTTTGTTTGTTAATTTTTTTTCTAGGCCATAGTTGCTGTCGATTAACCTCTTCTGAAGAGAAATCTCTGATCTTTTTCCAGAATGGATAGATGAGACAGTGGAAGGAATTGTTGTGTATTGAAATGATATCAATAATCTTGAATTCCCCAAAACATTGTGAACATGTTGACCATAAATAGAATGTAAACAAATTGAGAAAAATATCTTTTTGTAATAAGTGATAACCGGACATTTGTATGAAGAAATGATATTGACTGACTTGATGCGAGCCAGAAGGACACTTATAAAGCCCAGTGCAGGTAAGGCTTTGGTGGGTATCAGTTTGCGGTAGATTGACATGCAGTCACTGTGACTCTCAGCCTCAATGCCTGTGCTGTGCTATGAGGAAGCTCACTGTTTCTGTCACTGCAGCAGTGTGCCCAGTACCTCCTGCTAAATGCTGTGTCTGCCCTGGGCCTTGAGACTGCCCATTAAAGGTATCCACGTGCCGTCCATCTGCTCTTAGGCTGATGGTCTGTAGAGACTCTGGAGTCCTCCACCTTTAAGTGTATTTAGTGTGCCCTTTGACCTGGCTATTGTGCATTGGTTATATTGGCAGCTTGTGATTAAACAAGCAAATAAATTGCATTGAGCATTTGAATTAGAATCATGTCAGATCTACTTTCATGTGTAAAATTTATTTTCAATTTTAATCTGTTTTCAGTTCGTTATGACTACTACATTTTCACGACAGGCATCAGGCTGTAATTTCTTATATAGGTTTCAACCATTCCTTCTGTTTTTACTCTCTTCTTTATTGCTCCTTATTTTCAGAGATACTCAGTGCTACCTATTCCTAAACTGCTTTAGGATTGTTTGGGACAAACAGACCGCTTGCTTCTCTACTTCCTCTTTGTTGCTTAGTTTTTATCTTTCTCAGGTGTGCTAAATCAGATTCCACTGCTTTCTAGCTTCTAAGATTTTATTTCTGATGACTCTTCTCCCATTCATTTACCTTGAGGGTTGTGCAAAATAAGTTTATTATCATTTTAGTGAAGATTCAGTGGGCAGGAGAGGTAAAAACATGTGTTCAATCTGCCATCTTATAGCTGAAAGGTGCAACACTGGTTTTTACAATAATCATCTTAAATTTGCAGGGCATGAACCCAAATAAAAATCCTTGAAATAATGTGTGGCTGAAATTATTCTTTAAAACCAGAAAAAATGTCTTATCAGACCATTCCTCCCCTACAGCATCCTATCTTGAGTTTCTCACCTTATCAGTCAAACTACTTTAACCTCTTTTTATAGCAAGACATGCATGGAGTAAGGTGATCACTTTTCATCCTTCCACTGGCACTCCTTTGCATTTTGCCTCCCTAGATGTCTGTGAATCCTGTAGAATTTTTTTTTTTTTCATTTAACAGAAATATTGTGCCTGAATTAGTAAGGATCATACAGAGAGTACCAGAAGAGTAAGGAGACCCTCAAGGATTCTGTGAAAATACTGTTTTAATTTACTTGATTACCTTCTGATTGGAGGACAGAAATAGATATTCTCTTTTGTTGATTTGGCATGTTTTCAGATTTATATTCAGAGTTGGTTTAGTCAGTGAAATTATAATATCACCTTATTGTAAGCAACCATATTCACTCCCACCAACATAATATTTTTAGTGCAAAATACACACATGCACTAATTTTCTGGTCTGATGGATTGGAGTGGAGTGAAATATGCATCATAGTCAAGTTGACAAAGAAAAGAGAGGACAACAGACTAGACTGGCATTTTTATAAAGAAGTATTTATGTCTATAACACCATGAGCCATTGAGGAAAAATAGGGAAAAACCTGAAGTTCAAATGCTTCCTTCATTACTTTCCCTTTCATGGGAATAAAAAGCTTGATTTTTTCCATGTCAATAACTTGGATGGATTTGAATAAACATAAGTTTTTCCAGGACAGCATTACACATATTTGGATACTGAAATTGGAATACCAGTCATTGTACAACCTGGTTATCATAGTTTATGTTTGGTTATGCTGTCAGACAAGTTCCATGAAGATTCAAGAAAGAAAAAGGCCTGGAAACCATTTCAGAATAAACTATATATTGTGAATGTCATTAATAATGGTGAACATGCAAAACTAATTGAGTTGTGAAGACACAGCTCTTTCCTTTTATGGTCAACGTGTTAAACTTTGTGGTGCTTTGCCAGATGAGCGTTTCTACCATTAGGCCCATTATTGCACATATTAAAGATAAGAAATCTCTTCTTGCCAGCACATGAGCAACTACAAGGATATTGCTAAGACCATGCAGTGTAAGCCAAGGTGAGACTCTCTCTTCATGGAAAAGCAGCCTGGTACGCAGCCCAAAGTGTGGCTTTTTTGTGATTTGATAAAGATGGTGTCGCCCATGAAAGGGCATGCACACAATAATGGAAATTTTGGCTTAGAGTTGCTCTGGCTGAATGACAGAACTTCACCTGTGAGAAATGTATCTACACAACCTGCTCTGTGTCACAACTCAGAAAATTGTGTTTGAAAGGTGTAGGTTCATATCCTGCCTGATTCTTATTTCAGCTTCCATGAAAAACATGATGTTCAGGCTGGTTTTGTTTTTATTGACTAAATTGAGATTTTTCATCCTGCTGTCCCCCTTCTCCTCCCTTTTTCCTTCCAAGGATAAATTTGTTTCCTTTCTCAGTGATTTATATTGCTAGGTGATCTACAGTACTGCTTTGCAGAGACATGTCTATATATGCAAAGTTTTGTTTTGACTATCTCAGAATGATAAATTGACTCTCCTGGAACTGAAAGGATTTAATTTAATGTCCAGAAAGACCTAGTCTAGTTGAGACAACTTCATGGAAAGAAGTTCCATAACCTATCTTTGGTCTAGTGCTTTCAGGTCTTTTTTGAAGGACTTGTACATGGAAAAGTACAAAACATTGCTAAAAGATATCAAAGAAGACCTAAATAAATGGAAGGACATCCCATATTCATGGATTGGAAGGCTAAGTATCATTAAGGTGTCAATTCTCCCAGTGATTTACAAATTCAGTGTAATCCCAGTGAATTAATGGGGATAAAAGGGAAAATTTTAGGTTATATATATGTTACTAGAATAAAAATTTAAAAAATACATAGGATTGTACATCGCAGTAGACTTTAATGTAATCTATGGACAATAGTTAGTAGTTCGATTATAATAATATTGTTTCATCAAGTTTAACATACGAATGCAAAGTATTAATAATAGGGAAAACTGTGTGTATGAGATGGGCATATGGGAACTCTATTTTATGCATGATTTTTCTGTATGCCTACAACTTCTCTAACAAAAATAAATAAATTAGTTAAAAACTTCTTATAACTGGTAGAATTCATAAATACCATATATACCAATCTCTAAAGCTTAATTTACATGTATTCTGACTCTAAGGTTTTCAGATAAACTATAGAAGTTTCATTTAAATTTGAATTTGAGATAAACAACAATTTCTTAGTATAAGCATGTTCCAAATATTGAAATTTTATTTGTAAAAGCTAGCAATTCTACTCTCTGACACTATTTTAACAAAAGATATTTTGGGTGTCAGTGGCTCAGATACTATTAACTAGGTCTTAAGAAAAGGTGTTCATATATGTGTGTGTGATAAGAGCTAGTTTACTTTGAGACATATAGGAAGCTGCAGTCATGTGTCTCAAAAGAAACTTTAAAACTTTGTGACATCTTTCATTTTGTTTGTCTTGCATTATAGTACTTCAAATCTACATTTTTGTCACAACTCACACTAGTGATTAATAGGTGAGCTGTTTATAGGTAATTTGATGCAAGATCAAATTCTCCAATATATATGTATGTACATAGCTTCATATAGTTTATGAAGTTAGTGCTCATGATAGCATATATATCTTTCTTCACAAATTAATGCTAATTATAATTATTATTATAATGGAGAAAACAATCTAGGTCACAGGCATTAGTTGGGACCAGTGATTCTGGGTTTTAATTCCGGATCTAACACTTTTTAGCTGTATAATTTTGGAAGACTTACTTAACCTCTCTGTGCCTCTATTCCTTCTTCTGTTAAATAGAGGTAACAGTAGCACTCACTTCATAGGTTTGTTATGAGGATTTAGTATGTTAATGAATATAAAGTACCTGACAGCAAGTACTGTATAGGTGTTTTGTTGTTATTGATATATCGCTTATACTTATTTTCTGTATCCTTTCACTGTGTTAAGCCTTTAAAAAGTATCTCTATAACAATCACATGAAGTTCGTTCTATTACTTTATTTAATAATGTTATGTAATGGCCTAATTAGTAGAACCAAGTTTCAAGCCCAGTGCTTTTAGTCACCATATTATCCTGTCACTACCCTAATACACAGACACACACACACACATACACACATTTTCCTTTTGTTGCTATAGAGGACAGGATATTAGTAGTGTGTTTGGAGAGATATGATTTACTAGTGACCTAACTAAATCCATATAGCAAATCCCATTGTAATAGTGGGAATTAATTCTCTATCTTTTTCTTCCTAATGTGAAGGCTAGGCTCCTGAAATGCAAGTCCCACAATGCACCTTTTGTTAGACCCATTGCTTGAGCTTGTTGTATTCATCAAGTAACTACATTTGCAGTTGCTTCACTTCTGAAAGTGCTGAGAGTTCTCTTAATTGTGAATGATCATGAATAATTCCTCATGTTTGACTGGGGCTAATTTTGGCTATGTGCCAATTTGCCGTTCCATACTTGGAACACGTTTATGAGCATGACTGTGCAGGTGGAAGCATACATGTGTATGTAAACTTTACTTTCATCTTAGTGAAAATTTGATTACAAATTTTCTGATTACAACTTAGCTGATGATATCCCAGATTTCAAGAAAATAGCAAAGGAAAATGGTTCATTCAGATGTTAGATGGTGAACTGAAGAAAAATAAAGCAAAATATTTAAGAAAATTCGTTGAACAGAGATAGCTAATTAAGGGGTGTTAACATACCAGTCAAATGAACATAAGGCAAGTTGTTAAATTACTTGGTCTATCACATTGAAGTGAGTACCAATTTTAGAGAGGTGTTTTGGTCCAAGAAACATAGTTCAACAACTGAAGCAGGTTTCTAAATAATTGTTTTTGAGTTTCTCAAATACTGTGAAAGAGATATGCAGGCCTTATTGATATTTCTTAAAGAACCACTTATTCTTACTCCCTATTAACCCCTTATAGATGTTTCCTTTGCTTCTCTCTCCTTCAAATCAACAAGACTTTCTCCTCCTTGCTCTGGATAAAAACTTCCCCAATTCCCTCTTCTTAAGTCTCCTTCTCCTCCCCCTTTTAGGTAGCTTCTATCTTTTGTCTCCTTCCCCCCATCCTCTAGATTCTTCATCACAATCCATAAAGAACCAGTCCTCAGAGAACAGAAGGCAGCAAGGAACTGAGCAGGCAAATCAAGGACTCTCTTAATTGCAGAAGGGGAGGGAAAGGTCAGGAATATCCAAATGCTAATTCTTTTTCAGTGCTGTCACATGTGAAACACCTTGAAGATACACAGGCAAAGAGATTTCAAGCATCATTGTGTTAATGAAGTAAATACAATTTAGAGTCATCCATTCTAATAATTGCTATATTATTGATTTAATCTGAGTCTACCAAAATGCAAGCTATTTATGACACTGATTCTCTTTTCTCTTTTTCTTTTTCTCTCTCCAATACACTCTTCTCCTTCTTTCTTTCTCTCACACACACATGACCACACCACACACACACATACACGACAGTATTCTCCTCTGGTTTATATTTAAACTTAACCAATGCACCCACTTTAGTTTGCACTGTTTTATCACAGGCAAAATGATCTCCCAACCACTTCTACTCTTTCATTTGTAGGCATGCTGGTGTCTGAGGTATAGTGTCAAATTACTGAATGAAATGGAGCGATGTGGAATGAGGGGCAAACATGGGATTTTTAATGATGTTATTTTTCATGTTTCATCTTTCATATTTTTCAAAGTTTCATCTTTGGTAATGCATTGTAAAAATAAAGTTATGTGATATGTACAAGAATTTGTTTTCTATACTTTTTTGAGAAACAAAAACTTGATAGTAGTAAGGTAAATTGATGTTTGTGATGTGGGAAACAAAGCAAAGCAAGTGGAAAAAAATTTTGATGGACCAAAAGGATTATAAAATATTAATAATAACAATAACCGCTACATTTGTTGAGTACCAACTCTCTGCTAGGAACTGTGAAAATCTTTAAATATATGTTATCTAATGTAATACTTGCATTAATAGTGAGCTAGGTATTGTTTTCCCCATTTAGAGGGAACCTGAAGTTTACATCCATTAAGAAATCACAGTTAAGAAACTGCCTAAGGTCTGTTTACTAAGGCTTGTAAGTTGCAGAGCTGGGATTCAAATTCATCTCTATCTGATCTGATGCCAGGATTTAACACATAATTGTATATGCACATACATATATAGTACACATATACATATTTATTTATAGACTCATATACATAGACAGTGTCTCCTTAGGCAGTTTGTGATTTCAGATAGGTAGGAGGTGTTTAGGAGGTCTTCAAGGTTTTATAGCAATGGGGTAGGTGGTTATAGTACAATTAGGCATATACCTGTGTGTTTGGAGACTGGAAGAAACAAAGAATTAAAAAGGAAAAATGGGCAACTTCATAGTGGATTCTACCAGGTGCAGAAATTCACCATTACTTTTCCTATCCTCCCTCCTTGTGCATTCTTCCACAGTTTCATCTGTTTATTTCCTGTGAGAGAATTATTTTCGTTTGCATTGATTAATACCTGAGTTGAATTTTCTTGCCTCAAGATTGTTTAAGTTCCTTTCTCTTTTTGCCGTATCTATCTTCAATGTTGTGTCCTTGTTAACTGTCATGGCTGGCCATGGACAGCTTGGATTGTGATAGGATATATTCATGGAGGTGGATGTTGTTTCACAGGTATTCTCAGAGATGGTTTGTTCAGAGTATCACAAAATTCCCAGGCAGTGAAGACTGGTACCTGCAGTTAATGGACAACCTAAGAGACCCTCGTTCCTGAAAGAGCAAAATAGGGAAGCAGCATGGTCATGCTTTGATACAAACCTTGCATAGCACCATTTGACACCATGAATAGTGTCTGACTTTAGTTAGTCTCAGACCCCTCTTGCATGCACATAAATAGTTCAATGTATCCCTAAACCTCTGATGCGAGGATGGGACTATATTCTGTATTCCATACTTTCCTTAGTTGTTGGTAAGTCCAGGGGCCAAAGCACTGCTTGGGACATCGGGCATGTTGGTTTAGATTTCCAGCATGGCACATTAGTAAATGATGATGTTAGGGATGGTGTTATGGAATTTCTCAGGGCTCTGACTTCCCACTGATAATAGCAGAGCTTCAGTGTTACAGCATCTTACATTTACCGAGTGCCCAGAGATCATATACAAGGTGCAGTGGGTTTTACAGAATTTAGAAATGGTTGCCAGTCTTCAAAAAATGTACTGTTTAGTGGAGAGACAAGGCAGACCAGTGGAGATTTATAACACTGTAAATGAGTATGCAAGAAGTTCCCAGTAGTTGGAGGATTATGAAGTTTTTGAGGGCAGAGATTATTCACATGGTGCCCCAACCCCTCGCCTGTAAAATGGGCCTTATTTTATCTTGCAGCAGAAGGCTCCCTTGGAGTCTGGGATGTATACTAATGATTACACAGAACAACTCCATTGTTTACAAAAAATGCTCCAAAATATTTTGTTTTAAACATAATGGAACATCCAGTATAGCAAATATTGTTTTCTTAGTTAATTCTCAGTTTCTTATTTTATGGCTAAACAAGGCATTGGCACAGAAGTATACAAAAAACTGTCAATTCTAAAATCTTTGTCTCCCTTTATTTTATATCTACTGTCCAGGCCAACTTAGCAGTAATAAAGTAAATTACACAGGGAGAGACAGGAGCTCTTAGAACCATGCTTCTCAAACTTCAGTGTCCTCAGAATCACCTGGAGCATTTTATAACCACAGATCACTGGGCCCAGCCCCAGAGTTTCTGATTCCATAGGCCTGGACTAAGGGCCTAGAATTTGCATTTCCAACAAGTCCTCGGGTGACGTTGAGGTTGTTTGTCTGGGGATTGCACTTTGCCAACCACTGTCTTTAACTACAGGAAGGAAAGAAATGGAAATAACACTTTCATGCTGGAGTGGTCTCCTGCCTTCTTTCTGAAAAATAGTGAAAAATGAAGAAGAATTAAAGGTCCAATTTATTAAAAGATCTTGTCACTCCTTAAAGGCCATATTCACAGTGCAGAGGAGACTTAGTACTTTTGGCGGAGAGTCATGGGCCATAACTATTTTATTTGAGGATGTCATCTGGTGTTCACATTTAATTGCTCTGAAGGAAATGTTTCATTTGTATTTTTCTTCTTTTCAACTCATTGTTTACTATGCTGATGTATTTTAAGGAAAAATGTAGATGTGACATCACAGGTCCTAAATCCTTTAGTACATATCTATAAAATTTAGAACATTTTCCTATATAATCAAAATAGCATTGTTACACCTACCAAAATTAAAAATAATTACTTGATATCATCTACTATCCATTCCATATTCAAATCACCTTAAATTGTCCAGAAAATGGCCTTTTCAGATGCTCTGTCTTTACCAGGATCTAATCCCGGACAACATAGTGCATTTGGGTGTCATGTAAGTCTTTTTAAATTTAGAATAGTTCTTTGTTTCATGACAGTGACATAACAAAAAGAGAAGGTCATTTGTCCTGTAGAATATCCGATTTTCCTTGATTTTACCCACATCCGGGAGGATAGCTTGATTAAATTCACGGTAAATATTGTGGTAAGAGAACATATTACCTGATGTTATGTACCACATACTGCATTGTATCAGGATACACATAAAAGCTGTGTTTCCCACTGTTAGCTTTGCTATGACTGACCTTGGGTATATTAGTGGCTTCCTGATTGCTCACATTGTTCTCCTTGCTACCAGAAATTATCTATGTGGTATTGCCTTGGCACCACACAAATGTCTGATTCCCTCCAAAATTCTTACCTTATAGTATTACCACCACCTGATAATCCTTGTCTAAGTCAATAATTTCATTAAGGTTTACAAGTGATAATTTACTAATTTTATCATCCTTCTTTATATATTAGCTGGCATTCTTTTTGATTTTGTAGATTTTGCTCACATCTGAGACTATTTGGTTACCTACCATAAAATGTATTTTCTATGGGAAAGTTCAATCTTTCCCATAATTTGCTGATTTTCATAGTAGTAATTTGTTTAATAAATGTCTTAAATGTTGACAAATGGGTTATTCAGGCTTCTTCTATATAAATATCATTATGGGTATGTTGATTTTCACAGATTAATTGTGATTTAGTTGCCTACAACCACCATTTAGAAAATAGTATTTACAGAACAGGAGTGAGTTGTCAAGAAGCAATGAGCTGAAGACTGGAAGGACAACTCAATATGATAGGAAATGGGTGACTGCACTGTCAAGAAAAACTCAAGGCCTCAGACATTCTCGTTAGTCATTTCTGGGTAGAACACTTGAGGAAGATGCACCCTACCAGTGAAGCACTGACAAGAGAGAAGACACCATTTACCCTGAAAGCCTTTCATTCGAAGATGGATTAGTAAAACCAAGCCAGATTGGTGGAAGAATGGCCACTAATTTTTATTAATAGACCTAGTGAAAAAACATGTGGGGGTAATAAGAAAACTTTAAAGGGGTATGTAATCTTTAGAATGTGTTTGGTTTTAACCTATTTTGGGAATGGTGGAAGAAATGTTTTTCTTTATTGTATTTATAACTATGCTGAACTTGCAAAGAGAAAACAGACTAAAATCATTAGATGAATATAGCAAGACAGTTAAAAGTAAATAGAAGGAAAGTGATTCATAAAGAAGTCTTTAGCAATTTTTCTATCTCTGGACTTTATTTGGAAACACACACACACACACACACACACACACGCACAAACCAGCACTATAGATTTAGAAACCATTTCCTGTTACCTCTAGTTGAAGTGAAAGTAAGTGCCAAATGATTTTGTAAAGGCCTCTGGTGATTGTGACAGGCATAGGTTTTAAACACTTAGGTCCAAGTAGTTGAGCTTCTGGCATATGTTTTAGATTTATCTCTCTTGGATGTTGTCAACTCCCTTCTTTTGTACAAGTCTCAGATGAAGAGAACTGAAATGTCTTTCAATTCTGTCTTTGATCATTTGAACATCGTTACCAGGTCAAGCTGTTAATGTAAAATCTACAGTATCTACCTCACTCCCACTCTCCTTGCTGGAGAGCCAGGTACTCCTCCCTGGAAAGCCACACAGAGCTTGGAACTGGGTGAGTTTTCAATCACAAATGCCACCAGCTTGGCTCACATGCATTCTGCTGAGCATCTTTCCCTGGGCTCCTCCTGCTGTATTAAGCTTGCATTAAGCCATGTGGACATCTTTCAACTCTGTTAACATTCTCATGTCCATTCTATAGCTTTGAAATGAGTTACTAATTTTTCAGAAATACAGGAAAAAGTAACGTTTGGAAAGTTTTCTGGGTTGGGCTATCTGGACACATTTAAGGTTTTCAGTGTGAAAAGTTGAGGAAAAAAAATGGCATCTTGCAAAAGAAGAACAGGATAAACAATATCATTTCTTATTCCAGAAACATTTACTGTATATTTATTCTATACATGAAGGAATAGTTCTATTAAACAATCAGGTATGGTGTCCATTTACTATCAACCATCTTTTTCACAGACCACGAGAGGCACTCAAATTGCTTGAGCCAACTCAGTTTGCTGCTTTGTTGTGTCTCTCGTTGTCTTTCCCCTTTGTGTCTCCTTGTTGCATCACCTTGTTCTGTCAGCTCACCATGCCTGCCCTTCATGCCAGCTCACTGTCTTGCTTGTTTTCTCTAGAGGCACGGGGAACTGAACCTGGGACCTCCCATGTGGTAGGTAAGAGCTCAATCAACGGCACATCTGCTTCCCTAATGCTTGTTTATTTATAACAAAGAGCTTATGACATTGTATAATTTCATTATAATTACCAACTCAATTGTGTAACTCCTTGCTTAATTCAGTTCCCTATACATACCTTATTTTTTTATAGAAGGTTCAAATTTTCTTTCCAGATAATTTACCTTCAGTTTAAAGATAAGGGAAAAAGAAGATAGGAGACACTTTGAGTCTTTGTGGATCCATTGGGTACAATAAACACTGTAATTAAATTGTTAGCTCCAAGAATCCTGCAGTTGTTTTAAGCACAATTTTTCTCAGGTTTATAAAAAATAAAAACATCATCAATAATAAAGCTGCTGAAATCAATTAGTTGTATCTCACAGCCAATGAAGTTTTCATTGGAGGTTTTGATATGTGAGATATGTTGACTTCAAAAGGAAACTTCTGCAGTGTGGGATGAAATATAATTTTAGAATTTTATTTCTGTTTCAGTTCAGTATCAGAGGGTAACTTTACTTAATATTCTTTGCATTGACAAAAGTCTTTGGATTTACATAGACATGACTGTTAAAAATGTGAAGGCTTAATTGGAATTGATGTTATATAGGGTTTCTTGGGCAAAAGTTGTGATCTCTCTGAATTCTTGTTTCTTCATTTAAAAAAAAAGTGTTTTAATTTTTCCTAAATCTTGGGTGTGGTGACTTGGAGTCATGTACCCAAGAAAAATGTATTCTTAATCTCAATCCATTCCTGTGGGTGTGAACTCATTGTAAACAGGGCCTCCTGATAAGTTTACTTCTGTTAAGGTGTAGCCCAACTGAATCAGATTTGGGCATTAATCCAGATTATTGGAGACCTTTATAAGCAGAGAGAGAGAGTCAGATGGAAAGAAGCCAGGAGAGCCTGCCATGTGCATTGCCATGCAACAGAAAAGCCAAGGAACAAGGATCTGCAGCCAGCCCCAGAATGCTACAGTCTTTGGGAAGAAAGCATCATCTTACTGATGCCTTGATTTTGGACTTTTCCTGCCCTCAAAACTGGGAGCCAATAAATTCCCGTTGTGTATAGTATTTGTTTTAGCAGCTAGCAGACTGAAACAGTGGGTTAAAATAATTTTATAAATGAAGGCATCATTTTACCTGACTATATTACATATGGACAGAAAATATGAAAGAATTTGCAAGGTACCAGATATGGGAAGGAATTATCAGTCAGGCACAAAATATTTCAGACACTACTAGGGTTGCACAGGCCCTTTAAATGTCTTCTAGGGAGATCTGGTCACCCTTCTGCAGAGCCAAGGAAATGCAGTCATGTCTGCGACAAAAGGCAACCTCGCTGTCCTGAGTGCCTTACTTTCGCCTCTCCCAAAAGACTTACTCTGGCTCCTGTCACTTTTTATTCCTTAGGACCTGGGGTACAATGGGGCATTTATCACTGACTCACTAACTCTTAGTCTGATGTTAGGGGAAGATGGTCACTGTACCTTGTAAACAGATTGTGCTGTATCCTCTATCTGCTGAGGAATAGCTCAGAACCTCCAGCATCATGGCCCCAAGGACATGAACCCAGCCCAAAGTGGACCAAGCCTGAGAATCACAGAATTCCAGATTTGGAAGGTCTTTCAAGTTTAGAAATTCAACTTCCCTCCCTTCTCCCTCTCATTACTTTCCCTGTGCAGTCCATTTGACCACACTTAGCACTCTTATTAGATTCTTGAAGACACTGTAAGATAATCTCTGCATTTCCCTTTAGGACCAATCTCCCCATTGGTCCTCCTTGGAGAATTAGATGACCCTAAAGGTCTTTTATGTATTTGATATTCTCTGTTCCCATAATGCTGAGGATCCTAGTTTAACAATGTCTCTCATCAAGCCAGTCTGGGTCAGAGGGATCCCACGGCCTTAGGATATAATAATTTATTCAACAAACATTAATAAATTCCCTACTAAATACCAGACACTGTTCTAGGTGCTAAGGAGACAGTAGTAAACAAATAGTAAAAAAAAAAAAAAAAAAAAAAATCACTGCCCTCATAGGACTTATATAGTACTAAGAGCAGAGATGATAGATGAAAAGAAAAAAAATTATGATCTGTTAGATGATACTAAATGCTAAGGAAAAAAAGTAAGGGGGGATGCAGTTTAAAATAGGTTGGTCAGGAAAGCCTTCCTGAGATGGTGACTTTGGGTAATGATTGGAAGCAGGTGCAGGTGGAGGTGGAGGTGGAGATAGAATGAACTATATGGATATTGAGGGAAGAGCATCCCAGAGGGCAAGTGCAAAGGCCCTGAGCCAGCTATTTGAAGAATAACATGAAGATGGGAAATAACAGGGGTCAGCTTGGGTAGGGTCATGTAAAGGCAACTGTAACAGTAACCTTGACTTTTATTCATAATGAGTTAGGAAGTCATTGGATGCTTTTGAACAGAGGAATGACAGGCTCTAATTTACCCTTTAAAAGGACCACTCTAGCTGCTGACCATCAGGGACCCTGGGCAGAAGCTGGAAGGGCAGTTAGAAGGCTATGGTACTAAGAGAAATGAGATGTGCTAGTGGTTTGGCATGAATTGGCAACAGCAGAGGTGGTGAGAAGCATTCAGGTTCTGAATATTCCTTGAGATTAGAGCAGGCATAATTTTCTGGAGGATTGATATGGCTTGTGAGAGAAAAGGATGAGGGAATGATACTCCAAGGTTTTTGGCCTGAATAACTGAAAGGATGGAAATTTTGCTTACTGGGGTAGAGAGAAATCTGGATTAGAATTCCTGTTTGTCAGTTACTAAGAGTGTGACTTTGGATAAGCTGCTTAACCACTTTGTGGTTTTTTTTCCCACCTATAAAATAGGATAATGTTATCTGCTTAGTTGATATAAGAAGTAGTGATAAATATTAAAAGTCCTTGCATGGTACCTGATACTGCTGGGTACTCAGTAATAACTGGTACTCTTATCATTACCATTCCTTGAGAACAAAAGAGTAAGTCTTGGTTTCCCTCTGTGGTAGGCTTTCAAATGTTTAAAGATACCTTACACATTTCCTTCAAGTCCTCTCAGAACGACTTCTATAACCTTTCCTCATAGAAGCTGCCTGGCTTCTATGACTCTCCTTGGGACAAGGAAGTTTGGACCACTCTCCTGGTTTATAAAATGAATGGGAAGGACTAGAGAAGGACTTTATAAAGCAGGGGTTCTTAACCCTTTTTGTTCCACGGACCCCTTTGCCAGTCAGGTGAAATGAATATTACTGTAATTTATTAATTACGTACATTTATAAGTGAAGGAAATGCTAGATTTCAGTTAGAGGTCAGGGAAAATAAAGATAATAAGTTTCTTTTTTTTTTTCCAATTAATTTCATGGACCCCCTAAAATCTTTCCACAGACACCTTGGTCCCTGGTTAAGAACCCCTGTTATAAAGTTTTCAACAGCAGGCTAAATGATTAGAAACCCATGTATGAGCAGCCAGCATCCCTACCCATCTCCACCTCAGTAGCACTAGTGAATGGAGAAGCTTCATTTTTTTTTTTTGTTTGTTTGTTTGTTTGTTTTAGGAGGTATGGGGGATTGAACCTGGGACCTTGTATGTGGGAAATAGGTGCTCAACCACTGAGCTACACCCATTCCCCTCATTTTTTATGTAGTCATATGGTTGGGAAATAAACATAAGTCAGGATAATGGGGAGTCATTATCTGCAAGCACTTCCTTTTCATCAATAGTCTTTCATCATATCTCAGTGCCACAACACAATTCTAACGGATCTAAACTTTAACACCTCAAAGTTATAAAATCTGTCCCAGCCAGCCAGAGCTGTAATTATTGTAATTACTTGTTGTGAGCATGCTTGTATGATCCTTGACACTGTTTGCTACAAAAAGGCTGGCAGCTGGTCTGACCTTACTGACCTCCCAGTCCTCTGAACTATCCAGGCAAAAAGTTCTAGAAGGATTGGAAAAGTCAGATGAGCTCTAGGTGGCTTGAGAACCATGTGTTGAAATCCAGATGGTTGGAGCAAAAGCCCAATTTCAAAAGGAAATGTGGGAGAGCATACAGAATCAGTACAAAATTAGACCATGTCTTTGGTTCTCATTTTTTTTTTTTAATTAAAAATCAGGGGACTGGAATAAATAGTTTCTTAAAGTTCTGTCTAGCACTAATAGCTTGTGTTTCATTTCATTCTTTTTGGTGTCCAGTAAAAATAAACGTGAACATTCCACTTGCCATGGTGGAGATTATAACCTTTTGAAATCTTTTTATGGATAATCAAATCTTATGGCTCACACTGTACTCAGTAGACAGGCACGGCCCCAATTTTAAGCTCTGTTGGTAAAGTGAAGCAAGGAATTAAAGTAAAGATGTAGAGAAGACAACCCAGAGATTCTCTTTGATACAGGTTGTATCCCCAAAGTCAATTATAACTTCAATGTCACTTATCCAGAAAGGAATATTACCACTAATTTCTTTAAACTATTTAATAATCAGGATGATGCATCTAAATCAAATAGCACAATGCCTGGAATATAGTACACATCCAACAGATACTGTTTTAAATAGTAATATGGCAGTGGGTCTTATTTTTTGTATGTGTCTTCCCCATGCAAGGCTGCTCTATATTCATTGAGATCGGCCAGTCTTTTAGACCCCTCAAAATGCACAGCAGCACCGACTTAACTTGTTAATAAACTGGAACTTCACACCTGCTCCCCGCAGTCCCTGAGAGGCCCTGTAAAGTTGAAACACAGCTGAAATGGCCCAGTGATTGCTGGCTGATTTTAAAATCCTCAGTTTTCCTGTTGGTTACACATACATTCACACGTGCACATGAAATATGTCTTTGTGCAAGAGAGAAGAGGGTGAGTGAAGCTGGCAGCTTGGCCCACAGATGCTATTATGCTTTTCATCCCCTCCCCCCTTAATTTCTTTTTAATTCCAGAAAGGCATTCGTGACCTGGTCTATATATTAGTAGTGAAAGGCTGAATGAAATGTGGACCTAGCAATTTTGTGCAGGCCTGGGGGTGACTTGGTAGTAAATGCAAACATTTACTTGGATGCTTGCAGGCTGCGGGAGCAGGAGCATGCATACATCCAGCCTTTGTAACCAGGGTACATGCCTTCTTGCCTGTTTACCAGCTCAGATGCTTTCTCTCGGTGTTGCTTTTCCAACGGGGTGGGTTAAGTTTTTTACACTTCACTAAGAATTGATCTCTTATTTCTTGTTATTTGCAATTTCTAACTCACTAGGCTTGAATATTTTTGTATAACCTGTACATAAACCTTGAAAGTAATATTCTAAAAGAACTTCCTGGAAATTAAAAAGCACAAAACCCAAATGTTCTAGATATTGCTAATTCTCAATTTATGTTTTCTTAGTTCATTTTATGTGAATACAGAAATACACATAAAATACATATGTATACGTGCACTTGGCATGAACATGTATGTAATCTTTGTTCCCCAGGAAGTGGTTGGGGTCTTCATCAATTTTCACTTTATTTTCTTGCTCTGAGGACCATGAATCTCTGTGTCCCCATCAGAATTTAAGAGTAATGAAGAAGGAACTTGTCTATTTGTTTTCTGCTGTATCCCCAGTGCCTACAGGATCATATACTAAGTACTCGAGTGAATATAAAAAACTTAGATTTTAGATACTCTACAAACATGGAGTAAAGAAACTGGGACAAAGTCAGAAATTCAGATTCCTAGTAGATGCTCAAAGATTCTGGTTCAGTCAATTTGATGTAGAGTTGCAGAATCTGCATTTTTAACAAGTACCTCCCTCCCATCAAATGATTCTGAGTCAGGTGGTCTGTTGAATCACACTTTCAGAAGCACTGCTTTAGAATCTACATTTCATTTTTGTGTACTAAATAATTAATATTCTGAGCATAGTGACTTTCCTTTTTCCCCCCATCCTATTCTGTGCTAACTTTCCTCACCCAAAGTACATTAATGACAAATTTTTTAGGCTTTGTTCACCTCTACCCCCTAGTTTAGAAACACAAGGGTTGGCCATCAATTATTAAACAAAAAAATAAATAAATAAAAATAAAGGGCATGCCAGTTATTGACAGAAGATTAAGAGGAGTTGGAGTTGACTGACATCAGGAAATGAGACCAGGACACCATGTGATTGGCCAGGTTTGGGAGAGAAAGAGAACCAGTGAATTTGCCTGGAAACAGTAGAGAGGAAATGAGATTTGAATTAGGAGCAGAAGAGGACAGGAGTTGGTGGAAACAGACCTGGGCTGTGTGCCGAAGACACACATTCAGGAGGGTCTGGTCACAGAAACAAGGAAAGGAGAAGTCACCAGCTTAGGGGTGTCAGGTTGTTGCCAAGGAGTGAAGCTGTGCCTTGAACTTAAGGCATTGTGTTTGGGATTCAGCCAGAAAGGATCTGGCATCCCTAAGGAATTGAAAATAAGGGAAATAGCTGGGCTAGACTGAGTATGAAACAGGTTGGAACTAAAAACCCAGGCTTGTGCATTATAATTTGCCAAGTTGGATTCTGTTCTCCAAAGTGATCTTTCTGTGTGAGTTTTAGGCTCTGAAATCTTTTCTCCTGTAGCAGAGAAGATGGTATGGAATAGAAGCATGGAGGCAAGATTACATTTGAAAGGTTGACTTATAAGAAGAAAAAAGTCTCCTTCAACCTGGGGAATGAAACCAATATATGTAGTGAACAGGGAAAATTTGTGTGTGTGCCTCAGGTGGTATAGCACATAGCTCTCAAGAAGTGCTAATTGAGCAGCTGAATGGATGACTGGTAACTTCAGGACACTCTTGCCTAGAAGCAGGGTGTGGGTATATAAGATAATTTTTCTAAGTTCACTTAGATTTTTTGCTTATTCCATTCACAACTAAGAGTCCAGATGATTCCAGTAACTAGCTGTGTGAACTTAGATAAGAAATGTAACTTCTCCACATATATCTTCGCTTGCTTTGCTTATTTTAGAGAAAAGCATAGTGCTTTTACAACGGGTAGAAATTAACATCCTTATCAAAATCCCAAGGATACTTCCAGCTCTAGAATTCAATGTCCAAATAGATTCTAAATATAAATAAAAACATTTGTTGAGTAGTATATGGCACGTTAGCTCAGAGTTTTTGCCCTCAAGGGTTTGCAGTCAGTAAAAACAAAATAGACTTCAAACCTTGATGTAGCTGTAAAGTCTAGAAGCAAGAACTGAAGTTGTTTTGAGTAGTATCCGTAATGGGAAAAAAGAGAAAATCTGTTGGCCTGGATTACTAAGTAAGGGACTAACTAGACACATGGAAAGAATGAATGTGTTCTCGCTGGACAGATGTATGGGAACAGGAAATGTAGGGAGTCAAGCAAATACAAAACAGCCCTCATGATAAAGTGCACATCAGTGAAGCCAGAGAGCATTGAAAACAGCTATCAGCATTCTAAAGGTTAAATACATTCAGTATCTTCCTATTTACTTTATAATTAGTTTTGAGTAGAATCTCTCTTCATTTATTGTGCAGATGCTCAATATTCTCTGCCAGGGATTGTGCTAATGGGAAAAAGAAGGTAAATTAGACAGAATCCCTGCCTTCGAGGAGCTCAAATACAGAGAGCCATTTTGTGAGGTAGAAAGCTCAACCTATGGAGGTTCCAATGAGGTGGTAGGTAAGCTTACAGGTATGCTAGATCACATCCAGCTAAGGAAGTCGAGAACAGCTTTGTGGAGAAGGTGTGGGATTTGAGCTAGACCAGAGGATGGATGGAATCATGGACGGATGGACAATCAGAGTTTGGGGAGTTGGCATGAGTTCTAGACAGAAAGATTTTTGTAAGATTGAAGCTGTGGAAACATGAAGTGGCAGGTCATATATGAGGCTGATGAGTGATAGGGTTTGCCTATTGAGTAATAGATTTTGCCTGGAGCAATTGGATCCAAGAAAAGGCAGAGTTGGAAGGAGAAGTTGAAGAGATAACTGAATAATAAATAAACTGATGAACAACATTTGATTATTTACTTAGTTTAGAAATTTGAGAAGCAGTAGGTCAAGGAACAGACTACAGAAGATGTGGTAAAAGAACTGCCTAGTCTTTCTGTAAAGTGGCAGTTACAGACTCACCTAAGAGGGCTCATAAGTAATATAATGAGCAAACTAAGCCAGGTGTAAGAAAAATTGCAACTCAAGGAAGATGACCAATGGTAGCAGATCCTTGACCTATATGTCAGGGAGATGATAGGGACTGGGGTTAAATGTGGTCAAGTGGAGGTTACATATTACCTCTGAAGAGGCAGCTGCTATGCAGCTCCAGCCCTTGTTGCCTTGTGGAAATGGAGATCCAGGGTGGCCAAATATTCAAGAGAAACTGGAAGTTCATATTTTATGTTGGCAATCAACGCAAATAAAACAAAAATAGTGGACCTCAGCATTGTGTGGGCCAAACAAAACAGGTCTGCAGGCAGACCTCTGATGATTGTTTCAGAGTTCTTAAAGAAAGATGGAATAGGGAAAGGACTTACATTTTAAAAGAAAGTAAATCACAACATTGCTAGGAATAGCAGGAATAGCAAAGACCAATGTGGAAAATCTGAGCCTTATTTGATTATTTATTCAATGTCTGTCTGTATCGGGAGACTATAAATACCTTGAGTGTGAAGACCCTTGCTGTTTTCTCCCCAGAACCCAGCAAAGTGCCTAACAAAACATGGGCATGCAATTCAGATTTATTGAGTGGATACTATTCTTAGAAATTTAATGAGAAATGCTGGATTCTACTTTTTCTTTTCTTAAGATGAGGTAGGAGTTGTAATTATATTAACAACATAATTTTATTACATGATATGTTATTAATATGCATCCTTTTTGTTTTCAGCAGAATCCTTTCATATATAATATCACAAAATCCTCAGAGTTTATAGCCTAAGCTATGTGAAATCTAAGAAAAAATTGTGAATGATGTTCACATACTTCAATGATTTCCCATCATCTAGTGAATAAAGTCTAAGGTCAACATTGTCCAAACTGACTTCCATGATTTGGCCCTTGAATATTTCCCCAGATCTCTCTTTCATTTTAATTTCCCAATCTTGGGGTGAGTGAGTGAGTAGGTAAGTGGTTCTTGGTTGCTGAAAGTTTTTTAGGAGAAGAATTCCTAGGGGACATCTGTTCATCATTCATAGTGGTCACAGAATGACACCAGAGACCAATACATAGGTTATGTTATGAGTCGTCAAAAGAATCAAGTGAAATTGAGCAAGTGCTCAGATAGGGTTTAAGGCTATCAACCTTGGATATGCATGTATACTTTGGCATAGAAAACTTTTATTGTGTGTTTTAGTTGCCCTTTGTAGGTATAGGATCTATTGTGTTCTTTCAGTTTGCTAAAAGCTGCTGGGAGCAATATACCAGAAATGGGTTGGTTTTTATAATAGGAATTTATTAGGTTAAAAGCTTACAGTTCTGAGGCCGTGAAAATGTCCAAATCATCAGAGATACTGTCTCACTGAAGGTCAGCTGCAGATAATCCTGGACTCCTGCCATGTGGCAAGGTACATGGAGGCATCTTCTTCTCTTCTGGGTCTGGTTGCTTCAGCTTCTGGCTGCACCATCTGTGTCATCCTCTATCACAGGTTCCTCTCTGAGTGCCTGGGTTCCTTCTCTCCATCTCTGCAGCTTTTTCTCTGAGTGTCTGCTACTTTTAGTATGCCATTTATAAAGGACTCCAGCAAGAGGACCAAGACCCACCTGGGTCATGCTTTACTGACACAATCCAATCAAAGATCCTCCAACTGAAAACAATCCATTCAAAGGGTTCCATACCCACAAGAATGTTTTAGCTTTAAGAACATGATCTTTTCTGAGATCCACAAAAAGCTTCAAACTATCATATATGTAAACCTAAAAATTATTTTTAAATGTTTGGTTAGTTCCCAAAGTTTGCTTGGTCAGTCACCTTGGAAAACTATTTTCCATGTTTAACAGTTAAATATTCTATTAGGCTTGTAATTGCAGGAGGCAGTATTCACTTAATGGGGAGGGAGTTGCAAACTTTATAGGAGAAATGTCTTTTATTTTCTAGATGTTCTTTTACTTATTTTACTCAACATGTTAGGGAGGTGTTTCTCAAAATGTAGACTACAGAACACTTATATTAGAATCACAGCATGCTGAAAACCAATTCTTGTACTATGCCATAGATCTATTAACTCTAAATACCTTGGGGATGTGTGTGTGTGCTCAGGATTCTTTATTTTTAACAGTTGCCCAAGTTGCATAAGATATGAAGAACCACTCTGTGAATACGTGGCCAACCTAGAAGTGGCACCACTGATAAGTGAGTGGTCTCTGTTCTCTTTCTTTCCTTGTACTAGTGTGGAGCCAACTCCACAAAAATGCTACTTTCCCTGCCCCATGGAAGTTTGACTAAGGAATTTTAATGCAAACACCTGCATACCAGATGGGCACATCTGTACCATTTGTCCTGCTGATCCAACTTCAGCACATTTCACGCGCCACTTGCTTAATTCAGAGTGAATTGAAAGGATGATGAGGATTTCACACTGTCTTCAGCATGCCAGAGTCATTTTCCTTCCTTTTCTTTTCTTTTATCTTCTCTACTCACCTTGATTTGTAATTATTTTCATTTTCATGTTCCAGAATTGCAAGGATATTCAATACCAATAAGTAAACAACTCATCTAGCCGAAGGCATAGCCTTGTGAGTGCTGATCACCTTATACAGTGAGCCTCAACGAGATGGTTTTGCTACTTGCAGAGACAGAGTTCCTTAAAAAATTTTCTATTGAAGCCATCTAATAATTTAATAATTTCATATTTATCAACTCCTAAGTATAGATAGCTGCACTAAAATGGGATCTGAAGATAAAAGACTCAAGTTTTTTTTGTGCAAATGACCTAAATATTAATAGATGGTCAATCTTACTCATCAAAATGAGATACAGGAAAAAGCTCATGTAATCTTCTAGTCAGCAAGTGTGAGAGACTTCTAGTTTGCTTTTCTTTCTCTTTTCTTTTCATTAAACTGTACTTTCACCCTTATATTCTATTTCCCACTACCATATCTAGAAGGAAGGATACTAAATTACAGGGATAGAAGGAAAGAGTAGCAGCCTATTGTTGAAATCAAAGGGAGCCAGAAACTTTCTGTTAGAAATGTGCTAGAAGTCACATTTCACAGGTAAAGAGGAGGGGACTGGGTGTCTGTTGTTCAGCTGTAAAGGCTGTCCCCTTGTCTAAATATGAGGGAGAAATTAGTTTACACAGATTTTTTTTTTAAGGCCATCATAAAACATTCTGACAACTAGAATGAATGATTACAACAGCAGTAACTAGATAGGTAGGTAGATAGAGAGATAGAGAGATAGAGAGATAGAGAGATAGAGAGATAGAGAGATAGATAGATAGATAGATTAGATAGATAGATAGATAGATAGATAGATAGATAGATAGATAGATAGATAGACAGATATATATAGAGAGATGTAGATAGCTAGATAGCTAGTTAGAAAGATAGATATATGATAGAAGATAGAGTTCTTACTTTGTTCAATGTACTCTACCAACTGCTTTGAGCACATTAGATCATTAAACTTCATAAAAAACTCTACAAAGCAGAACTCCCTTCTTTTCATAGGTGAATACACTGAGGCTTCTAAAGGTTAACTTGCTAGAATGTGAGTTCAGGTAGTCTGACTCCAGATATCATGCTCTTCACTGCTATCCTATAACTCAGGGCATCTTATCCAGTGGAGTCTGTGGAAAGATTTCAGGGGGTCAGTGAGCTTGAATTGAAAAAAAATCAACCCAATTAGATGTCCAACATGATATGAGTGTTGCCTTGTCAAATACTACACCACAGTTTCATGTGTTATTCAAGATAAACAACAACAGCCTGCACATTGACATGTCTTTAAAAGATAAAATTTAACTTTAACTTTCCTATATATTTTTTAGTTATACTTTTTAAAAAATAACAAATCAATTTTATTGATACATATTATTAAAATGTACAATTCATCTAAAGTGTATAATCTGTGGTATTTCGTATAATCACATAGTTGTTCATTCATCACTTCAGTCATTATTAGAGCATTTTCATTATTTCAATAATAATAATAAACAAAAAACAGAAAACAAATAAGAAAATTCCTCACCTCTCAATCTCTGTTTCCCCTGCTGTACATAGCTGCTATTTCTGGCTATTCTTGCATGATTATTTATTTATTTATTAAGCAGTTTTATTGAAATCTATTCATATACCATACAATCTATATAGAGTATATAATCAATGGCTTTTAGTATAATCACAATGTTGTATATTAATCATCACAAAAAAAATTTTAGAACTATTTCCTTACTAACAGTAATTTTTAAACCAATTAATTTTATTAATACATATAATAAAGCATACAATTTATCCAAAGTGTACAATCAATGGTATTTGGTAAAAATCACATAGTTGTGCATTCATCACTTCAATCATTAATAAAGCATTTCCATTATTTCAATAATAATAATAAACAAAAAAACAGACAAACAAGAAAAAAACCTCACCTCTCAGTCTCTCTGTTTCCCCTGCTGTACATAGCTGCTATTTCTGGCTATTATTGCACAATTATTTTTTTGTTAAGCAGTTTTACTGAGATATATTCACATATCATATGATCTATCCAAAGTGCATAAGCAATGGCTTTTTTTTTTTAGCTGTTAAAAAGTCCTTAATTGCAAAATTGTAAAAATATAGAAAAATAGATTGAAAGAAATTACCAATTTTAAATGAAAGTGCAAGGCCAAGTTAGATTTAATGTAATCAGTTATTAAAATAGATAGCATAGCAACATAAATAAATGTAAATAATATTTCAAATATAATAGAAATTTTAATTATAACATAATTCTAATTTTTTATATTACACCTCTATTTGACATAATTATCTCTAAGAATGAAATAAATTACTGATTTAGTTATTTAATGTCCATTTAGGCCATAATTCTTTCAGATAATCAAATTCCTATTTGGGAATTCTTCATATCTTATTGGAATGAATTATGGAGATGAAAATTTGCCAAATCATAATTTTCTGAGGCAGAAAAACTCAAAATCTTGTTCAACAGTAGTCATGCCAAATCATTATTGATCTAGCTAGATTATTTTAATTAAAGAATATGAATAAGAAAAGGTTAAAGAAAAATGAAATATCCAAAAATATATCTCTTCTCCAGCCCTCCTCAATTAAAAGCAAGTGTTTATTTTGTATAAAGAAAAGTACAGAATACTAATCACAGGAACAATTTGCCAGTTGCACTAATTATTGTTCATATACTATAATGTTGTTATTTTACATTTATCTGGTCTACTCCAGATCTTTTTTGGTTACTATTTGCATGGAGTACCTTTATCCAACCTTTCATTTTTAACCTGGTTGTCTGAGGTATATCTCTTGTAGACAGCATAAAGACAGCTCGTATTTTTTAATCCATTCTATCAGTCTATATCTTTTGATTGTGGAGCTCAATCCATTAACACACAGTGTTATTACTGTAAAGGCCTTACTAACTTCAACCATTTTGTCCTTTGGCTCTCTGTTGTCATATCATTCTATTGTCTGTCTTCTTATCCTTTAGTTTACCCTTCCTAATAATCTTAGTTTCTAAACTCTTCTCCAAATCTCTCACCCTTGTTCTTTCTTTTCAGGCTGTAGCACCCCCTTTAGGGTCTTTTGGTAATATAGTCTATCAGTTTTTGTTTGTCTGTGAAGACTTTGAGCTCACCCTCATTTTTGAAGGACAGTGTTGCTGGCTACAGAATTCTTGGCTGGCATTTTTTCTCTTTCAGTACCTTAAATACATCATACCACTTTTTTCTCTCTTCCATGGTTTCTGATGAGAGGTCAAAACTTAATCTTTGAGTTTCTCTTGTATGTGATGCTTTGCTTTTCTCTTGCTGCTTCCAGAATCCTCTCTTTATCTCTGATATTTGTCATTGTGAATAGTAGGTGTCTTGGGATAGGTCTATTTGAATTTTTTCTGTTTGGGTGTGCATTGTCCTTCTTGGATATTGATATTTATGTCCTTCATGAGGGTTGGGAAGTTCTCAGTCATTATTTCCTCAAATATTCTTTCTGCCCCTTTTCCATATTCTTCTCCTTCTGGGACACCAATAATGTGAATGTTTGTGCATTTTGCCTTGTCATTCAATTCTCTCTGTTCCATTTTTTCCATTCTCTTCTCTTTCTGTTCTCCTTTGTTTTCCAGTTCAGATGTTCTCTCTTCAAAATTACTAATTCTGTCTTCAAGCAATTCAAATCTGCTCTTATGTGCCTCTAATAATCTCATCCATTGTGTCTTTCATTCCCATAAGGTCTGTTACTTTTCTATGCAGGCTTTCAAATTGTTCTTTATGCTCCTAGTGTCTTCTTAATAGCCTTTATTTCTTTAGTCATATTTTATTTAAAATTTTTGAAGTGATTTAGGAGAGTTGTGTGATTACCACTAATTAATTGTATTAAATCATGTATATCTTTAGGATATTTGGTTAGTTCTTTTGGCTGGGCCACCTCTTCCTGTTTCCTAGTATGGCTTGTAGTTTTTTGCTCATGTTTAGGCATCTGAATATGTTGGTGAATTTACTCTAATGGTTAATTTCTCTCTCTTGTCTATTGTTTTTTTTTCTTCACAGCTCTACTTTGATATTTGGTTCAAGTTATTCTCAGTCTATAAAATTGCCCAGCTTAAGTTTTCAAAATTGTGTCAGGGATTCACTATTGGGTGCAAATTTTCTCACAGAAGACTGTGAACTGGTTTTGCCCATGCAATTTCCAAACCAGCCAGCAGATGGCACTAGTCAGAGCACTTGTCCACAGAGTTATTTCAGTCTTGGCTTTCCTGTGTTCCTGTGTTGAATATCCAGATTGGAGATGAAAGTGGGCTCTGCTGACCAAACTCTCTGAAGAAAAGCACCCTGACCTCCCTTCTCTTTTCCCTTGACACAGCTGACAGGGAGAAGATGTCTTTTCCCCTCTCAGTCAGCTGCAATGAGACAGGGGTTTCAGCCCAAATCAATATCTTGGGGATGGGGGAAAGGAGCCCTTCCTGGTCACCGTGGGGGTTTGATAACTCAAATTTGTTGTTTCGGGTTCTTTGCCTCTCTGTCCCTCACCCTCCTGGAAGTTGTGTAGCACTGTCCTGGTCTGCTGACCCCCAAAGCAGATCCCTCGGTCAGTTTTGGCTCTTTCTCCACTGTTTTTATGAGAGCATTCAGCTCTGCCTGTTAGTCTGTCATCGTCTCCCCACAATTCCCCTCTTTCCCATATTTTTGATGTATTGGATTATTATTTAATGTTTTAAGAAAGAAGCACATATGTACAGTATTTTATCATGTGCTTTTTATTTTAGTAACTGTATTTCCATATATGTAACTGATTTCCTGTGTAATTTTATTTTATGCATTTAAAAACATTATTCCTGTGGAGATAAGTTGGTGTGGGTGTGATATATTTATTAACTAATACACAATATTGTGTGGACTTAGTATGATTTTTATTTTGATGTAGCATATTCTGAGTGCAGTGCATAACTGCCTACAAAAATGTTGGCAAAGATGGCAGAGATGGTTTTATGATGCCGTGGGAAAATTTGAACTTCTAAATGTTTGTGGAAAATGACCATTTGAACAGATATTAAACTGTGTTAGGTTATCAGGTATTAGAATTATGGTAAAGTTGTAAAATGTAATTTTGAATAATCCGAATTTAATTTAAAGCCATGCTGATGCTGAGTGTCATAAAACTATCTGCGGCTACATTCTGAGAAGGGGTCCATGGTTTTCACCTAACTGGCAAAGGGGTGTGTGGAACAAAAAAGGTTAAGAACCCTTGCTATAACTGCTAGAAGAGACAGTGTGGAGAAGCATTGGTTGTTAGGTGCTAATGAGTTCTGCTAAGGAAAGGGGAATGGAAATGTCTTAAAGAGAGGGCTTATTACCTGCTAACCTGGACTGGCCAATCTAGATTGGTGTAAAAAAACCAAAGCTCCCCATAACAACACCATATGGTTAAATCTGTCCTTTGTTGGAAGTGTGGTGTTGGGGAAAAGCAAGAGCAGGTAAGGTATTTGCATGATAGCTGCTGGTTTTGTCCAACACTGTTGCTTTAAAGCTTAGTTGTCAGAACAAAATGCTGAATAAAGCTGAATAAACCTGCATAATAGCTGCCAAGTCTGTCTGCCATTAAAATTCAGCAGAATATGGTTGCAGTTCACCTCATTTCCTTGTTAAACAAGGATGAAAATGCTGAACATTTGCCATTCACTTGAAAACTATCTTTTAAAGAGGCAGAGCCCAGTCACTGACCTCTTGTCCTCCCCAGTAGATGGCTGTCAAAGTCTTCATCATTGTTTGCAGAGTTCTCATTGTTAGCCTTCCTGATCTTCTTTTACTCCCAACAATATCACCCTCTATGGTGAGTTCACCAGAGTTTTGAGACCATGGCAAGCATATTAAGTGAGCATTTAGCCATTCTACTTTGTGTAAGCTGATATTGCAGACTTTACAGTAGACCCAGATAGAGTCCAGCAGGGATTTCCTGTTTGGAATCCTGTCTATTCTTGCCACAGCAAAATCACTCAGAAATCTGCCCTGTGTGTGCCAGGTATGGCATGGTTAAATAGTGCCAGGCTGCCACTGTATTCACTAAAGTTCCTGTCAAAGGGCGTTATTATCCTCCCAGCAAAGACACTGAAGAGATTGTGGAACAAACATCTGCTCATATCTAGCACCCATGTGGTTTCATCTGATTCTATGGCTAGGGATGGGAACATCTTTTGGAGAGATGCTTTACCAGTAATTTCTAGGATGAAATGTAATACCCCTCTATTCCCTCTCCCGCTATTTATCTTTTGCCTACTTTCCTAACATTTTAAAAGTCCTTTTCCCTTTCCTTTTCCATTAGCCCGATTCTGATGCCAGCAATTTGGAATAGTGAAAAAAAATCTGTGACATTGCATAGCAAAATAGGAATAATTCCCTGATAGAAAACATTTTTTAAGGATGAGAAGAAGTTAAAGTAGTCAATTTAATCATCAGAGTTGTGACTAATTGCCTGCTGTGTTCCCCATGTCAGGAAACTCTCAATAAAATAAATAGAAAACTTGCATGTCACAGGACCTTATGAGGAATGAATGAATTTGTGTATGTGAAAACACAAAGTCTGGCACAGGGAAGGTGTTCCAGAAATGCTAATTCTTGATTCCTCTTTGCTCTTTATTGCATCTTTAAAACTCCTGAAAGAACTGTTTTCATTTGATCCCTTATGAAGATGACAAACAAAATGAATTGAGAATAGAATGCTATTGAAATAATCACATAGAGTTAATCAGAGTTGACTTGAACATGAAAGTATACAGCAAATTACACTATTAAATAATTCATCATTACAGTGTAGTGTTGTGTTAACTGACACAGCTGACACCCCCCTTGTCGCAGTGTTAGTGAACTTCATGGCCAGGTTGTTTGCTGGTATGGCAAATAGGTTTAGCACGATGTTTGACCATGTAATTCACCAGGGAGTAGTTTTCTCTGTCTTTGAAAAAGCTCCACAGAACATGTAAAATCCCTGCTTGCATCTCAAGGCTGGAGGAAGAGCTGCTGGGAAGGGTGGAGAAGCAAGGGGGGAAGCAATCCTGGCTGGTTATGATAACTCATCAGTTTTGGGTGGTGGGGATATGCTTTCATGGCTCTCTAAACACAAATGTCACTGAAATCTATAGGTTAATCAGAGACTCTTGTTTTGTTGTTTCTTATATTGTTGAAAGTTCTGGAGTTCTTGAATTGAGATAATGACCTCCATGGAGGCCTACTCAGAATCCAAAGTTCTGAAATATATGTCATTCTTGAATGATAAATTTTTAAAATACCAACATAATCTAGCTTGTTGGCTTATGTAATACGAAGCAGTCATGGACAATACACAAACAAATTAATGTAGTTCCAATAAAACTTCATTTACAAAATCCATTGGCAGGCCAAATGCCCATACGCCATAATTTATGAACCCTTGCTCCAGTCATATGGCTTGGAGTGTGGTTACATTGGACCCTTGTCTGTTCATCCCATATAAAACTCAGGTAGTTCTATTGCATTTGCAATGGCAGAGCAGCAATTTCAATAGTCTAGCACATAGGAAATGAGTTTTATCTCATGTCACTTCCTAACAATAGGTAGAGAATGCTTGTATAATTGTGTTGAGAAAGATTCTGAGACTGTGCCTGATTTTAGCAGAAAAATGAACCATAATTAATTAGCAAGGTTTTAAATAGGCACAAAGGGAGAAGTAGTAGCACGTACATCGAGTTTTTGCTATTTCTACTTTAGAAGGTAGGACTGATATGGTTTCATCTTACTTCACACATTGAGACTTTTCCACTCTAGGGCCCCAAAACATTTTCCTAGCTTTCTTCTTTTAAGGACCATAACACAGAACCAAGGTCTGCTATGGTGTCACCCAAAGCAATCGTTCATTATATATATATATATATAAATATATATATATGTGTGTGTGTGTATGTATGTATTCTTTTTTTGCTTTGTTTTAAGTTTAGTATAGAAGTGAGATTACTTAATATATTTTGTCAGGTGGTGTTAATCAGAATTTCAGAGCTAATCTATTTTATGAAACACTCAAATGAGATACCTATTATTTATTAGTAGGCTGGAATGGGATGGCAATGCAGTGCATTGCATTTTTAAAACGTTTCCTTTAGCTTTTGATGGTTTTGTATATATACTTACCTGTGCTGTATCCCCGCTAGCACTTCTAATTCATTTTATTTAAATTTTTACTTTCTTAGAGAAGGCTAGAGTCATTTTGAAAGTTACCATGAAGAGAGAGGACACCAAGTTAACTGTTTTAAAATCCTGCCTACAGATGAGCAAGTACCACTTGCAGCTGTGCTATAAAGCAAATGGTGCTTCTTGAAAACATAATCATTGGGAGGCAGTTGGCAGCTGTTAAACTAGGATAACCATTGTTCAGTGTCTAAAGAAAAGGAAATTTTAACCACTAGCCTCTCCAACTTGATATTTAATTACCCTCAAAAAGAAGAAAATATGAAATTTCTCTTCTAGATTCCTTATGAGTCATACTCAACATTACATAAACAAATTTATTGTAGTTGTCACAACAGTAGCAGTGTTAAGACAGCAGAAAGGTGTAGGAGAAGTAACCCATGGCTCCCTTTAGCTGGAGGACCTCTATAACCACTTCTAGAACTAGCTATTTTACTGATGTTTGCTAAGAAGGTAAAAAAAATAAAAAAAAATAAAAAATTAAAACATTCTGAACACTTTAATTAGATCAGAAAACTTTTATCTACCAGAAAATGGAGTGTGAGAAAATAGGAAAAAGGATGGAGACAGAAAAGGTTGAGAAAGGGGTTCCTATCCTAGGCTACTTCAGGGAGAATTTTGCAAATTGCCTGGAATTGTATGTAAAGTTTTGCATTTTTGTGTAGGTGTGTATGTGTACTGGGGAATAGTTTGGGAATAAGTATTAGCCCTTCAGTTGAGAGGCATTGGTCTATAGAGTAAATCTTTGTCCAGAGAAGGCAGCCTGAATAAGTTCTGAAAGTGCTAGGTCCAGCCTGAGGATTGGGAAAGAGTGAGGACTAAGGAAAATATAGATTAATTTAGGAAAATATTAGGTACAGGTTTGCCTAGAGGCAGCCCAGATCATGGCTACATGATTGTCAGTCCCAGAACCAAGGAGGAACAATGGCAGCTAAGGCAGGTTTTTCTTGGGAATCGGTGACATATGACTGCTTCCCTCATTTTCTGTTGTTAAGAGAACAGCTGGTGCACCCTGGAGAGGCCCTGACAGTGAACGATAGCCCAAGGACAATGCACCAGCTGAAAGCCAGCTTGGCTGCAAATTAGAGTATAATGGCAGAGTGGCTTCTGCTGTGAAGCGATTTGCATCAGAGCCCACCGACAATGCATGTTCTGCAGGGCAGACATTTGTAGGAGAAGAAAACTAGGAATACTGCATGTCTAAATAATTTAAAAGAAGATTCACTGAAGAAAGAGGAGCAGAAAAGATAAGAGGCTTATGATATCTTTTTCTGGGGTTGTGCTGCATAGGATACTCATTTTAGACCCAAAGAAAATTTACATTTAACCTTCCTAGATCTATATCCAATTCATCTTCTTATACTTGCTAGTTGCCCCTCCTTCTGTACTTTGCTCAGAACTCTATTATTGAACTATATAAATATACTGCTTCAACATACATTTCATTAAGCAGTATTTTTATAGTGCTTAGGAATGTTTTCCCAAAGATTAGTTTGCTGGGTTTTCATGTCAACACTCCAGCATTCTAAGAATCCCATGCTATGTATAATCAAAGCTTTAAGTGTTTTAAGAAATGTAAAAATGGCTGAACTTGTGGATGAGCTCTGATAATGTGAAACATCAGAGGAGAGAACCAACAGTTCAGTGAAGTTTTGTGATGCTGGAGACAGAAGATGCTGAAGAAAGAAAGGCTGGAAAGGGGAAGAAGAGAGAAACATGGCAGAATTCATTAAACAGTACTAGTAATCAACATGGAAGAACTTAACATGGGAACACGTGTTACAGATTCAAGCAAGACAAAACATTATATTGAGTCTAAGACAAATGTATCAAATAAACCATACTATTTTTAAAATGTACTTATGAAGATCTGCTAGAACATAGCTATATTATAATTTTGGGTGGTTGATATGCCTAGTTTTATCTTTTCCACCTGATGGTAAGTTTCATGGGGGTAGAGATTGTTGTATTCCTTTTATAATCTGCATCACTTACTCAACACATCACACAGAAGGCACTGGGCAAATATTTGTTAAGTGAATGTTTGGCATTAAAGATTCTTTATAGTCAGACTGATCCTATCCATATTCTTCATTTTCTACTTCTCTCTATGCATACCTCCTGTCCTATTCATCATTGCCTTGTGAATAGATGCTGGAATGCTTTCCCTTCTGTTCTTTGTCTTCCCCAATCTGTTCTATTCCCATTTATGCTTCAGTGCAGTTCAAGTCCCACAAACTCCACGAGGTCCCCTCTGCTGTTCATTGTGTAGCATTTCCTTCTCCTCTGTGTAAGTTAGAACTAATACTGCACATTTTCACTGCCTGTTTCACTTGTTAGAAACTCATTTTTCCACTTAGTATATAATATATAATATAAACTCTTTTTTTTTTTTTTAAAGATTTTATTTATTTATTCATTTATCCCCCCCTTGCTGCTTGTGCTCGCTGGGTCAGCTAACCACGCCGTGCGGGCGGGCCTGCCTTCACCAGGAGGCCCCGGGAACCGAACCCGGGGCCTCCCACATGGCAAACGGGAGCCCCACTGATTGAGCCACAGCCGCTTCCCAATATAAACTCTTTGTCAGAAGGAACATACTTCAAAGAAGAAAAAGTTCTGAATTCCCCATGTTGCCGAGCACACAGTGGGCACTTGAGAGGCAAAACCGTGTCTGTAAAGTAAGGAGCCTTCCTGGGGAGGAGGAGTCTGACATCACGGCAGAAGTAATGCCTAAAGGATGTAAGGGCATGGCCGGTGGCTGGGGATCCAGACTCATAGATGACCCCAGAATTTGGGGGCAGGCTCATCATTTTCAGGGAGCTAGTGTCTTTGGAGATTTGATAAAACAGGAGATGGATCTAGTGTTACTAGTGAGGATCACACACTTGCTAAGCTTTTCATTCATTTCCTATTTCAGCAGCTGTAGTCTGAGTCTAAATATTAAATTAGATGGGCTTCTTTTATGTGGTTACAACCTTTAGTTTTGGTTTCTCTCTAGGGCATTAGTTAATAGCAGGGAAGTAAATAGTGTTTTAGAGACTTAGTCAGTTTTCGATCATTATAAAGCTCCTTTTTTTTTTTTTTTTTTTTTTAACTGTCACTGCCTATAGAGAACTTAAAATAATAAAAATTGTTCCTGCATTTTAGTCTGGTATTTACTGATTTGACAGCATTTTCTGTACGTAGAATACTATGAAAATTCTGATCTATGCATTGTGCTTAATTCCTTAGGTTTTTCCTACCTTTTTTTTTTAAAAAGGAATTCGGTTGTGCAAATCTATACATTAATGTACGGTAAAAAGAAAGTAAAAAGTCATTCTTATTTTTACAAATTAAAAAACAAATAAACTGAAAACCTTCAGCTATATAAATTCTAACCTTTCTGGCTTCATGAATTCTACTTTGGGGATAAGGAAGATTTTACTCTCCTGAAACTAAAGAATATTTTCCTATAGTTAAGCAATGATGTAGCATTCTTTAACCTTATTTTCCATAAACAAAACAAAACATCTAATAGCCTATTGGAAGAATGAAAAAAGGCAAGATTTAAGGTCTATCCTGGTCTGATAGGATTGTTCTATGTGGTGGTGTCTTACTAATAGCTTTATTATTAAACCATGTAAGCAAAAGAAAGCACTACAGCTTAGAGAGAACTCAGAGGGATCCGCTTTCAGCATGTAACTAAACCAGTGTGTAGAAACAAGTAATTAAAAGGACACAAAGCCCATAATCAATTGTGCACCGGTTATCTTTGATTGCTCTTGCAAAGGACAAATTACACAAGCTTCTGGCAAGGCTGAAGAAAAAGAGGTTCTATTATTTTCTTTTTGAAATCATTTCTCTGCACAGACAAGGGCATCCCTATTCCAGATCCCTTGGTTTAATTAAAAGGACACAAACATCAGATGATGTTGCAGCATATCGAATGTTTCCCTGTCAGTGCAATGGAGTGAAAGGAGAGCGTGGGGGTAGGGCTGGGGGTATGGGGATGGGGGTTGGTTGGAAGAATTTCTTTTCCATAAAGACTGGCCTTTTTTCCCCTGACCATCTGTTTTCTCATGGTGAAAAGCTCCATTGCTCGTATCCTGGCATAGCTTTGCATGTCTTTGTGCTTGAGGGACATTCAATCTTGCATCTGATACACGGTGATCTGTGACACATCTTAACAAATGAGGCTTTGTTCAAACAAAGAGGCTCCCTGATAGGAACTGTAAACTTGGAGCTTGATATCCTGGAGGAAAGGCAGGCCGTGGCTGAGCCGGCACAGGAAATTCTCTCAGCCATGCGACAGAGCCCAAGGAGGTCACGCCCGCGTGCGCACATTCACTCTTTTGGATCTTCCCAGACCTCCTCTCCTCTCGGTCTTCTCTTCAGACATGGCAGCTCCAGACCACAGCTGCATTTGGACCTGGCAAGAATGCAGCCCACCTCCACTACAGGCTGAAGCTTGCCCTTTATTATAATGGCATTTATTTATAGAGTTGCTTCAGTTTACAAAGCACTTTCTCAATCATTAATCCATTTGAAACAATAACCTTATAAGGCCCAGATCAAATGTGATCACATCCAAGAGAACTATTTTGTAAATGCTAATGCCAGCTACTATCTGTCTCATTCTTTCTCTCTCTTTCTCCCTCTCTCTCTCCTTTTCCCCTCTCTTCTCTCTTCTCCTCCTACCCCCACCCCAACGAAAGCCTTGAATTGGTGTTCCCACATTCAAATCCTTCTATCTTTTTACCATATGGCATTTTCATGGTTCTTTATTATGTAGATTTAGGCTGTGGAATAGAAAGTGTATAATGAGCTGCTGACTGTGAATTGCAATTTGGAGGAATGGGTGTGGAAAGTCTCAGCTTAGAAAAATATTCCTAGCTTTTTTGATTTATGATTTGGAATCCTGTTTGAATGTTAGGAAGAATATCATTTTTCTAATGTGTTGTGTCCTCTCCTTGGCAAACTCCTACACACTCTTTTAAGACCTAGCTGAGAACAGGCTTCCATTACAGGCATTCCCTGCTTCCTCTAGGCAGTGAATTGGTGCTTCCTTGGTGTTCCCATCCCAGTTTGCTCCTAAGTCAGCGCCAGTAGTGTAGTACAATGTACCTGACCTATGTGTTTATGTATCTGTCTCCCAGATTAGGCTGGCAACTATAGGGCAGGGATAGTGCAATTATTATTCATCCTTGTCTATCTCCAGTATTTCATGAAGCGCCTGGTTTCTAATAGGCTCCCAGTAACAATATGTTGAATAAACCCATTTTCTTGGTTACACACTGATAGAATTGGGAGGAAACAAACAGAAAAATAAGGCAGAACAGAGAAAACTTGCTTTTGCCCACATCTATACATTTTTTTCCTTGGCCTGGATCTGTCAGTTGGCTTTATGCTTCTTACCACTTGAACAATGTGAAGCAGTGCCTGATATAAGAATTATCTCAGACCCAGTTTCTCAGTTTTCTAAATCAGTACTTTTTTTTTTTCCAAAGATGCTTGAATTGCAGAGAACATAAGTAATCTTTCAAAATTCTGTCTTCAATTACTTAGTAGACCTATTAGCAAATAAAACTGCCTTTGGCTCAATAGGGGCCTGGAGTTACAGAAAAGAAAACTTGTCCAGCAGAATGCTCCTTCGGGAGAACAGTGAGCTGCAGAAGGGAGAGTGACTGCACAGGCTTTCAATCCCATTTGTCAACTGTCTTGCTCAATCACTTATAACAAGTTATGTAACTTTTCTGAAGCTTGATTTCTCTAGCTATGAAATGAGAATATTAGCACTAGCATGCCTCAATGGGATTTTATGAGGATTAACTAAACGTGATTGTAAGACATTTTGGGAACATAAAGTACTGGGTAAAAGAATTAATATTAATAATTTAGAAACTGGCTAGGATTTCAAAGAGTGATAGTGTGAGGCAGGTTGCTGTTGTACTGCATTTTTAAAGGGGATGTTCTATTTCTAATCTCTTTCCCTTATATACTGGGAAAATATAACAGAAAATTGATGAATTAAGGTTTGGCAGCACATTGGAGTCCATTAGAAACACCTTCTAAGAGCAATAGTGGTTAGTAGTCAAAGGGTAGAGTAACTACTTTCCCTCTCCTTAGAGCCGGTTTGAATTTTACCATATGAAATATAAGAAAGGCTCACAAAGACCACAGGGGAAAAAACACCATTGGCTGTTGCCATCTCAGTTAGTCTTTCAATCAAAGGTAATGAATAGCTGAATCTATAAGTGACTATCAAAAAATCCAACTTTTATTGCTGCTTTTATTTAAAGTGAGATACCAAAACTCAGCATATAAATGCATTACCTTCCCCCCAGTGTGGGACATGACTCCTGGGGATAGACCTCCCTGGCACAGAGGGACTACTACCAAGAACCAACTAGTAATGCAACTGGAAACAGACCTTGACCAAAAGGGGGAAAGGATAAAGATGAACAAGTTTATATGGCTAAGAGACTTCAAAGTGAGTCCGGAGGTCATTTCAGAGGTTACGCTTATGCACATCTCAGCAGGAGCTCACTGACTTTCAAAGTAAATAGCGGGGCTTCTGAGGGCTCTGGAGACATCCAGACACTATAGGCAGGGCAGACAGCTCAGGAGTTTGGTGGCTTGCCAGTGGGCCCTATTTTGGAATTTATGCTCCCGCTGTGATAGAGTTGGACACAGTTGTGTTTTCCCTACACATGGTTCAGCTACCCCTCTATTTGAACCTATAGGTAGTCCTAGAGTTGATAGTTGTATGTCCAAAAGACTTAAATCTTTGGGCTGTCCATGTGCCAGTTGGACACTGAATCTTAACAGACTTGCAACACCTACTCTCCAGTTCATTAGACTCACCCAGGACAACTAACAAGGGAATGGTGACTGACAACGACTATTTCAAGGAACAGAGAGAGTCTGCAACTACAAGCAAGATAGTCCCATCCATTTGCCCCATGGGATCTAAGCCCCCTCTCAATTTGAGGTGGAAGGAATCCTCAGAATTGGGGAGTGGACAATGGACTAGAATAGACTTACAGTTGTTCTAATGTAGACTTGTTATGATCCTAGCAATGGAAGAACTTTTATCATGGCCACTGGAGGTTCTGAGGGGAGGGAGAGGGAAAAATAGGTGTAATCTGGGGGCATTTTTGGGACTTGGGAATTACCCTGAATGACATTGCAATGACAGATACAGGCCATTGTATATCTTGTCATAACTTGCAAAAATGTATGGGAGATAGTATAAACTACAATGTAAACTATAATCATCGTTTAGTGGCAATGCTCCAAGATGTGCTCATCAATTGTGGCAAATGTACCACACTAATGAAGGATGTTGTTGATGTGGGAAAATGTGGGAGGGCTAGGGAGCAGGGCATATGGGAATCCCCTAAATTTTTTGTGCAACATTTATGTAATCTAAGTTTCTTTAAAAAAAAATAATTAAAAAAGTATATTTAAAAAAATAAATAAGTGAGGTACCAAAAGATCAACTCTGTAGGCAGAGCAAAGAGCACAATCAAGGGATCTATAATTTGGTGTTCAACCTGTTAAAATGCCAGAAACCACTTCAAAAGGTGTTGTGATAGTTAAGTTTATGTGTCAAATTGTCTAGTTATTTGGTCAAGGAAATATTGGCCTGATTGTTACTGTGATTGTATTTCAAAGAAGAATTGCATCTATAGTCAGTTGATTGCATCTACAGTTGATTGCATCTACAATCAACAAAGGAGATTGCTCTCAGCAAAGTGTGGAGTCTCCCCATGCAATCAGTTGGAGATCTTAAAAGCTAGAACTGAGAATTTCAGAAGTCAGAAAGAAGAATTTCAGCTTCTCCTTCAGCCAGTCAGCTCTCCTGGGGAATTCAGTTGTACCTTCATTGGAGTTTCTTGCTTGAGGCCTGCCCTATGGAAATTGGACTTGCCAATCTCTATGGTTGCATAAGCCAATTCTTATAATAAACTCTTAATAATTTATGTGTATGTCTTTATCTATATCTATCTATATCATCTATATCTATATCTATCTATATCATCTATATATTTAATCTATCTCTATCATCCTATTCTACATATATGTAGATATATCTTGTCAGTTCTATTTCTCTGGAGAATGCATGTGTCTTCAAGGATTACACCATAGCATTGCAAAGTTAATTTATCCCAATGGAGTAGAATTAAGTTGAACATGAACCTTCTAAGTTTGATTTTGTTTAAAGTAACAGCTTATGTGAGTACAGTGCTGCCTTTTCATTTAGTAGGCTCTTTGTTATATGTGACTGCCTTTGATGTTCTTAAATTCCCTATATATGACATAGGAGGAGAGTGAGAAGCTTAGCACAAGCAACCCACCCTGGGTGACCTTTTGCCTTGGTAGCAGTGGAGCCTTATATTCTTATCAAGCAGGTCAAATTTTCCAAACTTTTTTTATCTCATATGGAAGAGGATTTTTTTTTTAATTAATCAAACTGTTAGGGCAATTTTTTCCAGCATTTTCAAGAAGAAATATTGATTTTACTTCCACACTATTTTTCAAATTCCTTCTTCTTTTTCCATTCTCACCGTCAGCCTAGAATTTCAAAATCCTCATTATTTAACTACTAGAGCAGTAGTTCTCAATCTTGGCAGCACAATATAATCACTTTGGGGGCTTTAAAAAATACCGACATTTGGATCAGAATTTCAGAGTTTCTGATTTAATTGGTCTGGGATGTGCCCTGGACATTAGATTTTAAAAGTGCCCCAGGTGATTCTAAGGTGCAGACGGCAAATGGAACCAAAGACCGGGAGACTCTCCTCTCTCCAATCCATCCTGAAAACCACTCACTTAAGTTGAAATTAATAACCACTAGAGTAACTGGCTTCTCCTTGGTCTTACTAAAAGTATATCTCACTTTCATTTTTCCTTTTCTTATTTTCTATTCTTAGTATAGATTTTTTTTTCTTGCATTTCTATAGTATGGAACCAGGAGTGGTAGAGATGATAATAAAAATCCAGTGCTAGATAAATAATTCTATTACAGTGCGTTAGTTATTTTACTCACTCAAAAATTGCCCCCAAACTCTGCCGTGCTAAGTTTCCAAACCACTGACCTAAATCTTAATATTTCTCAAGATTTTTTCACCTCATTTTACCTCTCCAGCCTTACCTACCACATTGCTCTTTCTTTAGCCTACACCTTACCAAATTGAAGCGTTTGCTGTCCCTCCAACTTGCTTCATATTGCCCCATCTCTGTGTCTCCGCTTTTACTTTCCCTCTTCTGAGACTGCCTTGAGCCAGCTTTACATATTTAAATATAAACCATCCCTAATATGCCAATTGTAACGTCACTTTAATAAGACTTTTATGGTTTGATAACAATGGTATAATTCTTCCTTTCAATACTTCCCCCTTTCAACCCCATAACACTCTTACTTCTACATTCCATGGCTTAGTCTATGATTATTTATATAGTTTGCATTCTATTCCTCTTCTCTGCCCACCCCCCTGCCAAAAAAAAAAAAAAAAAAAAACTGAAATCTCCTCAAGGGCCAAATACATTTGGAAGAAGGTGGATTTAGAACCAAACTGCTTGGGTTCAAATCCTGGCTCTATATGTTATTAACATGTGTGACTTTAAACAAATTATTTTTCTTCCTCAGCTTTATTTTCTTATCTTTTAAAGGTGGGGAAAGTAGCACTACCTTCTTCATAGGATTGTGGGGCAGAGTACAAGAGGTAATACAAGGAATGCACTGAAAACAGGCCTTGGACATGGCGAGCACTCAGCAAAGTTTGCTATTGTTAATAGCTTGATTTATCTTGACAGAGATGAATACAATAATTTGTGTATTTTAGGCACTAAAAATATTTGTTCAAAGAACTAAATTCTTTGGAGCTTGGAGAGTTCCCCAATACCCAAACTATCAATGTTTGATAGCTGACAATCTTCAAGTCATTTTTACAGCTACTTGAAGGAGCATGTGGGCCAAAGTGACCTGATAGTTTGTTTTTTTAAAAAATTGGTAAACATGATTTCTTACAGGTTTGGTATCTTCTGTTGAAAATTTTTCAGTCTCATAGTTGGTACTAGAGATTTGCCTCTGTGAAATGCCAAAAGTGTCATAGTGATTTATTGCATACTCAATCCACAGACATTTTTTTAAGAGTTGAATATCCAGAAGCCTCTGAAATTCTTTAACTTAAAAGGGGTATGTGCAAAAAAAAAAAAAAAAAAAAAAAAAAAACTAAACAGAGAACATTATGTGTTCTGAGAGCAAATTGACTCAATATAGATTCCATTTAATAACAGACACTTCACAGGTCTGTGGAGATGAGTATAACTGTGATTGTCAGATTTAACTAATAAATATTGTAACAGCAGCACTTCTTAAACTCATATACATACATGTCTCAGATGTCATAAAGCTGAAATGACCTTTTGTTTTTCAAGACAGAAAAAAGAATTAAAAAAAAAAAGATCAAGTCACTAATGTTAATTGGGAAGGGGATTTCCCTTTCTCACATTAACTTTTGAAGTGTTTGAAGTGCCTTTTTTGAAATTAATAATTAATCTTTTTAAGGTGTTCTTATTGCAGGTGGTGAGGGCAGTCAATACTAAGGGTAAAAAAAAGATAAGAACAGAGGACGAGTCCTGCCTGACGAGTCAGGTTGGGTACAAGGGGAAAAACACTGCATAGGTCTGACTGCTTCCTACTTACCACCTGGATGTTAATATGGGCTTAGTCTTCAGCCATTTCCCAGGAACACCTTGTCAAGGAATTAACTCTGGAGATGATATTTATGGGAATGAAGTAGAATATTGAATGTTTGAAGTAATGCTTTATGGCTACCTTAATAGAGAGTGAGAATAAAAGAGAGAGAGAGAATGAGGTATTAGAGTCAAGAAAATTTTATAGGGCAATGCTGAAGATGGTTTATCTTTCAGGGGTCACATGTTGAGAATGGCATATAGGAATTTATCTTGTGTGTGTGTGTGTGTTTTGTAACTAATATTTTTCATCTGGTTGTTCAAAGTCTATTACACTCAATTCAATGGAAGAATCAACATTTCTGCCACTGGATTGGGTTGTATTTATTTATCAGTCCCTTATATAGGGGCTCTGTGCCAGGCACTGTGCTCTAAATTTTATATGTAATTACTAATTTAATCCTCAGAGCAACTCTGTGAGGCAGATACTATTATTATCCCCATGTTACAGATGAAGCAACTGAGGCCCTCAAATGGTTAAATACCTTGCCCAGGGTCAGGGTGAGGATTTGAACTCAGGCATTCTGACTTTGGATTTAATTGGCTCTGCTTGTAACCACTAAATTATCTTGTTTTGGAAGGAAAGACACGGGTTATCAAAATAGCAATCAGAGCATGGTTCCCTCACAGTTTCAGCATTTTGCCTGTTATGTAATTCTAAGCAAGCGTCCCCTTTAGGATAATAGGAGATAATGGTGCTAATCTGGTAAAGGAGGAAAGGAATCAATCTAAAAACGTGGCAAAGGAGCTCTAGAGATTTGAATTGACTGTAAAGTTAGTGAAAAAGTCTCAATGTGTTCTTGGCGATGGGTCTACATCAATCTACTGGCCAATGAGAGCTGGTGGCTCAGGGAAAGACGTATCCAGGGAATGTTGACAGTGACTTTTTAAAGAAAGTGACAAAGGTACAATAAGTAGAGAGCACTAAGGATGAGAGGTGTCTGAATTCAGGAAAGACATTGTGCTACAAGAGAAAATGGTTGCACAAATACTAAATACCATCGCCATTAAAACTAGTATTGCCTCTTCAGCTTTCTCCAAAGGAGTAAATTAAGTGATTACAAGTAAATTCTTCTGCAGCCATCTGTCTGGATACCTCAATTTAAATCCTGACTCCACAACTAACTGGCTTTATGGCTTTAGTCCAGGTATTAAATTTCTCTCAATCAGAGCTTTCCCATTGATGAGACAAGGCTAATAATAGTACCTATTTCAGGGTAATTGTGAGCATTACATAAGATAATCTATGTAAAGTACTTAATATAGTTCCCAGCATAATGAGTGCTCAATAATGTGGTATTTTGCTTTTCTCCATGACATTTGGTTGACCAAAGTTTGTATCCACAAATATTTATTCAGTTTCTACTAGCTGGGTGCTGAGATATACAAAGGTAAGTAAAATATAGTCCCTTTCTTTGGGGAATTTAAATGATATGCAGGAACCAAACATAATAACCTATAAATGCAAATATTTCATAAAAATATATTTTGTATATACTTATATAAATTAATAAATGAATCACAAATATGACAGCAATTTCTAATCAATTTCCCAGAGTAAAAACACACACATAGTTTTAAAAATATGTAATAACACGATAAAATGGGTTAGCTGGCCTCTGCCCTCTTGTACCTCTGTGACATTTCCGGCAACTTGGTAGATGTTGCCAGGCAGAGGACTCTGTACCCACAGAATGTGCGTTGGTCATCTCATGGGACATGTCCTGATGGAGTTTGTCCCATAACCAGAAAAGGTCTTTCTTCTTGATTATGCCAAAAGGGTATCATACAGTTGAAAGGAGAGGTACGATGGAAAGAAAGAGCTTACACATCTTCCTTAATGACAATAACAAGACCAGTTTCAATTTCTAAGGGCTAAATCATCATTCCCAAGGCAGTCTGTCACAAAGGTTCTTTGAATTGTATACTTCTCAAAAAAGTTTCAGTTTGTATGTGCTAATATACTATATGATTAATAAGAAGATATGAATTAATTAAAAATATTTAATATTAATGTAAAACTTATGGTGCAGGATACACTTGGGTTGCCTCATGTCTCATCCTTTGGCCCATCTTTGATTTTGGTCATAGCTGTGGTGCACAGTTTTATGCAATCTCAACCTCATGCTGACAGTATCTCACAACAAACCTTCCCAGTGTGTCTTTCCATTTTCTCCCTGAGACCCTAGCTAAAGCCACAGGTCCTGCTCAGCCCATGGGCAGTCCAGGATCATGTTGTGTATGCACACCCCAGGGGATATGTTGGGTATCCTCGGCCTCCCATCCTTCTGATGGACAATTTATGGGACATATTCTCCATGCTTCTCAGAGGTCTGGTTGAATTAAACCTTCATTGACCCTAACACATTTTCATATTATTTTTCCCCTTCTCTGTTTTAATCTATTGCTCTTTCACTCCTGTTTTGGGGTTACCACCCCACAAATAAATAATCTGCATTCAAGTCCTTGATTTAGGCTCAGCATTGAGGGAATCCAAACTCAGATACAATCTCAACATCTAGATAAGCATATAGTCCCAAAGCAGTCAAGTAACCTGAGTAAAGGGAATTGGGTAAATTCTTCTGGGTGTTTCACTCAGTATGAGTATGAGCTGGAGACCATTAATGGAATCTGCATATAGGCCAATTAGCATCATAGAGCAACTTGCAGGGAACAAACCTTCTTCATCAGAAGATGGTGCAGAGCATTATAACTTCTAGGCAAAGTGCCTTAGGAGAACCCATCTTTCTCAGATGGGTTCAGTGGCTGTATCTTTTTATAAGAGCAGAAACATTATGTTTAAATACTTGAGAAGAAAATATCAAAACACATCTTTCTTCTCAATAGACAGTTTTAAGTCATAACTGAAGTTGTTCTAAAAGGGTTCAAAGACATATGAGCCACTTTCACTTAGTTTAAATCAATAACACAACCATAATGGCCCCATTCTTCTTTGGCCAGCTTATGACAGCTGCTTGTGTTAGAATGTCAATGAAAGCCTGCGACAGCAATATAAAAGCTATCATATTGATTGTGACATAAGCTTAGAGCTGATTAGAAGAAAAGTACACAGTGCAAAGTATCATTCTTATCATTTTACAATCATTATAAAAAGACCATAATGATTATTACCGTCAAAGGTGTTTACACCATGAAGCATGAAACTGACAAGTATATAACTCAAACCGATGCAGACAACAGAAGTTAAAGGTAGAGCAAATACACCTGCACAGAATTAAGAAAATCATAAAATCCCAGGATCCTTTCTGAAAAATTGTCTATGTGCTTTTCCAACTCCAAATTGGAAGTCCCAATGAACATGATTATTCTTCACTTTTAAGTTAATGTTGGTGAGTTAAAGAATTTCATTTTAGATCCATTTACTGGCTTTCAGTCTTTCAACTCTATTAATATGTCAAAGCCGAGAGGCATAATGCATTTTATATTACCTATGACTCCAAGTAAGCCCCAAACCAACTCTTAGCAAAACAGTCATCCTAGCAATGACTATCAATCCTTTTGATATTCCAGGTTTATGTGGACATTATCGAAACAAAATAAAAGAGACCCCAAATAATTCAACTTCATGAAATGTCTACTGGAATAGAATCAGAAACTGGATTCAACTGGAAACTGTTGAAGCTCCCTGAAGTCAATTAGCAAAAGAGAAGATGTGCCTTGAATATTATGGAAATCTCGTCAGTGCCATGCAGCTGTCATTGCTCTTAAAATTTGCCATGGCACTGTGTGCATTCTCCCTATTTGGTAGCTATTTGAGAATCTATCTGGGTGTTGTTTATGAAATGCAGATATTTGAGATAGTGAAGCTGACAGAAAATGGCTCTGTGACAAATGATTTGAGAACTGTTAAATGTTGCAGTTCACTTCACTTCAGATGTCTCTGCTGTAAACAAATGACATTCTGTGGAGTATGCCTCTTAAATGGTCAGATCGATTTGTCTTATAGGATATGGCAGACATTACTCACAAATAATTCTGGTCCTCCTCTCCTTCTGGGAATAAGGGAAAATTGGCACAACTTTGCCCCATTAGAGTTAGACAAGCATGTAACATGAAAAGCAAATGAGAGTGAAGTGACAGGTGTCACCTCTGGGCTAAAGAGCAGATGAGTGATTTTTTGTTCTCCTCCACACCCTGCTGAAACCTGAAGGCTCTTGTGAGATAGCAGCTTTGTAGGTAGGTAGATCCTTTGTCACTTTGGGTCTCTGAGTGACTACAATGAATGGAGCTTTCCTGTTGACCCATATGACTTGTACTGTGCATGAAAAATCCACTTTTGTTTAATTAAGTCTCTGAAAGGTTGTTCGTTTTTGTTATTGCACATAAGCTAGCCTACTCTGACTGATACATGGGGTTAGTTGTAAAAGGTTGAATTTGTTTGAATCAGCCACCTGGGCTTGGTAATAACTCTGATGTATAGAAAATATTTATGTAACTTTACCTTTATTAAGACTATCTTGTGTGCAACTTCCATGCTTATGGCAGGGCAATATCTCGGGAAAGAATAAAACTCAAATCTGCGGTTGTTTCAGTGTTAGACACATAGTGAGTGCTCAGAAAATGTCCTTTGAATTGAGTTGGATTATATGAGAAATATGAGAAAGCAGGTGTGCAAAGGAGACTTTTGGACACGTAACACCTTATAACAGAAAGAAATGATTGTGGGGAGAAAGAAAAATTTGTGATGGGATAAAGAAACGCATCAAGCCAGAAAAATGAGAATATATTGATTTACCCAGCCTGAAGCTTTAGAAAAGATGGAGCTTGCAGAGTAAGTTTCAAAGGGGTTTTAAGAACTGAGGCTGTGTCTGTATGAAATTAAAAGTTCTGATTGAGCTCCGTATTGGTTTTACAGACCTGACTGATTTTTTCTATCAAATTAGTTAGTGTTATATAGACATAATTATTGTTTCTTTCCCTCTCAGAGAGTTATTTGTGCATCATCTCCAAGCATCATACATCTTATCTTACACAGATTAGTAGTAATTATTTTTTGTGGTTAGAAAAGTTTTCTTTTTCAACATCTTCAAATTTTAAATAGAATATTATAAAAACTTAAAAATTTTGGCATAATTAGTAGAATATTACCACCATTATTTACCCTTTCCCACTTGCAATCTTTAAATGCTTTTATTCCCTAAAAGACTAAAAGCTCCATGTGGGCAGGAATGATAGTTTTTATTCACCACAGAATCCCCAGTACCTAGCACAGTGCCTTCTACGGAGAAGATGCTAAGTATCTTTTGAACGGATTTGTGAATATGTATATCAACCTTCTAAGCCCACCTTTGACATCATGCTACCCTATTTATCTGGTTTTTTTCCTCATTGGGCCTTACCACACATCCTGTACTTTGACAGAGCAGGTCTGCATATAAGCTGGATCCCATTTTTGTTCTTTGGCTTATTCTCTTTCTTTCTTCCACTGTGCTCCATGTTTCTTCCTAACTCCAATAGCTAATTGTTATGAAAAAGCACATTACACATTTTATCCCATTCTCTGAAACAAAACAAAACAATGAGGTCGGCAGTAACAACATTGTGTAGATGAGGAAAGGAAGGCTTAGGTAAACTGTTTTACTTTTATGGCTCCAACCATGTCGCTGTTGAGATCTGTTGGAGTCCAGAGCCATTGCTCCTAACCATTTTCTTGAGCTACTAATTGTTTATTCTTCAAGCCTCAGTCGAAGCACCACTCCCTCCATAAACCTTTCTTTATTGTTATCAGTCTTCACCAATCTTTCATTTATTTCAAAAACCTATTACATTTTAAGTCAGGACCACACTACTCACCCTCAATTGTTCTGTATATATTTTATGTGTATTAGTTTTATCTTCCCCATTTGACCTTAAAGTCTCGAGTAGAAATGGAGCACTACCTCTTTCCTATTATCCCATTGTATTTAGCATGGGAGAGATAACCAATTAAAACTCTAAGGATAATGAATTAATAAAGAATAAAATAAATGACAGATTTGCAACATTTAGCCCAGAACTCTCATTTTGAAAATTTCCTCAAAGCTGAAGTCTGACAAAGAAAAATCTAGCTCTTGCTTCTGACATCCTTCTTTTTTATTTTTCAAATTTAGTTTATTTCCTGCCATTCTGAAACTTAAAACCATATATTCAGATTTGGATTTGTTAGAAATAGTTTGGATAAAATAGGCTGCCTTTTAAAAATGAGGCTAAAACTGTTATTTCCAGTCATTAAAAATGTTTAGGATCAAAGGAATCATCTGACAGCTTGTGACTGGTACAACCAGAGAAGCTGGAGATTGGGATGTTTATTTTTATACATTGGGAAGGAAAAAGCAAGGATCAGCCTCGAGTTTGACACCTTGGATGAGCTCAGTGGTTTTGCATCCTATCACATGAACATAATACCTCTCTTCATGCCCCCATAGAAATCAGCAGAGGTACAGAAGAAAGCTCCAGGCCAGAGCTATGAATATAAATTGGATCTGAGGTTACTAACTGAATCAAAGCACATAAACAACTTCAACTCAGTGAAGAAGTGCCAAACTTGTCCTTATGAGTTTCCTTGTAAATTAAATATAAACAGGAACGATTATGAATTCAGATTATGGAAAGGTAATGAAATTGAAGTTGAATTAAGTAAATGATTCGTGATTCCCAAATACTTAAAGCTACTACAAATTAAGCTTAACTTGTGCAAAAGGAAAAACAAAATAAATGGAGACCTTGGTTAGCTCTGATATTCTCAAAATGCATTACAAAATATTCCACAATGTCAACCTAAATCATAGATTCAAATTTACACCAAGTCAGGAACAAATAACAATTATGCTTGAAGGCTCTTTTGTGGCCTGTGCAAAACAAGCTCATGATTTAAGTTCACGTCTAGTGCCAAAGTGGTCCACCATAACTGCTGATGTTTTAGGCTGAAATCTCAAATAATTCACAAATTGAGTAACAGTATAATCTTCTTATGTGTATGCACATTTACAGTGGGAATTTTTAAATTAGGAATTTAAAATAAAGACTTTAAAATATAGACATCACAGAGTTTATATTGAAGACATAACAAATGGAAATTGCTAATCCAGGCCAGACACATGTTCCTTTTTGGACAGTATTATCTTGTTAACAACACTATGAAGCTCATGCCATGGGAGAACAGCACAGGCTTCCTTATTAGCAGTTTACAACCACTCATTAATTTGCCAAACCTTTTTTTTTTTTTTAATACTTTTTAAAAATTTTATTTTTAAAGATACTTAGATTACATAAATGTTACATAATAAATGTAGGAGATTCCCATATGCCCCACTCCCTACCCCTCCCACACTTTCCCACATTAACAACATACATCCTTCATTAGTGTGGTACATTTGTTACAATTGATGAACACATATTGGAGATTGCCACTAAGTGTGGATTATTGTTTACATTATAGTTTAAACTCTCTCTGGCACAATTTTGTAAGTTATGACAAGATATATAATGGCTTGTATCTATCATTGCAATGTCATTCAGGACAATTCCAATGTCCTGAAAATGCCCCCCTACTATACCTATTTTTCCCTCTCCCTCCCCTCAGAACCTCCAGTGGCTATGGCCTTCATATCATTGATAAAAGTTCTTCCATTGCTACAATCACAATAAGTCTATAGTGGAATAACAATAAGTCTACTCTAGTCCATCGTTCATTCCCCAATTCTGAGGATTCTGGGATGGTGATGCCCACTCTGCCTCTAATTGAAGAGGGGCTTAGATCCCATGGGGCAGATGGATGGCACTTTCTTGCTTGCTGTTGTAAACTCTCTCTGTTCCTTGGGATGATTGTTGTCTATCATCATTTCCTTGTTAGTTGTCCTAGGTGAATCCAGTGAACTGGAGAGTAAGTTTTGCAACTCTGTTGAGATTCAGAGCCTGACTGGCACATGGAAAGCTCAAAGATTTAAGTCTCTTGGACATAAATCTATCAACTCTAGTCTAATTATAGGTTCAAATAGAAGATGCAGAAGAGCCATATGTAGGGAAACTACAGATGAGTCCAACTCTGTCACACTGGGGAGCATAAATTCCAATGTAGGGCCCACTGGCAAGGTGCCAAACTCCTGAGCTGTCAGCCCTGTCTATAGTGTCTGGATGTCTCCAGAGCCCTCAGGAGACCACTACGTAAGGCAATATTTACTGTGGCAGTCAATGAGATTCTGCTGAGACGTGCATAAGTATAACCTCTGAAATGACCTCCTGACTCACTTTGAAGTGTTTTAGCCCTATAACCGCATTTGTCTTTACCCTTTCCCCCTTTTGGTCAAGTTCTTTTTCCAGGTGCATTGCTAGTTGGTTCTTGGTAGTAATCCTTCAGTGCCGGGGAGGCTCATCCCCAGGAGTCACGTCCCACACCGGGGGGAAGGTAATGCATTTATATTCTGAGTTTAATTTGCCAAACTGTTTGGGGGCCATTTGTATTTTCATCATTATTATCTTCAAAGTTTATAATTTATATAAGCATATTATATGTTGTCCTCATTACCTTTCATGGTACACAAGATATTCGGATGGGTGTGGTCGCTTAACAGTTTTCTCTATGAGATCTGTCTCTCACCTTACTCTACTTCAACCCTTCTGTTTCTTCCTGCATTCTTTATCTATGGCCCAATGTTGAGATCCAGCATGACTTGTAGCTAAGGCTGCTTGGGCTTAGTGAATTTATCCACACTCCACATAAATGTATAGTTCTCAATTATATCATCTCTTAGGCAAAAGGGTCTTAAACTCTTCATATTTTATTCATTTAGTAGATTCCATGACTTTTGCTCTTTCTAGTCCTTTTCAAGTCTAGACCTTCTTACGTTCTATATACATGAGGTCATTCAAATGAAGTGCTGTAGTGTAGCTGAAGTCCTCTGGGAAGCAGAAGCCAAGACAGAGTTAGCTGAGTAAGAAAATGACTGGGGGAAATGCCTGGGAAGAAAAAAAGAGGTGTGGGAACCAGAGTAGGAAGAGATGGCTCAGCTCTAGTATCCCCACTGTGCCCAATAAGTTGTCCAGTAAGAACTTGGCTTCAGTGTGCATGCAGTGGTAGATCCCAAATGTGTAGCAGCTGAAGGCTGTCATTGAATTCACTGCTCAAAGCAGATTCTCTCTTGAAGGGAGATCTGAGCAGCCCATTCTTGTTGCTGCTGCGATCCATCACTTCTCCACAGAAGGATCTGCTGCACAGATTCACTTCTCTATTGATATTCAGTGACTAACTCCTTCAGCGTTCCTATGGCCCTTTCTTTCTGAGGAATAAATTAAAAGACGGGAAATAATATGATGAACAACAGCTCTGTCACTGCATTTGGACTCAGGTCCACAACTGGTACTCATTATTCTCCTCTGCAACTAGTGCTCATTGTCGCCACAGCTATCTTCTCATTAGGTCTTTGTAGCTTACCTGGTGGTGTGACCCAAACCCTCATTCCTGAGGGGTCTGAGCCCCTGGTAACCATATGTTTCTCAGGCTAGAGATGCTGCATGTGTTCATTCACAATTGGACAATGGAGTATCAGGAGATGGTCAAATGGATCACCTGGGTTCCACACATATCCCATCTTTGCCCTATTATATAAAAGCAGCATTACCTCCTCCTACTTATCAGGGTCAACACTACAGCATTGTGTGAGATTTCATCTTCTCTCCATCTATTCTTAAGCTAATCTAATGCATTTGCTTAAGTTTAACTTCTAGATATTTTCACTGTCAAAATAAAACTAAACTAGATCTTTCATCGATATTTTTCCTCAGATCAAAATAGTTACATGGAAACGGGAAATAGGAAGATTCCAGAGTAAAATTAAATAAATTAAATTTAAACTATTTTGCATGCCTGCAGTGTGATGCAGAATAATTATAATTTACATGTGTAAACTATTTCTAAAGGTGCTTTGTTTGTTTGTTTTTTGGTTTGCGGACTTTGTATAGGCAGCTAGTGAGTGTAGACCTTTGAATATTATGGGCATGGTAACTTCTCCTTGCTAGACTATTTGGGGGCCATTTATATTTTCATCATTATTATGTTCAAAGACTAAGCATCTACCCATAACTAAGAATTTCTCTGTGGGGCTATTTACTTAGGGGTTACTAGTGTCCTAGAACAGTAGGCATCTCACATTTTATACTGAATGGTGTATCTATATATACATGTGTGTGTGCACCTACACACACACACACACACATTTTTGATTCACATAGCCAATTGACAATGATTTTGAATTTGGTTTCTCAAACACATTTTTAAGTGTGTACGCTGTATACTAGAACCAGTACAATGCCAGCTATCTTTAAGCGGAGACATGCCACTGGGAGAGCAATGGATGGCGATAGCTCCAGACTTTCTGAGTTGCACTATAACTTGCAATGTTCCTTCTATTTTCCTCTCATTTCCTGTTCCTATTTTGTCCCATCCATTTTTAGATCTCACGTGCCAAGCTCGCTCTCTCTCGCTCTCTCTCTCTCTCTCTCTCTCTCTCTCTCTCTCTCTTTCTCTGCATGTTTACTCATGTGGTTGTTGCTTTTCTTGCAGGTGCCTTAGATTAAGCAGGTTTTGGTACAATACAGTTTTTGCTTGACGTCCTGGAATAGAGTGATTTTGCTCAAAATCCCATCTCCTCCTTCATAAGGACAAGATGACATTTAATTCCCCAAGGGTTTATTTATGCAAATATTAAATATCAGGAAAGACTATGAGTCACTATGAAATTTCTAAATCTCCTTTTTGGTATAGTTAATAATTTACAGGATGAAGGATAAATGCTAGATTATGATCAAATCCTTCAGAGGAGAGGATGCTGGGATGACAGCCTTTCATTATTTAGCATCCATTTGTATGATATCACTGAGACTCTTGGCAGAGTTTTCATGTCCAAAATGTTTTTAACATCTGTGTGACTGTTCTTTTTTTAAGACTGAAGATTCAGTATTCATTAATCTCTCAAACCTCAATTGGCCTTCTGAAGTAGCTGAATACTTTCTTTGAGTGCACAAAATATAATCTCAAAATAAATCACAAGATGTGTAACATAATGGCTTTTACTTCTAGGAAGTGCAAGAGTTCCTGGTATGCTTAGGGAGTTAAGTTTAATGTAGTGAAATATTTAATATGGTTTTGCATTATTGTTCACCTAAATCTGTCATGCATAGAACAAAAAAAGTGGAGGGTCTCAGGGACAATTGGCCAATTAGATTTAGGAAGGACTGAAGTGATGTCCATTCTTAATTATGTATTAAGCTAAAGCAGGTTTCCAGATCCTCTGTTATTGAAAAAATGCATAATCCATGATGGCAAATGTATTAAAATTGCTTTTGGAAAATGAGCATGACATCCATTTAATGCAAAAGATGCTTAAGCTCTGTAGGCAAACCAGATAAGAAAAAAAAAAGTTTCTACATTTGGGTCACACTTATTATCATTTCGGCAGCTTGATTTACCAGGCTGTGAGCACTCGGAGGGCTATACTCAAGCATGCAATGAACAGTTAGTGACTTAGAGTTTTCAAGGGAAATGGCATATACTGAGCTGAACCCAATCAACATGCTAATATGGAAACAGGGCATAGAAATGGTTAAGTAAGAGGAATTTTTCTTGGGTAAAACATAAATGCAATATATGCAATTCCAAAAAAGATTTTTGTGTGTGTGAAGCTATGACAAATAGCAGGGATGTTATCATATGCTTTTCTCTTATAGGTGTTCTTTAATTATCTCAAGGTGTCTTGAATGCATATGTGTTTGCTGTTCATTAATAATTTAAAGGGAAATCTAAGCAAATTCTTCTTATCTACTTTGATGGTCCTGAACTGCAGTAGTCTGACCACATTCTTTAGTTGGATTTTAATTCTGTGTCATCTATTAATGAAAATAAACTTCAACTAGAAGTTTAGATATTTTATTTTCAATATAGATTGTCATTAAAATGGGATTTATTTTAACAGCATTTGATCTGCAGAAAACTTAATTTTCATTGGCATTTAAATATTTCTTCACTGATGAATGGATAATTCTTTGCTGTCCTCTGGTATGGAAAATAAGAAAACTTGCAATAAAACTTTACAAAGTTAAAGAAAAATCCAAAGGCAATAATCAAGGGGTATTTTCTGAAAGACAGAACCTCTAGGATATTACTGAGAGGATCATGGACTTCAGTTTAATCTCTCAGTCATTGATTACAAGGAGATAATAAAAGTCTAAAGCCTGTATATGCATATGTAATTCAACACTTAGTTTATTATTTGTTAAAATATTTCTTTCTAAAATTTGATGGGCAACAAGTATTGTGATTACCTGCAAATGTTCAGTAACTAACTCATTACAAATAATTTGAAGTAGAATTTGCCCTGTGGAAAAGAGCATTTGCACTCGGTCTTATGGTGTTGGGTAAAAAATGTCTTGCCTCAAAGAAATGGTCAAGACATTTTATTTTCAAGTGTGTTATTATTATTATTTTTGTAGAATGGTGTAGCAGTTTGATATTATTGATGAATTTTGAATTCCAAAAAGAAATATTGGATTATGTTTGTAAACTGGTCTTTTCGTCTTGACTTATTAGAGTGTATTGGATTCAGAAGTTTTACTTTTACTTGATTAAATAATGGTTAAGGCTTTGATTGGGCCATGTCAGCAAGATGTTGAGTCCCCGCTCCCTTGGTGAGTGGGGACTCAGAGAAACTGCCTGGCCTAGCAGGGAGATTGGAATTTTGAGGTAGAGCCTGGGAAGAAGGTACACATAGGAGTAAAGCAGCTGAGCCTGGAGAGAATTGAGCCTCGGAGAGAGACAGAGTTGGTTGCATGATAGTCTACAGCTGGCCTTGTGCAGAGAGCAGGGCAGCTGAGCCCAGAGAGAAACAAGCCCCAGGAAGAGAGGAACCCAGGAAGCCTTAACTTTTGGTAGACATCAGCAGCCATCTTGCTTCAACACATGGCAACAGACTTTGGTGAGGGAAGTAAATTATGCTTTATGGCCTGGTAACTGTAAGCTTCTACCCCAAATAAATACCCTTTGTAAAACCCAACAGAGTTCTGGTATTTTTCATCAGCACCCCTTTGGCCAACTAATACAAATGGTTTATAATTTATGAATAACCATACATATATAACCAAATGTATCCTTATTATAAGACATATACTGTAACAATCAATTGGAAATAGCTGCTTTTTAGTTCATGGTTGCCTTGAAAGCATATTTGCAGTCTCAATAGGTTGCCAAAGAATGCTCATCTGTTTGGAATGATATGAGAAAGAATTAATAAGATAAGGAAACCGACTTTAAAACAGTTGAAAATTTAGATAGTACCTTTGATTTTAAAAGAGAAAATTCTAATTAGAATAACATAGATCTAGATAATAGAGAACTGAGGAAGCAAAGTTCTGAGGGTTTGTAAGTTACTTGCTTGCAGGGCTGAACCACTTTGGAAACCATGGTTCAACTTCTCTTATGTTTCAGACATGCTGATGTGGTTATACGTAGCTGAATGGTGCTCTCACTTTTTCCACAGAGTTCTTTATTTTTATCAGGGTTTCACATGCACATAGACTAAAGAATCAAATAGTTTTATAAGGCTTGTTATGAAAAAGAGCAGCTCCTTACCATCCTCCCCACTTTTAGCTGATTATTTTGGCACTTAAACACTTATAATGCTAAATTTAAAATTTTCAGTTTTAGATATAAGCTATTGATATCCCACTATTGAAAATGAGGTTTTTGCTCATCTCTTTATGTCCTATAGCTCTAGCAAATAGGTTCACCCTTTCCATCTCTCCACACTACCATTTATGTTATATGGTAAATTTATATGGTCCTTTATGTGTTATATGCTCCTTTCTGGCACAATTTTAAAATTTGCTATGAATTGCAAAAAATTGTCTAGTTTTGAATTTGTTTGCTTTTTAATGTATATATTATTTATTTACATTAAACTCTTCACCAGTTGCTGAAATTTCTTCTCCATGTGTAAAGATGCATCGAGTATTCTGTTAATTTCATATTCCAGAGGAATTATTTCCTCAAGCCCTCTGATCTCTCCAGACTAGACTGCTTGCTCTCTATCTCTACTACTCAGTGGTCATTCTGGGATATAATTTCACCACCATCCTGGAGCTTCCATCTTTTCTTCCCTGTGCTTTCTTTCTTGTTTAACATGCATATTTTTCTTTGTTTTAGCTTTGTTTTGGTGGAACATAGCCTTTATAAGCTCCTTGAGGAATGGGGTAAAATTATTGAGACATTTTGTGTTTACAAATATCTCTGTTCTTTTTTTTTTTTTTTTTTATCTTATTGATAGTTAGTTTTGGTGTAGAATTCTCTACCCATTTTCCATTATAAATATAAAGACATTTCTCTTATTGCTTTTCATTGCTTCTAGTTTCCAAAGTTTCTGCTGAAAAAAGTCTGAAGCCATTCTGATTCCTGTTCCTTTTCAGATACTCTATTTTTTTCTCTCTTCTCTTTGGAAGTTTGATGGGTCTTCCCTTTTGATCTCAGTATTCTGAAGTATCACAATGATGTGCTGTGATAAAGGCCTCTTTGCACCCATTACACTGGACATTTGGTGGGTCTTTCAACTTATGTATCTTGGATTTTGGAATATTTTCTTGAATTACTTTGCTCATAATTTCCTGGCCTCTATATTTTGGTTTTCTATTGGACTGTCTGCTTTGATACCCTCATTTTCTTGTTATTTTTTGTTTTCTTTACTATTATTTCATGCTATTCTTATTTTTCTGTTATATAAAAATCAATGCTTTCTGGGAGTGGGTGTAGCTCCGTGGTTGAGCACCTGCCTTGCATGTACGAGGTCTGGGGTTCAATCCCGGGTACCTCCTATAAAAAGAAAATCAATGCTTTCCTTATATTCTTGCCTCTGATGATTGGTAGCTACACAGGCTTTTATTTCTATTAGTGGTTTTGTTTATACTTTCAGATAATTTCAAACTAAATGCCTCTATTATTAAATTAAATCTATATTTGTACCATTCATTAAATCTGTATTTCTCATTTTACCAACTCAAATGCATTCATTAGACTTGGAAGTCATTGCCATCTTTTAAACACTTTCTTCTGTTTTTTCCTTTTCCCCAAGAGACTGTTTTAACCTTATTTTCTATCATAATTTAAATACCTAAGAACTCTTTCAATTCTCTGAGTTTTCCTTTAATTTATCATTCTGTTCTAGTTTTCCACCATTACAATATCTTCTCGTATAGCTCAGCCAATATTAATGATACATATATTTTAAAAGTGAACTTCCCTTTGCATAGACTGTTTCCTCTAAGCTGCTTTTCCTATTTTTAATTTTTTTTTATTTTTCATGTTACAGAATTTCCTCAGGTGTCTGGTAATTTTGGGAGACCAAAAAGCTGAATGGAAGCTGAGTGTATCTTACCATGTGTGACTATCACAGATGGAGTTGGTCCTTTTGGTTTGGTGATGTTTAGATATGGTATCTTGAAGTAGTCTGTCTTCTTCATCAAGGATGAAGGCCTAACTGCTAATATCATGAGAGACAAGTAAGAAAGGAGGGCTTGAGGCCTCTCTCACAAGTACAAAAACTTAATCTGCCCTCTTGTCACCATGGTAATCCTGCTCTCTGTATGGTGTCTACTGGTCCAGAGATCTCCCTGCTCCACTTCTTCAAGAGAACATGCCTCTAGTATTTTGCAAATATGGGAGAAGTACAGTCATTTTGCTTCCTAAATCTGGTGACTGCTTCTTAACACCCTCCTTATTTTAGCTCCTTCCTTCCACTCACATTTATGGTATCTGATGCTACCATATGCTTAGACTTTGGGGGATTCTATGTTATAAATGGCAAGTTTTTAGCTTTCCTTGTTGCTAGTATAAGATTTTCTAGGATATATTAAGTCCTTTGCCAGTTGAATATCTGCTTTCCAGTTTCTAAACTTTTGTTATTTTGCCACTTCTTTCATTCTCTCTGTGTTTATGCGTTTGTGCTTTTGGAGGGAGAGATCAATTTACTGTTGTTTCAATGAAATTTCACGGTGGGGGGAGCAATATTAGATGGGTGTGTTCAATTTGTGGCAGATTATATTTTCCAAAAATAGACACGACAATGTCTCCCATCCCTATGCTTTTCTTCCACTAGAGGTAGGTCCTATTTTCCCTCTTCATGAGTCTGGATGGGTATGTGACTGGTAGAAGTGATTCTATACAGCTTCTGAGTTTATGTCTTAAAAAGCTGTAGTGCTTCTTTCAGTTCTCTAGGAACATTTGCTTTTGGACTCCAATCGTCAAAATGTGGCTGGGCCCCAGTAAGCAAGGCAGAAAGTGGTAAAAGCTATGGTTGGAGAGAGAGACAGAAGCTTTGTCTTTATTGGGAATGAGTCATAAAATCTGTTCTTCAATTCTAGCTTTTCCAGGTAATAACTGTATGACTTCATTTCTTAATTAACAAAATAGATACATTACATAAGAGAGATTTTTAGCTTCTATGTATAATGTCCTATAATTTTATGACCTTCTAAATAATCTTAGACCATAGAGATGCTTAGCTCCAGGGGGTTGATTCACACAGAATGAATGCAATGAGAATCAGGCTCTCAGGATTGTAGAATATGGCAGCTCTGATAATGGTCACTGGGGTTCATAATTATATCTTTGAATTTAAGACATATTGTGGGCAAGCCTATGACACATGTGTTACTGAGATCTTGAAAGGTCTTATCCCTCAAGTATAATGTTTTACCTATGAATAATATGCAGAGATTCACTTGACTACAGCCTTTCTATGAGTGTGTTGTGGTGGAAGGTAAAGGCTATTTCTATAAGAAACTCTTTGCCTTTGCCAATTAGTTTGGTGGGAATACAAAGCACAAGCACACATAAATTCTGAACCACAAATAATTCAAGAACAGTAAATTTAGAGTTACGGAAATGTCTAAAGCAATACACAATTAATTGTCAAATTACTTGTTTAGATTCTGCATACTATTCTGTATTTCTTTCTCACTATCTCATAGATTCTTATAAATTTCATGTTTCTTTTTGTGATCTATATTTTAGAACTTCTGAGATATTTTAAAACTTAAAATAGTTTTTCAAGTCTCTTAAGAGTGCTTGTTTATAGTTCCCTTGAAGCCAACATTTCATGGCAACAATTTTTTTTCCTCTATATTCTACTTCTATTGAAAACCATCTATACCTTTTCCTCTTGGAACTACTGATTTTCTATATCAATTATACAAAACCGCAGCTCCTGAGGGAAATGGGAGATTTCTTTTACACATGGGAAAAAAAAAAAAAACAAAAAAAAAGCAGACTGTTCTTATTTGCTTTGGATAAACAATCTAAAATGTTTCTGGGAGGAGGATGTGCCATGTTGTGCTAGATCTCATCTTTACTCCCAGACCAGCCAAATGCTCTCATAGATTGTCCATTCTGAATATGAGCAATTTTAAAAATCCATCCACACGGGCAACAGCATCTTGAAGGAAACGCAGAAATGATATCTTTTCCCCTCCACTGAGAAGAGCTCTGAGACCTTGGGAAAATCATACAAGTATTTGATTTACTGTTAAATTGGAGTTTCAAAATTCTACCTTATCCTTCTTTGCAGCATACTCCCCAGTGATTTCCAAGAAGCTCATGTCTAGGATTGTTGTGTTTTGTTAGTAAGACAGGTAAGGAATAGACAATACTTTTAAAGAATCATTGCTGGGGTGAAACCCATTCAGGACTATCCCTTTCTTAATTTTAAAAATTATAAAAACATATATGAACTTCAATAATGCTTTGATTAACTAATCTTTTAATCAGCAAAATGTTGCTCTTTTTGTGAGGCTATCTGTTATTCTAGTATAGAGGTTCTCAGACTTTATGAGTCTCAGAATCACATATTGCTAGACTCCCTCCTCTCATATTTTTTGATTCAGTAGATGTGGAGTGGGTCCTCCCAAATTTGCCTTTCTAACAATTTCCCATGTGATGCTGCTGCTGATGGTCTGGGGAACCATACATTGAGAACCAATGCGTTAGGGGGCAAAAATAGGGAGGGTCTCTACTAAATAAATTGTAAAGACATTTTTGCAAATTTTGATGCTTGAAATAGAAACAAAACTTTCCTTATAATTTGTTTGTGATTGAGTTCTGTTGTGGCTTCTATTCTTTGCTCTCTCCAGAACAGGGACTAGGAATCTTCACTGGGGGTGTGGGCTGGTTCTATGCTGAGTTGGTGAGGTGCTGAGGGAGGGGCCAGCCAGGGTGCCACGAGATCCTACCGTTTTAAGTGATCTTTTTATTGATTTGGTGTTCACTGTGTTACTGCAAACTTTTAGAAAGATGTTTCTTTCAGTTCTTTCTTGTTGTTCAAAACTTCTGTGTGGGGGCAGGTACACAGTCCTGAAGTGTCTTACTCTGCCATCTGGATTGGGGTGAGGGCATTTATTAGATTTTTTGACACTCAAAGTGTCACATCTTTGGCCAGTTTGTGCCCTTTTCAGTAGCTGATTTATTTCTAAAGAGAAATATGTATCACGTACGAATATCAACCTAGGAATCTAGGTGTAAATGAATATCTTTGCCTTTTTGCTTAATTTCATTAAAATAATCCTAGCTCTACCTCTGAGTCCCCATCCCTCAGGGCTGACAGAAAATTCAGTATCAGCCATTTTTGGATCCCACCATCCTCCACAGGGTTGTGCACAGGCTTCTGGACAATGGAACCACCTAAATGTCCATTAGCCTGTTTAATTTCTTTGGTGCCTCAATTGGCTTGATACTGTGTTTGTTTTAACAAATATGGATTGATTGCCATTATGTGCCAGGCAATTATATATTTTGAAAATTACATTTTTATTATATAATATTTGATACACACAAGAGAAAATCATAATATACATGTGATATATGTATATTATGAAACATCATGATATAATGTACAACCATGACCAATTCCCAAATTAAAAGCTAATACTTATGAATATGCTTTCATCTGCATGTGCCTTCCCTTTTCAATCCTTTGCCTCCTCTACCCAAAATTAATCTTATTTGCCATTCCCTTGCTTTTTAAAGTAATTTTATCCTGCATTTATGCATCCTATACTAGTATATATGATTTAGTCTTTATCGAGTTTTATAATAATGGTTTCATACTTTGTGCAGTCTTCTAAAACATGACTTTTTGACTGAATGTTGTGTTTCTAAGATTCTTCTGTGTTGCTGTGTTAAGGTTATTTATTTTACTTTCATAGTTGTATAATTTTCTTTTGTGTGTCTATATCAAAACATATTTATCTATCTCCTGTCAATGGACTTTTAAGTTGCCTATGATAAACAAGGCTATTATGGACATTCTTTTATATATATCTCCCTGTATTTATATGTAAGGTTATCTCTAGGATATTTTTTATCTTGAATGAGCAATACGCTGATGCTTTAGAGAAAAAGGTAAGATTAAATCACCATTTCCTATCCTTTTTTGAAACCTAAAAGAAGAATTTTATAAATTATGTTCTATGAAAAACTAGTCCCACTAACTGCACTTTCAAAATGTGTTCCATGGTCAAATAATATTGATAAATACTTTTCTTATATATCTCATTTGGAAGTTAGCATATCAAAGGTTCTGAGAAATCCTGTAATAAGTGAAATGTTTGATTTTAGTCAATTCAGTGTTTCCCAAGCTTTTTGACCTTAGAATCCATTTTGGTCATTATATCCACTAATATCTCATGGAATCAATATTCCATTGTGCACCCTTTGAGATATACAGTTCTATAGCATCAGTAATATATAGGGATATTTGTTGTGATCTTTGAAACATAAATGAAATTTAATGCACCATCTATATCCTAAGAGTAATGGAGTCTTCATGGAGCACTAGAAAATTCTAGGGAAAATTGAAATTCTTTCCTGAAAGCAGGAATTCTGTCTTAATATGTAATGATCATGGTTGGGTGGCATCCATTCAATTGTCTTTGTAGCAGGATGATGAACCCTAGTCATAGAACCATGGAAGCACATTGAAAACAGGGTAAAGCAAGTCCTTGTTCAATGTTAGGGTTAAAAATAAACTCTGGCTTCTCTAGGACAAGGAATGAAAATACCAAGCACTTGTATGGTAATCCCAGTATGTCTGTCAGTTCACCATGCCAGAGAGACCAGGAGGACTTCCTGGTCTACTTCTGTGCTGTCATGCAATCTTCTTAGTTACAGCAAGTCTTCTGACATTCTAGAAAAATCCACAGCTTCTCTACTGTCACTGGTATAGAAACTAACTCTTTGATATTCTAATATCTTCCACTCAAAACATTTTTCTTCATGTCTGGTTTGTTTTTGGCTTAATTTTTATATTCTCTTTCCCTATTTTAACTCGTCAGGTCATTAGTCTAATTTTGTGGTATGTCCAACATGTCTTTTCACTGTTTTCTTAGATTTTGTATCTAGGAATTTTATTTCAAGTCCTTGAAAGCTAGCACTTAGGGGAAGTAACACCTCATCCCCGAGCAGGACTAAGAATCCTAAGATTCTGCACCCTAATCCCAGGCTCAATTCCTAAGGTTCATTCAGCTGGAGATATCAGGTAGATACCAAGTGTCACCTTTCCACCCAATAAATCCTGGAGTTTAGAATATGGAACCCAACTACCCTGCTAGCTAAGACCTTATGTCCCAACTTTCCTCTCATTTGCCAGACTGTAGGCAAAACAACAACAACAACAAAACCAACACAAAATCTTCCTTAGGTTTTGTGGGTCTTCCAGAATGACCCTTCTCTGCCAGGTATTACCACTCTCTCTTCTCTGGAGCATATGATGCAATGTCCTGCAGGAGCTTTAAATATATATATATATTACATAAAGCTTCATTTTCATTGTCTTGTAAATAATTAAGACTGACCAAGATAGGTGATAGAAATTGCTTCCACAGTTGCTAGTCTTTGAATGTATTTTGTGTATTTTGTGATTCATACTCTCTTTAGACACCTCATTTTTCTGAATATCTGTATATGACATCACTGAACCTTCAAATACCATATGGGTATAGTTCTTTGGGCAAAGAGAAGTGTCTCTGAAGTATACCAGATGCTAAGATCTCTTTTCCTGAAGGAGTTGTCATCACTCATATAGGCAGACATTTCTTATGGTTATGTCTAATATGGACCTTCACTGCCCCTTGACTCCAGTGCATTTCTTGTCTGTCCCCTCCCCTCTGTTTTTTCAGTATTCTATCAAACCCTGCATTTAACTTCTACCCTAACCATTCCTGTTGGATAACCTTGTCTCTTGTGATGGTACTCTCTATCATGTCACCCTGTTTTATTGTTGTTTTTTCATGGCACTTATCATCATCTGGTATTTCTTATTTGTTGACTTTCTTTTTTTTGACTGCTTTGGGAGCAAGGACCTTGTCTATCTTGTTTATTTCTGAAGTTGCAGTGCCCAGAACAATGATTGGCACATAGTAGGAGTTCAGTAAATGTTGCTAATGAAAGAATAGGTATATGTCATAATATCTCCATTTCTACTGACTGCTTCCTTTAAATATGCACTTACAAATATGTGCATGAATCTCCTATCATAAAAACAACAAAAACAAATAAACAAATAAACAAAATAGGAAAAAAAAAAACTTTCCTTAAACCTGACAACACTTGTGTAACACAGACCGTTAGACTTTAGTGGTAGCAGGGCCCTGCATATACCTTGATTTCAGTCTTCTGGCCTCCAGAACTGGGGCACAACACATTTTTGTTGTTTAAAGCCACCCTGTTCATGGTACTTTGTTACAGCAGCCCTAGGAGACCATGACACACACCCTCCTTTTTCTCCTCCTACTTCTCTGACCATACTTTTCTTTCTTCTTAAAGGGTACTTCTTCTTCAACCTGCTCCTTAAGAATTTTTATGTTCCAGAGTTCTGTCCTCAGTCAAAAGTTCTCAATCTACATGCTTTTCCTATGTAAACTCATTAAAATTGTTGGGTTTTAATCCCAGGGCCCAATCCCATCATTTGTTCCCTTGGAGAAGCCTCATCTACCTTTGTCCAATCTTACCCCACCAAAGCCACCTATCACACAGATGCTAGAATGTCCATTTAAGGCAGTGGTCCTTAAGCTTTATTTTGCATCAGAATCACCTGCAGGGTTTGCTAAAATACAGATTGCTAGGTCCCATTCCTAGAGTTTTGACCATGTTCCAAGGTCATTCTGATGCTGTTTCAGACTGTGCATTAAAACCACTGGATTAATAAAGGTTTGACCCACCCCTTGCTTCCTTAAAGCAATGCAGTGGTTTTCCAATACCCAGAGGGTAAAGTCCAAGCTCCTGGTTATGTCATATAAGGCTCATGGTAGATTGCATTGTGGACCCAACAAAGACACATTCTTAATCTTAATCCAGGTTCCTGTGGGTGTGAACTTCTTTGCAAATGGAACCATTTGAAGGTGTATTATCAGTTAAGGTTATGGAATTATTTGTAAATAAGATCTCCTAAAATTGCATTTAGGTCTGGCCAAACTGAATGAGAGCCTTAATCTGTATGACTGGAGGCCTTATTAAGAGAGGAAATTCATAGCAGTCAGAAGCTGGAAGTTAGTGGACACTGGAGGAGGAGACAAAAGGAGAGAGAGATGGTGTATTAGTCAGCCAAAGGGGTGCTAATGTGAAATACCAGAAATGGGTTGGTCTTTATAAAGGGTATTTATTTGGGCTAGAAGTCCACAGACACCAGGCCATAAAGCATAAGTTTCTTCTCTCACCAAAATCCATTGCCACGTGTTGGAGCAAGACAGCTGCCCGCGTTTGCCAGGGTTCAGGCTTCTTGGGTTTTTCTCTTCCCGGGGCTGCGTTTCTCTCTGGGCTTAGTGCCTCTGGTTCCTCCGCAAGGTCACCTGTAGACTATCAGGCGAACAGCTCGCTTCTCTTCTCCTGGGGCCTTCTCTCCAACATCCAAACTCCAACATCAAAACTGCTTCTCAAAAACTGCTCCTTCTGTCCTTTGCCTTGCCTTTTATATTCGATTCCCCCACCCACGAAGGGGTAGGGCTCAAACGCCCTACTGAGGTGGCCCAGTCAACGCCCTAATCATAACTTAATCATGCCCAGATTACCAGATCAGCTTACAAGCATGATCCAATTATATTTTTGGAATTCATAATTACATCAAATTGCCAAACGGCTACAGATGGATATGTAACAGAAGGCAGAGATGCAAGCCAAGGAAACCCAAGGTTGCAGTAAGCCAGTATCAGAAGGCTGCAGACTTTAGGGAGAAACCATGACCTTGCCGATGCCTTGACTTTTGGAATTTTAGTTTCTGAAACTGTGAGCCAATACATTCCTGATGCTTAAGGTAACCTATTGTCATATTTGTCATAACAAACTGGCAAACTAAGACAAGGCTTTTCAAGATCTTAGGTCGACCTCACCAGCATTCTCTCTCCCATTCTCTGACCCCTACTTCATTCTCCTATAGCATCAAACTGTGTATAGTCTCCCATGTGCCCTACCATTTCATATCTCTGTGCTACTGCTCATGCATATTCACCTGTTTCTTTCCTCTTCACCACTTAAAGAGGTATCCCACTGTACATTAAAGTACTGTTCCCCATCCAAACATCCACAATAGCCTGGACACATTTCTTTACTACAGAGTTTCTCTGTTCACAATAGTGTTTTTTTATAAAGTTATTTGTAAGCCTTTGGAATTTCTTCATATCCTCAACACCTAGGAGGGTGGCTGGGATCTATCTCTTACCTTCTCCATCTCTCGTTCACTCTTTTTTTTTTTTTTTTACTGGGAGGTCCCAGGGATCGAACCCGGGTCCCTCCATATGGGAGACGGACGCCCAACCAGTTGACTACATCCAACCCCTCTCGTTCACTCTTATTACAAAACAAAGGCCCATTTTAACTTAATTTAAAAATATATTGGGAAGCAGCTGTGGCTCAATCAGTAGGGCTCCTGTTTACCATATGGGAGGCCCCAAGTTCGGTTCCCGGGGCCTCCTGGTGAAGGCAAGCCCGCCCGCACGGCGTGGTTAGCTGACCCATTGAGCACAAGCAGCAAGGGGGGGATAAATGAATAAATAAATAAAATCTTTAAAAATAAAAAAAAAATAAAAATAAAAAATAAAAATATATTTACCAATAAGTATGAGAGCACATGGAAATTAGAGTTCCCAAGCATTACTGATCACACTATTTATTGACCCTACCATTTCAGAAAGCAATTCGAAAGAATCCATGAAGAGTCCCCCCAGAATCTTCATATTCTTGGACTTAGTCATTCCACTTCTGGGGATCTCATCTAAGAAAATAATTTGAAATATACATTGAGATGTATGTCACAACATTGCTTATAGTAGCAAAACAATGGTAAACACTGAGTGTTCAACACTAAGGAGTGATTAAGTAGGATGCATATAATTGATGAAATATTGCATATTTAATAGTTGATTTTGAAACTCATATGGCAATCATAAAATTATTTTTGATGTAATGCTAAGTAAAAACAAGGATACCCAATGTTAATATGAAATATGATTCCACTTATGTAAGAACTTTTAGAAAGGATCTGGAAGGGAATGCACTGAAATTCTAAGTTAGGATGAAAAGCTTCTGATATGACTTTATAATGTGTTTACCTTTTAGAATAAACAAAAATAAAAACATATTTTAAACATTTATGATGTTTTATGTCTGTAAAATTAAGAAGACATGCTAGTGGTGGTTACACAGGCAATGCTCAGTTGAGCCTTCAATAAATAACTTTTGGGATCTGTTCCTTTTGAAGTCAAGGCAGAATATAATTACAGGAACTCAAAAGTAGCAAGCATCATATATATTATGACACAATGTAACTGAAATCCTGGGTAACAATCAAAGGTAAGATGACTTTTGCGAGAAGAGGAAGCTGAATATAACATGGCAATACCAAGTTATAAATCAAAGCAGGAATCATTTACATTTACCAATCATTAGATTGGTAAATGTAAACATTACAGCAAACATTATTGGTTAAATGGAGTCAGTAGACCATGATGGCTAAGTTCTCACTTTAACACCACACTCTGGATTTGAACCCAAATTTGTCCCTAACTAATTAACTGACTTTATGCAAGTTCTTAGCTTCTTGGAATCTGTTCTTTCATCTGTAAAATAAGTATAAGAAGAATACCTGCTTGTGGCAAACACTGCTGATGGTTTAGGAACAGTCATCCTTATGTCCTGTCCAACCACTTGCCTCCCTCTGTACTGAATGTGCTTGCTCAATCTCTTTTACACATACATGCACACACACAGACATTTGCTTTTGGAGACTGCCTCCCATCCAGAGGCTCCTAATACCAGATCCTCACTTCCTCATTCCCCCTTTAGTTAGATCAGGGTCATAGGAACCAATCCTGATCATTTGGACCCAAGGGTATATACCACTGAACATCTTTTGGGAAAGGTTCTCTTTCCAATAACATGTATTCATGGGTTAAAATACCTACCTTCTTTGCTTGACAGGTCATTCACAGTTATGATGTCTACAATTGCTGCAGTCATTTGACCACAAAGAGAGACATCACTGACCTGCAGAGAATAGTGGGGCAGAAAGATGGGCAGTCTGAGCCCTTGATTACATCACCAACACTGAAAATTTTCTTTATATAAGATAATATATAAGATCACTGTTTTAGTTTTAGTTGTATTGTTTAGTTCTAGTTGGCCATTCTAGTGCTTGAAATTGAGACCACTCCAGCATTTTCTATTAAATGAGATAATGTGGTGAAGTACTTAGCAAGGAAGTGGAGCATAGTGGTCAAGAGTAAAAGCATTGGAGCCAATTTGCTTGAGTTTAATCTATTACTAGCCATGTAACCCTGGACAAACTACTTAAAAATCTCTGTGCCTCAGTTTTCTTGTCTGTAAAATGGGGGGTAATAATAGCATCTACGTCATAGGTTTTGAAGAGGAGTAAATGAAATATGCAAAGCACCTTTAAAAATGTCTGGCATACATAACCTGGAGTCGAATGGAGAGAGTGTAAACTACAATGTAAACTATAATCCATGCTTAGTGGCAATGCTCCAAAATGTGTTTATCAATTGCAATTAATGTACCACACTGATGAAAGATGTTGCTAATGTGGGAAAATGTGGGAGGTGTGGGGAGCGGGGAATATGGGAATCCCCTATTATTCTCTGTAACATTTATGTGATCAAAGTGTCTTAAAAAAAAAAAAGTGGAAAAAAAAAATGTCTAGCACAAACAAGTCACTAAACCAAGCCCTCTCCTTTAATGCTTGCACTTACAAATTTTATTCCTTTAATGAAACTAAGCCTAAGTATAATTAATGCCAAAGAGTTACCTCCTGAAAGCCTCCCTGTTACTCAAATGTAGCCTCTCTCTAAGCCAATCTCTGCAAATAAAATGACTACCTTGCCCCTCAACATAGGATATGACCATGAGGGATGAGCCTCCCTGGCACTGAGGGATTATTACCAAGCATAAATCCATGATTTACTTGGAGAAAGACCTTGCCCATAAAAGGGAAATATTAAAATAGAGTTTTTATGGCTAAGAGATTTCAAAGTTAGTTGGGAGGTCATTCTGGAGATTACGCTTTTGCAGGTCTCAGCCAGACTTCACAATCTGCCACAGTAAACAAAGTCTCAAACAAAAGTGGTTCTGGGGACCCTAAGGATGTCAGACACCATAGGCAAGCCACATGGCCTCATGAAATCAGCATTTCCGCAGCAGACCCTATCTGGGAATATGTGAAAATCTATTTCCCAGTATAACATAATTATACTCACTCATAAATCCACTAGTCATAATTTTTCTACTCCTTTTATCTGAACCTATAATTTTCAATTTACCTGTTAAGTATATATCTCAGAGACTTAAAGTCTTTGGATTGTTTATAAGCTGGTTGTAGTAGTTTGGTATTATTTATGAATTCCAAAAATAGATATTGGATTGTGTTTGTAAACTGGCCTGTTTGCATATTAGATTGTATTGGATTCAGAGGTTTCATTTTTACTTGATTAAATAATGATTAAGGCTTTGATTGGGCCACATCAGTAGGACATTGAATCCCTGCCCCCTTGGTGGGCAGGGACTCACAGATAAAACTGCATGGCAGAACAGGGAGGTTAGTTGGAGCTTTGATGTTGGAGTTTTAATGCTGGAGCCCAGGAAGTAAACACACAGAGGAGCAGAGAGAAGACTCGATTAGACATGGCAGAGGCCCCGGTAGAGAGATGAACTGTTTATCTGATAGTCTACAGCTGGCCTTCTGGAGAAAGCAGAGCAGCTGAGCCCAGAGATACAAGCCCCGGGAAGAGAGAACCCAGGAAGCCTGAACCCTTGCCTGATGTTGGCAACCATCTTGCACCAACACATGGCAACAGACTTTGGTGAGGGAAGTAACTTACACTTTATGGCCTGGTACTGTAAAGTTCTATCCCAAATAAATACCCTTTATAAAAGTCAACAGATTTCTGGTATTTTGCATCAGCATCCCTTTGGCTGACTAATACAGAATTTGGTACTGGGAGTGGGGTAGTGCTTTTGTAACTACCAAAATGCTGGAATGGTTTTATGAATGGGTAAGGGGTATTTTTTGGAGTAATTGTGAGCAGTTTGGTAGAAAAGACCTACAGTGTTTTGAAGAGACTGTTGATAGTAATATAGACTCTAAAGAGACTTTTTATGATGCCTTAGAAGTAAATGATGAAACTATTATTGGAAACTTGAAGAAAGGCAATCCATGTTTTAAAGTTGCAGAGAGCTTAGCAAGATTAAATCCTGGTGTTTTATGGAAGGCAGGATTTGAAAAAGGCAAGCCTGAGCATTTAGCTGAAGAACTTTCCAAATTAAACTCAGAGAATGCAGATTGGTTCCTCCTTGCAACTACAGCAAAATGCTAGATGAGAAAGATAAGCCAAGGACTGAATTGTTGGGCACAAAGAAAGCAGAAACTGATTCTGGAAATTTCAAGCCTCTGGAAATCAAGCTTCCAGAGGATAGTGCCCCATTTGAAGACTTAATTAAACTTTGAAATTGTAAATCAGGACTGAAGATGCAGTTATCTTGGAAAGACATGTGGGAAGTCTTACTGTCTGATGGCTTGGACCCCTGCTTCTTGCATGCTAAACCAACAAGATTTTGAGGGAGCTGTATGAGCAAAACTACTATCAACTTGGACTAAAAGGGACATGGAAAGGAGAGATTGAAGGAGAAACAGCTTTAAGAGGAAAACCATGAAAGCTGAGATCTGGAATTAAGACATAGCCTTTGGCCAAGAGAGGAACCCCACCCATGTATACAGAGAGGGTGAGTTTGCCCCAACAGTTGAAGGGGTGGATGATCCTGCCTGATGTTTGGGGAGATTTTTGCCACCCAGGTTACAGAAAGAGTGGAGCACATTCCCCAAAGATTAGGAAGGTTAAGGTCACCACCCCATAGGTCTGAGAGGGGTGGACCTGCCCCCATGGATTAAGGAAGGCCAGGTAGTCAACTCATTCCTCTGAGAGGGTTGAGCCTGTATGCCAAAGGTTAGGGAGGATGTTGTCTTCATTTCACTGTTATAGAGGGGTTAAGATTCTAACCCAAAGATTGGGTAAAGTGTGGCAATCATCCCAATGCACTTGGAGAGTGAAATCTGGAGCTTGGTTGCACCCAGATGCTTGATGGGGGTGGAACTAAGAAAATGGCCATTGGGCAAGCCTGTGGAAAGGGTGGTTACTCATATGGCTCAAGGACAAGAAACCATCATCTTAAGAATGACTCTCAGACTTTGACATTTAATGGAGAATGCCCTGCGGGTTTATTGAACTGTATAGAACCTGTGACTCATGTTTCTCACCCAATTTCTCCTTATGGTAATGAAAGTGTTTATCTTTTGTCTGTCCATTTGTGTATTAGAAGCAGATAAATTGTTTTGTAAGTTTCAGAGGTCTACATCCAGATGAGACTTTTCCCCAAGACAAACTGTATTTTCTTTAAACTCATTATGATATGATTTTGTATTAGTATTGCTACTGAAATAAGGTTTTTTTTTAAATACTGTAATATCTTTTTGGAATTAAGAGGGTGGAGTGTAGTACTTTGGTATTATTTATGAATTCTAAAAATAGATATTGGATTATGTTTTTAAAGTGGCCTGATTGCATATTAGATTGTATTGGATTCAGAGGTTTCATTTTTACTTGATTAAATAATGATTAAGGCTTTGTTTGTGCCACACTAGTAGGACATTGAGTCGCTGTCCCCTTCGTGGTCAGGGACTTACAGATAAAACTACATGGCAGAGCAGAGGAGTTAGTTGGAGCTTTTATGTTGGGGTTTTAATGCTGGAGCCAGGGAAGTAAACACACAAAGGAGCAGAGAGAAGGCTTGATTAGACATGGCAGAGGTCCCGAGAAGAAAGACGAGCTATTTGTCTGAAAGTCTACAGCTGGCCTTATGGAGAAAGCAGAGCAGCTGAGCCCAGAGAGAAACAAGCACCAGGAAGAGAGGAACCCAGGAAGCCTGAACTCTTGGCAGATGTCAACAACCATCTTGCTCTAAGACATGGCAACAGACTTTGGTGAGGGAAGTAACTTATGCTTTATGGCCTGGTAAGTGTAAGCTTCTACCCCAAATAAATACCGTTTATAAAAGCCAGCAGATTTCTGGTATTTTGCATCAGCACCCCTTTGGCTAAATAATATACTGGTTGAGCCCTGAAACCCAGCAGATATGCAGCCAATTCTTACTCTTCAGTACTTTCGGTTTGCTCTGAACAACTAAAAAAATGATGATGAAGGACCAGCCCCACCCCCAAAACAAGGACTATCTTCAAATGCAAACAAAAGATTCCATTCTGCTGCCCCATAATATCTATGTCCCTTTTCAGACTGAAGCAGTAAGAACAGACATGGTCCCAAATTTCTCAAGATTGAGGAATGTATAAAAATGGGGTTGAGGGGTGGGTGGGTAGCGTGTAACCACTGACCAAAGCAGATTTATTTTTATTGTAATTATTATCTTGTGTTAACTGAATGTCTTGTAACATTATATAAAAATAATTTTTTTAAATATAAAAAAATGCCTAGCACAGAGTTAGCACTATATTAGGAATAAATTATTAGTAGTAACATAATAAGAGCTCAATAAATGACAGATACTATTTCTGTGGATTGATGTTTATGGAGCAACCTTAATCATTTAATAGACAAGCTGTAGTGACTGGTAGTAGGTATACAATCAGGTCACCTTTTTCACAATCTGGAAATAGTGTCTATCACTTTGTAATTATCATAAGTATTATACTTTAATATGAGATGCAGTGATAGATTGAGTAGACAGACATTATAAATACCTTAACATTTAATTTTGATAATTTGGACTTTCTTTAGACAAGTTGTATTCTTGACATGCTTATACAATTACTGTTTTAAAAAATAAAGGGCTACTGAATTACAGGAAACATTTTTTTATATCATAAGCTCTTTTGAATAAACACAGTGTGAACTTCTCAAGCAAGCTGGGCATGTAGTAAATTTGGGGTGATTTCTATGAAGATTTCTTCCTTAGGTGTTTCATGAATCATATCTTGAACATCCCATGCACTGTACAAATCTCCTACATCTAGATAATAAAAGAGACAAAAATATCACATATCACCTGGCAGCTGTTGGCATTCTTTAAAGATGTATGTAATGCTCAACATGTATTGGAAGAATTGAGCATTAATTTGTTAAGCCCTCTGACTACAGGAGGGAAACTTTCTTGCTTAAGTGTTTCATAGGATCAGAATTTCACAATTTATTTGAGCTAGATCTAATCTAGCCTATAGCTACACTTTCTAAAAATCAATCATATCTTCTTATTCTTAGCATCTAGAAAAATGTATGATAAAGTTCCATAAATGATTGATGAATAAGTGCATAAATCATTCGTTTATACCTGTATTTATTAAGCAATTTCACATATTGGGAAGACCGGAAAAGTTCCTGATTTAATATTTATAAGTATCCGTGGGTACTATTAAGACAATAAAACAAGGAGATATGTGTGGAGCGAGTGGCTACAAAGGTGTGTCCTGAGACTACAGGTTCAGGACACAACAGAAACTTTCCCCAAATGATCTCTTTATTACTTATATGGCATAAGGAATCCATAAACGGCAAATAATCTCCTTGTCACTTGTACAACACAAAGAGTCCAAAAGATCAGGGAAAGAAGTGCCATCATAGTCAGTCTCCCGGGGTGGCTGAAAACTGCTCCACATCAGGGTCAGTGTATGGCAGCTCCCCATGCCCGACTTAGTGCTGGAAAAGGGACACAAATCTATACTGTTTTGAGTGTGGTTTTTATCCCCTTTGGGGGGTGGGGAGAGGGCCCTGCCACTGAGAATTCTTGTTCTGATAAGCATCTGGGGGTGCTTGTTCCTAGTTTCTGGGTTTAAGGTCTGGTGGGGTCTTTTCATTGGACTTAACATCTCTCCCATGTTGTAGAGCAGCACACAGTGGGGGTTGCAGAAGGCTGGAGGATGGCCGCTTAGTGTGTGTTTGTGACTTCCATAGAGAAGGATGTGGGAGTAGGCAAGGTCTGGGCCCTGGCAACTCAGCAAGTGTCTGTGATTTTCTGAACAATATGTTAGAGGATGATTGAGTAGAATGATTGGAAACTTTAGATGAGGTGATCAAAGAAGCCTCTTTGATATTATGACATTTGATCTGAGACCTGAACAATGACAAGGGGCCAAACTGTGTTTCTCTCAGGGGAGTGTAGTAATCTGGGAAAATAGTATGTTCAAAAACCTGAAAAGAGGAGCTAATTGGCCTGATAAAAAAAAATGGAAAGAAAATTGCAATGCTTGAAGCATCATTAACAAAGAGCGACATAATAGACAATGAAGTTGGTGAGATTGGCAAGGATCAGATCATGTAGGACTTGGTAGATCATGGAAAGGAATATGGAAAGACCTTTGGGTTGTTCTCTAAGAACTACTGGAAAGCACTGGAGTCTTATTTTTGCAATAAATGAATAACCATGTTGAGTACTTAACCATATAGGAACTATTCTAAATCTTTAACCTGGATAAATGCATTTAATACTTACAGCAACCTTTTGAGGAAACTGAGACTCAGGTATGTTAAGTAATTTTCCTGAAGTTGTACAACTAATCAGTTAAAGAGGATGGATTTTAAGTGGACAGCCTGGTTTCATAGACCCTGCTGACTCCATTATACTTAGAGCTTCCTTTTTATGTATATGGAGGTAGCATGCTAAGAGAGTTGGAGAAATAGAATATGTTTCTTCTCCTCAAAGGTAAGCATAACTTTCCTTCTTATTTAATTCAATTCAGTTTTAGAACTAACTCTTGGATGACTTAGTGCATGATATTGGACTAAATGTCTGGGGTGTGGTAATGAAGAAGATATGGCCTTTCTAACAAGGAACTCACAGTCTAGCAAAAGGAGACAGGTAAAAACATAAATATCTACAATGTAAGCAAGTCTCTCTGGAACTTAGTGTGAGTATACACCAAAACCCAGTCATCTTCTCTTTACTGAGGGCACTTACATTAAGTGGAATCATATTACTAATTTTGCCTCTGGACTCTGAGTCTGTCACTTCAGAGATGAGGCATTAAAAAGCCCATGCATAATTTTCCAATCTATTCTCCCCCCTTGAGGTGACTGAGGAAGATTCATATTGTGATAGCAGAGTCACCACTTGGAAGCAGCCTAGATATTTAAGTCATTGCATGGAGAACAGATACCCTTGGGAGTTCAGACCCATCCTAGGTTTTCTTTTTTGTAAGCAAGAAACAAACTGTTGTATTAAACTGCTGAGATTGTAGAGTCTATTTGTTACCACAGCAAAGCTTAGCTTATCCTGTGTTTTCTGCTGTAAAAGAGATACATGCAAAGTACTCTGAGAGACAAGAGGAAGAAAAAATTAATTCTGACTGGTAAATTGAAGTTGTGTGGAGTAAGTAACATTTTAATTGTTCATAAAAGTGAAGAACTCAACAATCAGAAAGGTTAGGCCATGTAGTGAATAAGAACTGAGAAGAGTATCATGGAAATACATCACTTGAATAAAAACTGTAAAAGTGAAAAATAGGTTTGAAAGAGAAAATAAGTTCATGTGGCTGAAATGCCTGGTTATTATTAGTGAAATGGCAGGCAGGTGTGAGGTTAATGGTAGAGAGATGTGAATGAAAAGATGAATTATGGCTACTTATTAAGGATCTTGATAAAAGAATATTCTTAGACTTGTTTCTGTGTAATCTGAGAGAGCTAGTAAAAGTTTTTGATAGAGGATCACCGACAACCACTAAAGGACAAGTATTGAGTATACTTATGAGTATACTAAGTATTGAGTATACTATATACTTAAGTATACAGTATACTTATATAATTATGATATTGGCCCTGCCCTGCATTGATTGAAAACTACAATAGGAATCACTACATTATTTTGAAATGATTTGTTTAGGTAACTTTATGTGTAAATTCCATGAAAGTATATAATTTGAGAGATATTGAACACCCTCATATTAGAAGTTACCTTTACTCTGAGTCTTTCATGCTTACAAGGTATCTAAGATTTGCAGTAAGAGGTAAGAATGAGGAGGTAGAGGGGAAGGACTCATGTGGATATGAGTTGGGCTGTGTGATTACACAGTCTGCACTTAGGAAGGCATATCAGGTGGCAGGATGGCCAACAACTCTATAAAGAAGCTCTAATAATTGTTTAGGTGAGAAAATATGACGGTCTTAATTGGAAGACTAGTAGTAGGCATACTTAGATATGTCAAGAGACCTTGGATGTGTCAACTGTGTGTAGCTTGGGAAACTAAATGAATAGTGTACATCATCAGTTGCAGCTGGGGAGATGGGAAAAGTAGCATGTTTGAAGGTACATAAAGGGTCAGCTGGCTTGCCTCAGTCATTATTCTGTAGAATGATGAGGCCTGGTAGAGCCATTGAACCTGCATTGCTTCTGACTATAACTCCAGACCATAAGTGGGTCTTAATGCTTATGTTAGTACTGCATCCTCTTCTGAGACATGAATGAAGCTATATCTTGATTTAAACTTGAGACAAAATGGACCCTATGGAGAATTGTACTACTGCTCTGGAGAATGGGGTGTAAAAAGTAAGGAGTTGGGAGTTATTTATGGTATGGTATTGAAAATTCTTGTGGTATTTGCACAAATATCATTATTGTGGAATAAATACTATAGTATGTTATTTTTTTAAGTGTATAAAGTTGTTGATATAATGGATAAAATATAAATCATTAAAAATGATACTGGATACTTAGTCACATTTTATCATTGTAATTCCTCAATCACCTGATAATAAAACTACAACTAATATCATAAGCAGAATCTGCAAAAGTTTTTGAAATGAAATAGAAAACTATCCTTGGAAGAATTGAGATCCTCTGCTTTAGTTCCTGAAGAGTTACTTAAACACTAGTATATAGAGCTATATGTCTGGGGGAATAAAAATATTAATAAAATAAAAACTAATTGTTCAATTTTAAATGTAAAGCCAAAGAATCAGAGGTGGAAATAGTCTTGCTTTGATATAATCCGTAACACAAAATTTACACACCCAGATAGGAAAATGGTTACCAGTTTCTGAGGAAGCTCCCAGACTATCACGTCTTAATCATAGGTTCTAATAATTTTTAAAGATTCCAAAGCTGTGTGTGTGTGTGTGTGTGTGTGTAAGTGGTGGGGGGAGTTTGAGGGGAGGAGGGCTAAAAAGGTTAGGAGGGATGCTAAAATGGCCTTCTCAGCATGTACCTTTTGGGGAAACCAGGAAGCATGCCAGCTGTTCACATTATTTTCAGACAAGTTCTTCATTTGAAACCTGTGGATTATAGGCTTCATTTTGCTTGTAAAAGCATCTGTTACAGACCTTATGGAAAATGGGTGGTTACTTTTCCCCTACAAGAGTACTTTGATTCTTTGTGAGAAATCAGTTTACTGCAAATGTAGAATGACTTTGTTGAAAGCATTTTGTTCAACTTAAGTACCAGAAAGTGATGTCTTTTACTATTTGACTGAAAAGTCAAGGAGGGTTTAAGTAAATGTTTTCCTAATAAATTGGATGAGGGATATGTAATCCTGCTCAGTGGAAAAATCTAAAATAAGCAATTAGCAAAGGCACTGTTTGTTAAGAATGACATTTTGCTGGAAGTCAGTTGTTACTATCAGCATGAAAGTTTTCCTACTACTTGTCCCACTCACTCTTGACTTGGAAATCAGTTAACACCATGTAGTTGCTGATTTCATTTTGCAAAGCTTTCTTTATTAACAACTCCAGAAATCGTATAAGGTTTTTCATTAGCATCAAAATTTAATTAAGTATCATTAGTTTGCTTTTGCTTTAACTTTGATTATTTGAATTTCAACTGCCTTTAGGGAATAAAATACGGAAGTATATTACTCACTATTTCACATCTGTTGCAGTTTAAAAGACTCAATTGCCAAGAATTTTATGAAGCATCACTTAGTAATGATTCAGGAAATGATTAGTCAATGCAGTTTACGCTCAAAGTGAAGGGTACCCTCTGTTGTCCATCTTGTGATGATATTTCCTGAATACAGAAGCAAGCTGTGAATTTGCATTTTCTTCTAATGTGGACACTGAAAAGTTTCCTATAACTGATAAATACACATGAGAGAATAATTCAATATTTTTGTCCTAATTTTTAAGCATAGAGTCGTAGTGGTCCAGAAAAATAGACACTGAAGCTGATTATTAAAAAACAAACAAACAAACAAACACCAATGTCTTCATTCTCATCCTGTACCAATTGACTGGGATTTCCAAAGAGTCTCTATGTGTCATTTTTTTTTCCTTTGGAAAGTGAGAATGTTAATGAATGCACAATGTACACTTGCAAAGATTTTGTTTTTGCTATTGTTATTTAAATTTGAAGTTCAAACAAAGTTTCCAACTCTGTGCAATTTTAAGATGCAATTATTATTAACATTAGATTATAAAAAGGCCATGGAGGATGTCATCTACATGGTAATATAAGACATTCCTTGGGAAAAAATCTCCCTAGAGATTCAGCAAATAAAAGGACAAATCCTATTTCTTTAGAACTCTGGAGAATGGTAGAAACTGGAGCAAGACTCCAAATATGCTGAATCGAAGAGAAAAAAAAATATCAGGTGGTAAACTTCTGTCATGGACCAGGCAGTCCTCTTCTATCCCCCTCACTTGGTCCCTCATACCTTGAGAATTGCTCAGAGGTAGTGGACTGGACCTTTCCCACCTCCCACCAGGGGCACAAACTATAGAGACACTCATAGCAATGAGTTAGAAACCCATGCATATCCAGGCACAAGGATCCAAGTCCACAGAGACCTAGGGCAGAACACAAGCCATGAAGGAGTGCTGTATACAAAAGGAATCCGGGTGTGTGTGTGTGGGGGGAGTAGCAGTTTGGCAGTTTGATGAAGTTATGAATTCCAAAAATAGATATTGGATTATGCTTGTAAACTGATCTGTTCATCTGGGCATAATTAAGTTATAAATGGGGCTTTGATTGGGCCATGTCAGTAGCGTGTTGAGCCCCACCCCTTGTTGGGTGGGGAATTGAAGATAAAAGGCATGGCATAGGACAGAGTTGTTGTAGTTCTGATGCTGGAGTCTTGAGCTGGAGCCCTTGGAAGTAAGAGAGCTTGGTCGTGAGGATGGAGAGAAGGCCCCGGGAAAAGACATGAGCCGTTTGCCTGAGCATCTACAGCTGGCCTTGTGGAGAGAGGCACATAGAGAGCTTCATAGTCTACAGCTGACCTTGTGGAGGAAACAGAGGAGGTGAGCCCAGAGAGAAACAGAGCCCCGGGAACAGAGGAACCCAAGAAGCCTGAACCCTAGCAAACGTCGGCAGCTGCCTTGCTCCAACATGTAGCAACAGGCTTTTGTGAGGGAAGAAACTTATACTTTATGGCTCGGTAACTGTAAGCTTCTATCCCAAATAAATACCCTTTATAAAAACCAACCGATTTCTGGTATTTTGCATCAGCACCCCTCTGGCTGACTAATACAGGGGGGTAGAGAGATAGACCATGCTAGAATTGCAGCTGGCAGGGAGAGCGCTAACTTAATCCAGTTACTGTTGGCTGGACCAGCTAACCACAAATGGACTTCTCTGGAGTGAAACACCTTTTTGGACTGACTTCCATCTGGCTCCATGGGATATGATTCCCTAGTGGGGAAGAAAGTGGAGGCAGAAAAAAAAAAAGGAAGAGGTGCTAAATTGAACTGCTGTGAGACAGGAGGGTTTCAGAAATGATAAGTATAAGGAAGAAGGGGCACTAAGTGAGGAAGGGAATTTAAACAAATCATAGGAGCTGGGGAGAAAATTCTGCCCAAAAACAAATGGAACAGATCATGATTCCTGGAGAAAGAACAGAAGATAGGAAGCTCTCACCTGGAGGGGAAACAAATACACAAAAAGTGTAATCTAAAAAATTGTACTGAATATCCAGGAGAAGAGTCACATTAAGAAGAGCTGAGGGGAAGATGGCATTGGAGTAGGCAGGGAGGACTCAACTGTCTCCCAAAAATGTTGGAGAGCCAAAAGCTGTCCAAGGGGCATGCTTTGGGGATCAGTCAGCAGAACAGGACAGTGTACTGCAACTCCCAGGAGGGTAAGGGACAGAGAGATGAAGAACCCAAAACAACAAACATGAGTAGTAACGCCATGTGGCAGCCAGGAAGGGCTCCCATCCCCCAGCCTCAAGACAATAAGCCTGGATAAAGCCCCTAGCTCACTGCAGCCCACCAAGGGTGAACAGACAATTCCTCCCTGCCAGCTGTTACAAGGGAAGAGGGAGGGTGAGTTAGAGGGCTTCTCTTCAGGGAATTCAGCCAGCAGAGATGGCTTTGAATCTCAGATCTGGCCAGACCAAAAACAGGAAAAGCAGAGATTGAAAGAAACACCTCTGTGGAAAGGTTCACTAACGAGTGCCATCTGCTGGCTGGCAAGGATATTGCAAGTAGAAAACTGCTTTTAGATCTCTCTTTAACGCCACCCCTGGAAGAAAATCTACACCCTATTAGTGAGTCCCTGGCCCAATTTTGATAACTTAAGCTGGAAAAATTTAAAGACGTAGAATAAGTTTAACAAAAATCAAAGAAGAACTGCAGAAAAGAAAGCACTAAGCAAGAGAGAGAAATTGACCATCAGACATATTCAGATGCCTAGATATCAGCAAAAATTTATATACCATAGTAGAAAACAGGAAGAGATGGCCCAGCCAAAGGAACAAACCAAATATCCTGATGAAGTACAGGATTTAAGACAGCTAATCAATGATAATCATACACATCTCCTAAATCAATGCAAAGAATTGAAGGAAAATATGACCAAAGAGATAAAGTCTATTAAGACACTGGGTGAGCATAAGGAACTATTTGAAAGCCTACAAAGAAAAGTAACAGAGCATATAAGAATGAAAGACATGATGGATGAGATTAAAAATATATTAAAGCCACATAACAACAGAATTGAATGGCTAAAAGACAGAATGAGTAATTTCCAGGGCAGAACATTCAAACTGGAAAAGACAGGAGAATACAGGGGCATTTTCAGGAATTGGGAATTGTCCTGAATGACATTGCAATGATAGACACAGACCATTGTATATCTTGCGATAACCTACAAAATTTTGTGGGAGAGAATGTAGACTGCAATGTAAACTATAATCCATGCTTAGTGGCAATGTTCCAAGATGTGTTCATCAATTGCAATGAATGTACCACACTAATGAAGGATGTTATTAATGGGGGTAAATGTGGGTGGTGTGGGGAGCAGGGCATATGAGAATCCCCTATATTTTTTATGTAAAATTTATGTAATCTAAATATCTTTAAAAACAATTTAAAGAAACTACAATGAGATGGCATTTCACACCTATTAGAATGGTCACTATTTAAAAAGTTGGATAAATACAAGTGTTGGAGAGGATGTGGAGAGATAGGAACACTTATTGACTGTTGGTGGGAATGTAGAATGGTTCAGCCACTGTGGAGGATTGTTTGGCAGGTCTTAAGGAAGTTGAATATAGACTTGCCATGTGATCCAGGAATATTACTACTCATTATATTCCCAGAAGAACTGAGAGCAGTGACATGAGCAGTCATCTGCACACTGATGTTCATAGATGCATTATTCACAATTGTCAAAGGCTGGAAACAACCCAAGTGTCCATCAACTGATGAATGGATAAACAAATTGTGATGTATACATATGATGGAATATTATGCAGCAGTAAGAATAATTGAAGTCGTGAAGCATATGACAACATGACAACATGGATGTTATGTTGAGTGAAGTAAGCCAGACACAAAAGGACAAATACTGTATGATTGTGCTATTATGAACTAAATATATTGTGCAAACTCATGGAGTTAATAATTAGAATATAGGTTATCAAAAAATAGAATGAAGGTAGAGAAAGGAAAGCTGAGGTTTAATCTGTACAGAATTGGTAGAAAAGTTTTTTGTAAATCATGGAAATGAATAGAAATGGTGAAAGCACATCATCGTGTTTGGAACTAGCAGAGTGATTATAATGTTATGACAGTTGTTGAAAGTGAAAATCTAATATCATATATATTACTAGAAGGAAAGCTAAAAAATATAACATGGTGCTGTATAATATAGTGAAACCTCATGTGAAATATGTATGTGACAATATAGCATATTGTAGCAAATTGGAATAGTTTATGAATTCCAAAAATAGTTATTGGATTATGTTTGTAAACTGGTCTCTCAGAGGTATCAATTTTAATTGATTAAATTATGATTAGGCCTTTGATTGGGCCACTTCAGTAGAGCATTGAGTCTCAACCCCTTTGTGGGCAGGGACTCACAGAGAAAAGACATGGCAAAAGACAGAGTTGGGAGTTTTTTGAGCTGGAACCTCAGAAGAAAGCGCACAGAGGTGCAGAGTAGCTGAGCCCAGAGACACTTGAGTCCTGGGGAGAGAGACAGAGCCAGTCACCTGATAATCTACAGCTGGCCTTGTGGAGAGAACAGGGCAGTTGAGCTCAGAGAGAAACAAGCCCCAGGAAGAGAGGAACCCAGGAAGTCTGAACTCTTGATAGACATTGGCAGCCATCTTGCTCCAACACATGACAACAAACTTTGGTGAGGGAAGTAACTTATGCTTTATGGCCTGGTATTAAAAAGCCAACAGGTTTGCATCAGCACCCCTTTGGCTGACTAATACACATATATAATAATATTTTTGCAAAATGTTAATACAAATAAACTGGAGAGATGGAAACAGAATAGCAGCTAGTTACGGCAGTGAAGGATAGAGAGATTGAGAGGTGATGAGTTTTTATTATTATTATTGTTACTGGAATACAAAAATGCTCTAATAATGATTGAAGTGATGAGTGCACAACTATGTGATTATACCAAATACCTTTGTTTGTACAGTTTGGATGGATTTATACTTTATTAGTATATATATCAATAAAATTAATTTGTTAAAAACAGAAGAGCTGAGAAAATCTGATCAGCTAAACTTGGGCTATTCTAAAGGTCTAGATTAAGATGGACCAAGCATCAAAAAAGGGCCTTAACACAAAGCCAATCAATAACAAAACCCTAGAGAAGAGTTAGTTCATCAAGATAACCAGATGCCCAGATGTTAGTAAAACATTATAAGCCATACTAAGAAACAGGAATATATGGCTAATTCAAGGGAACAAATTATATCTTCAGAGGAGACACAAACTTTGGAATAACTAATCAAAAAGTTCAAACAAATCTCCTAAATTAATTCAAGGAGATGAAGGAAAATATACATAAAGAGATAAAGGACATTAAGAAGACAATGTATGAAAATAAAAGAAGAAATTGAAAGTATGAAAACAAACATAACAGAAATGATGGGATAGAAAAGCACAAGACTAGAGATTAAATATACACTTGAGTCATACAACAGCAGATTTTAAACAGGCAGAAGAAAGAATCAGTGAACTAAAGATAGGACAATTGAAATCACACAGTCAGAAGAATAGATAGGGAAAAGAAGAGAAAAAAATTGAGCAGTGTCTCAGAGGCTTGGACGACAGCATGAAGCACAGATATATACACATCATGAGTATCCCAGAAGGAGAAGAGAAGAGAAGAGAGGCAGAAAGAATATTTGAGGACATGATGACTGGAAATTTTCCAATTCTTATGAAAGACACAAACATACATGTCCAACAAGTGCAACGTGCTCAAAAGAGAATAAATCCTAATAGACTTACTCTGAGATACATACTGATCAGAATGTCAAATGCAAAAGATAAAGAGAGAATTCTGAAAGGAATAGAAGGAAACTTCCCCAGCATAATAAAGGGCATCCATTAAAAACCCACACCTAACATCATACTCAATGGTGAAAGACTGGAATCTTCCCTTCTAAGGTCTGGAACAGGACTAGGATGTCCACTGAAATCACTGTTATCCAACATTGTAATAGAAGTTCTAGCCAGAGCAGTTAATAAGCATGTAGAAGAAATAAAAGATACAATACTATTACATGGTATTAATAATAGTGTGGTTTATGGAAAATATGCACATAATATAAGCTATGGATTATAGTAAGTAGTAATATTTTATGTTCTTTCATCAATCATAACAAAGGTTTCACAATATTGTAAGATGTTCATGGTGGGATGGTGTATGGGAATCCTATATGTTATGCATGATTGTTTTGTAAACGCACAAACTGTCTAATAAAAAAAAGAAAAGGCATCCAAATTGGAAAGGAAGAAGTAAAACTTTCACTACTTGCAGATGACATGAATCTATATATTGAAAGTCCAGAAAAAATGTACAAAGAAGGCTAACAGAGCTAATAAATGAATTCCTTATTATGGCAGGGTGCAAAGTCCACATGCAAAATCAGTAGTGTTTCTATACACTAGTAATGAGCAAGATGAGAAGGAAATCAAGAAGAAATTCTGTTTACAATAGCAACTAAAAGAATCAAATATCTAGGAATAAATTTAACCAATAATGCAAAGGACTCGTACATAGAACATTGCTAAAAGAAATCAAAGAAGACCTAAATAAATGGAAGGACATTCCATGTTCATGGACTGGAAGACTAAATATCATTAAGATGTCAATTCTACTGAAAATGATTTACAGACTCAAACAATCCCAATCAAAAGTCCAACAGAATGGAGGAGGGACAAGATAGTGGCAAAGTAAGGAGTCCAAGAGTCAGCTTGTCCTGCAGGGCAGTTAGTAATTAGCCAGAGCTATCTAAATCACCTGTTAGTGTGGCCCAGGAGACCAGAAGAACATCCTGAAACATCCTTGGAAGAACTGAAGGAGGAGACTGTCTATCTGCAGTGAAGATTTGTGAGTAGAGCACTCTACACTACAGAGGCTGGTGTCCATTTCCACTGGTGGTGAAAGCTGCCTTGGTGGCTATTCCATGGCTGGAGTTGGAAGCTCCACTTTCCAAAGATGCGGGAATGAAAGATGGTTGGGCACAGACTTCAACTTCTGATTAGTAAATCTGATTGGCTAAAGTATAATCCTAAGAAGAGCTAAAATTTGAACCAGTCCAAGTTGGAAAGAGGCCAGTAGCCACCATATTAACTATGCCCACAGTGTGAGAGGAAGCAGAATTGATTGGAGATCACAGTGATGGTAGGGACCTACTTCTTTCCACCCAGATCAGATTGAAGTCCTATCTTAGGCTCTAGCCCCACCTCCGGAAGGGAAGAAGCTGAGGGAACCTGTACCAACCTCTCCGGGCAATAGCAGGCACTTTCTGCCTTCACAGACTGTACTGTTGGGTGCCTGTGGACCCACCACCCCACCCCCATCCTCAGCCTCTCTGGGCAACTGCAGGTGCTTTCAGCCTGCATGAACTGGTTTGTTGGGCCCCTGTAGTTCCATACCCACCCCATAAAGGGCAGAAGGGGTAGTACTTCATCAGCCTCTCAGGGCAACTGCAGGTGCTTTCAGCCCACATGGATTAGATTGTTGGGTATTCCAGAGAGTCCATCCCACCTCTGGTGGTGGTGGTGGTGGGGGGAGGTTGCTATGTCAGTCTACATGGGCAACTGTGGTCAGTTTTTACCCACATGACTTAGTTTGCTGCCCACACCTGCAGCTCCATCCCCACCCCAGACAGGGGAATAGGGGCATGAAATTTCCTCAGTCTCTCCAGGCAACTACAGAAGGACTTGGCATGCATTGCTTGGATTAACACACATGGCTGCAGCTCTGTCCCAACCCCTGGCAGAGAAGAAAGGTGGGAGAAGCTTGATTGGTTCCTGGGGCAATGTGGGAAGCTCACAGTACCAACTACATCCTCAGCATCTACTACACAACCAGCAAGAGAGAAAGAAGAAGAGAGCTCTAAACTAAAGAGAGAACTGTGCCCAGAATAAATATATCTAGTAAGCCAGATGCCAAGACACAACAAAAAATCAAAATCCATACCATATAACAGAAATAGGGCCTGCCAAAGGAACAAGATAAGCCTCCAGATGACATAAAAAAATTGAGACAATTAATCGTAAATATTCAAAAATCTCCTTATTAAATTCAATGAGATGGTAAAGAGATTAAGGATATTAAGAAGACATTGGATGAGCACAAAGAAAACATATATAGAAAATTAGGAGATCTTATGGGAATGAAAGTCGCAATAAATGAAATAAAAAATTCATTGGAGACATATAACAGCAATTTGAAGAGGCAGAAGAAAGGATCAGTGAGTTTGAAGACATGACCTCTGAAAGCAAACATATGAAAGAATAAATAAAGAACAGAGTGGAAAAAAGTGAACAGGGTCCCAGAGAACTAAATTAAGGCAAGAAATGTGCAAACATACATGTCATGGCTGTCCCAGAAGGAGTAAAGAAGGGAAAGGGGCAGAAAGAATATTTGAAGAAATAATGGTAGAAAATTTCCCAATCCTATGGAGGGACATGGATATCTGTGTCCAAGAAGCACAACATATTCCTATCCCAATAAATCTGAATAGACGTCCTCTGAGACATATACTAATCAGAATGTGAAATACCAAAGACAAAGAGAAGTCTGAGACCAGCAAGAGAAAAGGAGTGCATCACATAAAAGGAGGCAAGAAGGCAGGAGTATGCTACATTTAAGATACTGCAAGACAAAAACTGCCAGCCAAGAATCTTATATCCAGCAAGATTGTCTCTCAAAAACAAGGGTGAGTTTAAAATATTCACAGATAAACAGAAACTGAGAGAGTTTGTAACCAAGAGAGCAGCTTTTCAGGAAATACTAAAGGGAGTGCTATGACCTGAAAAGAAAAGATAGGAGAGAGAGGCTTGGAAGAGTGTCTAGAAATGAAGATTATATTATTAAAAGAAACTAAAAGTATAAAAAGAGTGGTGAAAATAAAATATGACAGATAACACCCAAATGTCAAAATTTGTGAAGTAAGAACTGCCTTCACAGTAATAACATTGTTTGTTAATGGATTAAACTCCCGAATCAAAAGACACAGACTGGAGAAATGGATAAGAAAATATGAGCCATGTATATGTTGTCCACAAGAGACTTACCTTAGACCCAAGGATACTAATAGATTAGAAAGTAAAAGGCAGGAAAAAGAAAGATATTCCACACATGAAATAACCAAAAAAAAAAAAAAAAAAAGCTGGAGTAGCTATATTTATATCTGATGAAATAGACTTAAAAGCAAATCTGTTATTAGAGACAAGGAAGGATATTATATATTAATAAAAGCAGCAATTCACTGGGAAGAAATAACAATCTTAAATGTATATGGATATATTCAGGATGCCCCAAATGACATAAGGCAAACACTGGCAAAGCTGAAGGGGGAAACAGATGTCTCTACAATAATAGTTAGAGACTTCAATACACCACTCTTATCACTGGATAGAACAATAGAGGATCAATAAAGAAACAGAGAGCTTGAATAATATGATAAATGGACTAAACCTAACAGACATATGCAGAACACTGCACCCCAAAGCAGCAGGATATACATTCTTTTCAAGTGCTCATGGTTATTTCTCCTGGATAGGCCATATATTGGGTCACAAAGCAGATCTCAATATATTCAACAAGATTGAAATTATACAAAGCACTTTCTCTAATCATAATGGAATAAAGTTGGAAATCAGCAACAGGTGGAAAAAGGGAAAATTCATGAATATATGGAGATTTAAAAAAACAAATAACACTTGGGTCAAAAAAGAAATTGTGAGAGAAATCAATAATATCTTGAGATGAATGAAAATGAAAACACAACATATAAGAACCTATGGGATGAAGCACAGGCAATGCTGAGATGGATATTTATAGCCCTCAATGGTTACATTAAAAAAGAAGAAAGAGTTAAAATCAATGAACTAACTACACAGCTGGAGGAACCAGAAAGAGAACATCAAACTATTCCCAAATCAAGCAAAAGGAAGAAATAACAAAGAGCAGCAGAAATGAGTGAAATTGAGAACAATAACAACAACAACAACAACAACAACAACAAAAACCAACAGAGAGAATTAACAATACCAAAAGTTGGTTCTTCAAGGAGATTAACAAAATCAACAAACCCTCAGCCAGACTGACAAAGAAAAAAGAGAGAAGATGCAAATAAATAAAATAAGAAATGAAAACAGGGACATTACTACTGAGCCCACAGAAATAAAAGAGATCATAAGAGGATACTATGAATACCTGTACACCAACAAACTAGACAATGTAGGTGAAATGGAAATTGTATGAATGTATGAACAACCTACACTGACCCTAGAAGAAATAGAAGACCTCAACAAACCAAGCATAATTAAAGAGATTGAAACAGTAATTAAAGAACTCCCCAGAATGAAAAGCCCAGGACAAGATAGTTTCACAGATGAATCCTACCAAGCATTCAAAGAAGATTTAGTACCAATCTTACTCAAACTCTTCCAAAACATTGAACAAGAAGGAATGCTAACAAACTCATTCTTTGAGGCCAATATCATCACTCTAATACCAAAACTAGATCAAGAAATTATGAAAAAAGAAAATCACAAACTCATTTCCCTAATGAATATGGATGTGAAAATCCTGAACAAAATAATTGCTAATAAATTCCAACAACACATTAAAAGAATTATTCATCTGATCAAATGGGTTTTATACTAGGTATGGAAGGGTGTTTCAACACAAGAAAATCAAACAATATAACACACCATATTAATAGATCAAAGAAGAAAAATCACATGATCCTATCAATTGATACAGGATCAATATGCAAGAAATCAGTAGTTTTTATACACTAGAAATGCACAATCTGAGGAGGAAGTCAAGAAAAAAATTCTATTTACAATAGCTACTAAAAGAATCAAATATTCAGGAATAAACCTAACCAAGGATGTAAAGCACTTGTATTCAGAAAACTATAATGCATTGGTAAAGGAAATATAAAAGACCTTAATAAATAGAAGAACATTCCATGCTCATGGATTGGAAGACTAAATATTGTTAAGATGTCAATTCTTAGCGTCGATATACTACCTTCTTTGATACTGATGCAAAAATATTACAATATTGCTGTTAACTACAGTCTATAAATTACATTAATTGTATTTTTCCCATGTATCAACATATTCTTACTACCTTGTGATAGTGATGTTCATTTGTTCTAGTTCATAGAAGAACATTCTTGTGTTTGTATTATCTATGGCTATAGAATTTAAATTGACAGATTTTTCTTTCAGTAATTTAATGATGCTGTGCCATTATATTCTCTCTCATGCAATTTCATATGGGAAGTGTCCTTTCATTCTTATATTTGTTCCTCTATTTGAATGCATTAAATTTTTATCTTGCTGAAAAAAAAAAGATGTCAGTTCTACCCAAATTAATATACAGATTCAATGCAATCCCAATAAAAATTCCACACATATTTTAAAGAAATGGAACATTTATTTGGAAGGATAAGGAGCCCTGAATAGCCAGAAACATATTTAAAAGGAAGAACAAAGTTGGAGTCCTCTTACTTCTGAACTTTAAAACATATTACCTAGCTACAGTGGTAAAAATCAACATGGTGTTTGCATAAGGATAGACACATAGATCAATGGAACTGAATTGATGGTTCAAAAACAGACAACCACATCTATGGTCAAGTGAATTTTGACAAGGCTGTCAAACCCACCTGACTGGGGCAGAAGAGTCTATGCAACAAATTGTGCTGGGATAACTGGATATCCATAGCCAAAACAAAGAACAAGGGCCCCTATCTCATACCTTACACAAAAACTAACTCAAAATTCATCAAAAATCTAAATATAATTCTAGAACCATAAAACTCCTAGACATCTTCAAGACCTGGTGGTAGGTGGTGGATTCTTAAACCTTACACCAAAAGCATGAACAACGAAAGAGAACATGGATAAATGGGACTTTGTCAAACTTAAACACTTTTGTGATTCAAACCTACAACTGTATAAAACAGTGAACCCTATTATAAATAATGGACTATAATTAACAGTACCAATATAAAAATGTTCTTTAATGAATTATAACAATATACAGCACTAATGCAAGGTGTTACTAATAGAGTGGTGTAAGGGAAAACATATATCTAATGTTAACTATGGGCAATAGTAATATTACTATTTTAGTAATCTTTCATCAATTGTAACAAAGTTACTGTTAGAAAAGTAGGACAATTACAAAAAGTGCTATCATCAATTTTAACAAATGTTCCACACCAAGGCAAGGTATTGGTGGGGGTGGGGGTGTATGGGAACCCTGTATTTTATGCATGATTGTTCTTTAAACCTACAACTTCTCTAATAATTTTTTTAAAAGGACATGCAATTGATGACTATGTCTTACACTTTTAGGTCCTTAGCTGAAAAGTGATACCTCAAAAAGTTTGTTTCTTTAAACCATCTCCTTACATGACTCCTATGATCCCATTACCAATCCTAAACATCACTAACTCTTTCCCTGAATTTTGTGGTGGCTCTTTTTCATTATTATTTATCCATGTTTTGATTCTTGATGATTTCTAATGTTTTATACCTTAGACTTCTACAATGTTCTCTTACAATACAATTCATTACATTTTGTGTCAACTGCCACATCATGTTTATTCTAGTTTTACAAAACTTTAGCATCATATTTTCAGATAGTTATTATGATTTTCTACTTGTATATCACACAGCTTGTCAAAGTCAAACTCATCACTTTTATTCCAAATCTACCTCAAATTTGATCCCTTTGGCAAGACTGCAGATGGTATTGGTTTTTTTCATCAGGAAGGCTCTAATAGTTAGCCTCCTTATAACTGGGTTATTCATTGCTTTTAGAGCTTTACAGTGGACAGAGTTTGTTTTCAGAGCTAATCTTTTTAGTGGGCAGAGTTAATACATTATATATCTATATAGATGTGTGTGTGCATTTAGAGATAAAATACCTCATGAACTCATACTGATACTTCCTACTTAAATTTACAAGTGAAAAGTTTTTTACTTAATTTATTTTCCATTAGAACTGTATCTCCTTTCTTTTACATCGAGAAACCTATCACTGAAGGGCATAGGGGATAATAGAATTAGAATATCCCATAATTTCTCATTTATTTTATTCCAAATTGCATACAAAATTGTCTCTGTATAAAAATTCCAAAACTATCACCATCAATATTATTTCTAAAAGCTATTAATTATGTTTCATTTGTTTTCCCTATTCTCCCTCTCTTTTAAAAAAATAATTATTCTATATCTACATTGTCAGAGAATATAGCATTACATATTAAAATTCCCCTTTTCAACTCTCATTTAGTATTAGTTCTACAAATAATTATGTGTTTAGTGCTCACCACTAGTCCTTTTGGCAATGCTTCTCTAGTTATTTTGGTTGTGTGAAGCTTGTTCTCTGGTAGATTTCTCAGGAAGGACTCATGGAAACAATCTTCCTAGAATTCTTGTATATTGATAACATCTCAATTCTTTCCTTTGTTCTTGAAAGTCCCATTGCTAGTTATGAAACCTGTTGCTTACATTTTTGCTCTTGATTATCTTAGTGTGTTTTTCCATTTACCCTACCATAAAGTGTTGCTGAAGAAAAGTCTCATGATAATCTAATTTTCTTTTCCTTATAAGTCACTTGCTCTTTTTGCTTAGACACCCAAGGGATTTTGTCTTTTTTAAATTCTTAAACCTAGTGAATTTTTTAAATGTTCTGGAGTTGGTCATTTTGGGTTGATACAAATCAGATATACAACATGTGTTTTTAATACATAGTTTTGAATCTTTGTTTTGTTTCAGGAATGTTTTATTGAATCATAGTATTTAGTATTTGTACTTGTCCCTTGCTTTGGTTTTCTAATTCAGGGTCTCCTGTTATCCATATATTGAGTCTTTTTTGCCTGCCTTCAATATTTGTCACTCTTACTTTGTACTTTTGTAACCTTCATTTGATTTAACAAATTTTCCTTTTTGCCTTTAATTTCTCCTAAGGCTTTATTATGTTTATTCCTTCTTATTTAGCCTGCTTCTGATTTTTTCCTTGAGTTCTCACACCTTATTTTTATTATTTTAAAATTCTGAATATATTTTGTTCCCTCATGCCTTGTATCATTTTCTTAAGTATTTTTTGGCTTCTTTGAAATAGATTAGAGTTTTGGTAGATTTTGTAGGCTTTTCTTGCTGTTATGCATTCATTGTCTCTTGGGAGGTTATTCTGCTCATCAATCCATTTTTTCCCTCATAACTGTGTAGGGTATTTGATCTTGTTTTTTTTCTGTTGTTCATTTTTATGTAGAATTATTTTTCTTGAACTTTTAGCCAAAAGTATGGGTGGCTCAGGATAACTTTTCTAACTTTGCAGATCCCCCTTTTTTTGTTGTTGTTTTCCTAAAAGTGTTTTTAAAAAATATGGTGTCTTGCTTCCTGAGATTTCACGGCTATTTTCCCCCTATTTTTGTAGGTATCTTTTATTCCTTTATCTCTATTTTCCCTGCCCTGCTCAAATTTGATTCTATTCCCCGAATCTTTCTTTAAGTGAGGACTTTCCTGGAAAGTCATTTTGGAGGTTGATTGCAAGAGTTCATGTGGCACAGTCAATTCCAACGCTTTTAGACATTACCATGGGCCTCTTGCACTCCCTTGCTACTTGACTTGACACAGCCCAGAAATCGCCTTTAAATTGGTCATCTGTGCATTCCAGTGAATATTTGTTGGCTATTTTTAAATGTTCCTATTCTCAAATCTGTCAGACTCTCTAGAGCATCTTTCTGCTTCCTCCCAGGAAAAAGATATATTTTGTAGATCTTATGGTTTTTGGTTATTTATTCCTACCCATTTGTATTTTGGAATTCATGGGGATAACTTTCCTCCTATTTTTGTTGTATATATTTTCCATGAATTGTTAGTTTTGCTATCTAGTTGTTCTATTAGTTTTTGTAAGGGCATTTGGGGAGATTCAACTACTTTGCCTTTGCCATTTTCCCAGAATCCCTTTGCTTGTGTTTGGGAGACTCTTGTTGTGTCCCTCTTACTTTTCTTTTTTAAATTTAATATGAACTTGTCATACATCAGCCTAATGTGGAAAGTATTATTACTATCTCCTGTTTTACAGATAAGAGAACTGAGGCCTAAAAAACAAGTAAACAGGCCAATTTCAAGTAGTGAAAACAGAGTTTGAAAACAAAAAGTCTTGATACTAGAGCATATGCTCTTTACCTAAAAACTTGCTTAAAAGTGAGAATTTTTTAAGTCTGAAAAGCCACTGATCTAGGACAACCTTTTCATTTTTATAGATGAGGAAATAGCCTAGAAAGAGAGTGTTAATTACCTAATATATTAGGTTCACAATTATAATGTAGGTCAGGTCTCCTGTTTGTCATTTCAGTGTTTTTTCCATTTTGCTGCCTCTAAAATCTTTTATTATATCCATTCTGAATTATACTCATATTCTGGCAAACTTCAAAATCTGCACTAGAATTATATTTCTATCTTAAAGGTATCCTGCCTTAAAGTTGGGGAGATGCATGGATTGAGTAGGATTATTAGTTAAAGTGACTAACACATAGGAAGGACTCAATAAATACTTGCTATTATTGATGTGGCTATCATTTTGATGAAGAAGATGCTTGTTATTTTACAGCCAGAGATGCAAGCCTGAACCTTTCTCTTTCTCTCCCTTCATGATTACCCTTTTTCTTACACCTGACAGGTTGTCCTAGTGCCTTGGGAATTTCTGTGCACACAATTTGAAAAACAAATGAACTAGATGATTTTAAAGACATTTTCCATCTTTCATAGTGTGGTTCTTTTTAGCTATTATCAGTTTAAAGGAAGTTTCCTACCCATTTGTATTTTGGAATTTAAAAAATATCGATACAGCAATAGAAAATGAACTACATCTTAGCTTTTTTTTTTTGGCCTACAATTTTAACAATCTCACCATCAAACCTTCGTTTTCTCATTAAAACAACTTGAGTATTTCTCATAATTATAATGCAGACATAAGTTTGTCAGCTGGATATGAATTACAGTGGTTACAGTTATATAGATATATACACAAATTAATTTTATCTAGTTTCCTCAAATGAGCCAGTAACTTTTGGGACATTTGTCTTTAGAGGTCTGTGAGAATTGGTGAGAAACTCATAGAATGAAACTATTTGGCCAATGATTTTATTATGTATAGACGAATTTCCTTTTATTTCCTCTACCTAGAAAACTATATATACTTTAAAATATCCAAAATGATTAAAAAACAACAACTTTTCCTTTATTTCAAAGAGTTTTCATTTGGAGGTACTTCTACCAGTAAAGTGCATCTATTTTTTAATTTTTAGCTGCATATTGTTCCTCCTCTACTTGTCATCTTTAGTTGAGTAGGAAGGTTTGAGATGGGTGCACATGGATCAGTGAGAGAAGAGGGGCACCCACTTCCCAGTCAGATCAGCTGAGATTTTCAGGGTAAACACTGGTGACACATTGTCTTTGTATCAAATGGGGCAGACCCAAGAAAATGCCATTCTCAATTTCTGCAAATGTGTCTCATTCTTTGAGGAAAAATACTGAGTTATATAGTGATCATAATTACATCTATTAGTCTACAGGCTTGATCTTTCATCTCTTTATTATTTAATTACTATTTTACTTTTAAGAAGCACAAAAAAATTTAATGGGTACTTTAGGTAATTTTCAAGGAAACAAATAATCAGGAGGTTTTAGTATTAACATTAAGTACCGTCTATTAATTTGTTAAATTGCTGATCAACATCAGTGAATATTTATATATTAGCCAAAATGAACATGAATATAGATGACTATGAGAAATTAGGCTTATACAGAGGTACAAATTGCTCTTCCTTCATATACGAATATTTTCCATTATTGGGATTAACTTCTGTTTATTCAGGAGTAAATGAAGATCATTGGTGATCAAGAGGGTATGGGGGAAGCAGCTGTGGCTCAATCAGTAGGGCTCCCGTTTATCATATGGCCTCCTGGTGAAGGCAAGCCCGCCCACACGGCGTGGTTAGCTGACCCAGGGAGCACAAGCAGCAGGGGGGAGATAAATGAATAAATAAATAAAAATCTTAAAAAAAAAAAAAAAAGAGGGTATGGGCACCAAATATTGTCTGAAAATAGTCTATTAATTTAACCATTTATTTATGCTATGGAAATAGACTATTTTAGTGAACTGAAAAATTCCTGCTTATAAGTTATGTATAGATTGTGCTAACTCACAGCCACTGATACTAAAGTGCTACTTTGAAAATACAGCATATTTCCCTTCTGCAGGTCATTCTGAAATATATATTTTAAAAAGCATAGTTATATAATTTTACTACATAGACCTTAAAATAGGAATAAGCTTCAGACACTCAACATATATGTATAAAAGAGGATCAGGTTAGAGACCATTGACCACACACAATTGCTGCAATAGTTCAAATAAGAGTTTGATGTAGATACTTAGCACTCAAACACTTTTTTCTTGTTCAGAGACATTCCATAGCCAATAATTATGAAAATAAGAGGAATATCTCTGTTTTATCCTTTGTCATTTATCATTTTCAAACATACCACGTTTCAACCCTCATTCTGATTTTTTAATTGAAAAAAAAAAAGGTTTAAAAAAGAGGAAAAACTATCAGTGTTACTCAATAAAGAGTGATTATTTTATGTTATGTAAGTTATTTTAAAAGCAATATTTACTAGTGTTCCCCAGTTTTAAGCACTCTTCTTGGTGTCTTCCAATGTGCACAAAATGAGAAAATTATCTCTTGAGGAGAGTGACCCGAGTCACTATAATCAGGAAATAATAGCTTGAATTGCCATCTCAGAAAGGCTTGCTGGTGTTTTTGGATTTGTTTTAAGAACAATATGATTCAGAACATTACTCTCCTGAAAATAAAAGTTTAAGAATATGGGTTTAGCAATCAAGCAGTTTTCGGTTCCAATAGTACAAAAGCCGATGTTTAATAATATTTATTGAATGAATGAATGAATGAATGAGTCATTTATTGAACTCCAAGTTCTATACCTCATCAATTTGTAACATTGGTTAAGTTATTTGGAAAACTGAAACATAGAAAATTTATATATAAGTCAGAGAAGGGAGCAGCTCACAGAATGGAAGACAAAATAACATATTATAAACAAACATCTGAAGAAAGTATCTTGAGAGACAACCAGCAAGACGGCAGCAGAGTAAGGTGCTCCTAGAGTCAGCTTGTGCTAAAAGGCAATTAGTAATCACCCAGAGCTATCTAAAGCACCTGTTTGGGGGCTCCAAGAGACCAGAAGAACATCCTGCAACATCCTTGAAAGGATGGAAGGAGGAGACTGCCCATCTGCAGAGAAGATTCATGAGTAGAGCACTCCACACCATGAGGCTGGTGCCCATCCTCCACTGGTGGCACAAGCTACCTCGGAAGCTGTTCCATGGCTGGAATTGGAAGCTCCACTTCCCAAAAACAGGGGAGGAAGACACTTTTGGGCACCAACTTCTGTTACTGATTAGCAAATTCGGCTGGCTAAAGTATAATCCTAAGAACAGCTAAAGTTTGAACCTGTCCAAGTCAGAAAAAGGCTGGTAGCCACCATTTTAACTCCGCTCCTGGCATGAGAGGAAGCAGGGTGGACTGAAAATCACAGTGCTGATAGGGACCAGCTTCTTTCCATCCAGATTGGATTGCAGCTCTATCCTAAGCCTCAGCCCCACCTCTGGCAGGGAGGAAGCTGGGAGGGAAAGTACAGGCCATTCTGCAGAGGCTGGTGATCATCCTACTCTGGCAGTGCAAGCTGCCTCAGGAGATATTCTGTGTCTGGACTTGGAAGCTCCATTTCCCAAACCCAGGGGAGGAAGAGATGGTTGGCCACCAACTACAGCTACTGATTAGTAAATTCAGCTGGCTAAAGTATAATCCTAAGAACAGCTTAAGTTTGAACCTGTCAAAGTCAGAAAGAGGTAAGCTACTACCATTTTGACTCTGCCCCTGGCATGAGGGGAAGCAGGGATGATTGAAAATTACAGTGTCAGTAGGGACTAAGCTTCAGCCCCACCTTTGGCAGGAAGGAAGATGGCAGGATCTACACCAGCCTCTCCAGGTGATTGCAGGTACATTCGGCTGGCACAGACTGAAATAGTCAGAAGTCTACCAGGGCAACTGCAGTCATTTTGGACCCACATGGCATAGATTGCTGCCTATACCTGCAGATCCATCCCCACCTCAGGCAGAGGAGGAAGGGGCTTGAAGCTTCATAAGTCTTTCTGGGCAACTATAATCTAGGCCTGCACAACTTGGATTATTACACACAGCTATGACTCTGTCCCTGGCCCTGGCCCTGGCAAAGGAGAAAGGTAGGAGAAGCTTCATCTGTCCATGGGGCAATGCGGGCATCTTAAGCCTCCACAGTTTATAGCACCAACTACATCCTTGGCTCCTACTACCCAATCAGCAAGGGTGAAAGGGCAAGAAAGCCCTCAACTAAAGAGAGAAATTACACCCAGAATAAATACATCTAGTAAGCCAGATGCCAAGACACCAACAAAAAATTACAATCCATACCAAGAAACAGGAAGATGTGGCCCAGATAAAGGAAAAAGATAAGCTTCCAGATGACATAAAGGAGTTGAGACAACTAATCATAGATATTTTAAAAATCCCCTTAATAAATTCAATGAGATGGCTGAAGAGATTAAGGATATTAAGAAGGCACTGGGTTAGCACAAAGAAGAATTTGAAAGCATGCATAGAAAAATAGCAGATCTTATAGGAATGAAAGGCTCAATAAATGAAATAAAAAATACACTTAAATCATAAAACAGCAGATTTGAGGAGGCAGAAGAAAAGATTGGTGAGCTTGAAGAAATAACCTCTGAAAGTGAACATACAAAAAACAAATGAAGAAAAGATGGAAAAAATTGAACAAAGTCTCAGGGAACTAAACAACAGCAAGAGATGTGCAAACATATGGGTTATGGGTGTCCTAGAAGGAGAAGAGAAGGGAAAAGGGGCAGAAGGAATATTTGAAGAAATAATGGTAAAAAATTTCCCAACCCTATTGAAGGACATGAATATCCATGTCCAGGAAGCACAACATACTCCCATCTGAATAAATCTGAATAGAGCACCTCTGAGACACATACTAATCAGAGTGTGAAATGCCAAAGTCAAAGAAAGAATTTTCTGAGAGCAGCAAGAGAAATGCAATGCATAACATATAAGGTATACCCAATAAGATTAAGTGCTGATTTCTCATCAGAAGTCATGGAGGCAAGAAGACAGTGGTATGCTATATTTAAGATACTGCAAGAGAAAAACTTCCAGCCAAGAATCTTACATTTGGCAAGATTGCCTTTCAAAAATGAGGGCAAGTTTAGAATAGTCACAAGTTAACAGAAACTGAGAGAGTTTTTAACCAAGAGACTGGCTCTTCAGGAAATACTAAAGGTTGTGCTACAGTCTGAAAAGAGAAGACAGGAGAGAGAGGCTTGGAAGAGACTCTAGAAATGAGGATTATATCAGTAAAAGTAACTAAAAGTCTCAAAAGAGGGATGAAAATAAAATATGACACATAAAATCCAAAGGTCAAAATAGGTGAAATAAGAACTGCCTTTACAATGATAACATTGAATGTTAATGAATTAAACTCCCCAATCAAAAGACACAGACTGGTGGAATGGATGAGAAAATATGAGCCACCTATATGCTGTCTGCAAGAGACTCACCTTAGACTCAAGGATACCAATAGATTGAAGGTGAAAGGCTGGAAAAAGATATTCCACACATACAGTAACAACAACGACAACAAACACCTAAGTAGCTATACTTATATCAGATGAAATAGACATCAAAAGACACTAGTAATGCACAATCTGAGGAAAAAATCAGGGGGAAAAATTCCATTTACAATAGTGATTAAAAGATTCAAATATTTAGGGATAAACTTAACCAACTATGTAAAGCACTTGTAGTCAGAAAACTACAATGCACTGTTAAAAGAAATAAAAATTGACCAAAATAATTGGAAGAACGTTACATGCTTATGGGTCGGAAGACTAAGTATCATTAAGATGTCAATTCCACCCAAATTGATATACAGATTTAATGCTATCTTGATAAAAATTCCACAAGCATTTTTTTAAATAAATGGAAAACATAATTATCAAATTTATTTGGAAGGGTAAGGGGTTCCAAAATACCCAGAAACATCTTAAAAAGGAAAAGCAATGTTGGAGGACTTTCACTTCCGGATTTTAAATCATATTACCTAGCTACAGTGGTAAAAAACAGCATGGTACTGGCATAAAGACAGACACATAGACCAATGGAACCGAAATGATGGTTCAGAAACCAACCCTCACATCTTTGGTCAAGTGATTTTTGACAAGCCTGTCAAACCCACCCAGCTTGGGCAGAACAGTCCATTCCAGAAATGGTGCTCAGAAAACTGGATGTCCATAGCCAGAAGAAAGAAAGAGTACCCCTATCTCACACCTTATATAAAAATTTACTCAACATGGATCAAAGACTTAAAGATAAAGGCAAGAACCATAAAGCTCCTAAAGAAAATGGAGTAAAACATTGCCAATCCTGGTGGTAGGTGATGGATTCTTAAAGGATATAAGAGAAGGACTGAGATGGACTACTGATGCTTAATGTATGTAGAAGTTTTAATTAACTTTACTGTAAAAGTGTGGAAATGTATAGAGTTGATGATATCACATCATAGTGAGTAACAGCTGGAAAGGGTAGTCTAGGGATGTAAATGCCAATTGAAAGAAAGCTAGAGAACTAGGAACTGAATAACACAGTAAATCCAGAGGTGGATGAGAATTGTAGTTGATGGTACAGATGCAAGAGTGTCCTTTGTGAGCTAGAGCACATGTACATCACTATTGCAGGGTGCTGGGAATGTGCAGAAGCATGGTAAAAATATAACTGGAGTGACCTATAGACTGTGGTTAACAGCAATATTGTAATATTCATGCATCTATGCCAAAGATGTACTGTGTTGATAATGGTGGAGTATAGAAAAAGTATGCCAAATGTATGCTATGGACCATGGTTGGTGGTAATAGTCTGATGATATTATCTCATAATCTGTAACAAATGTTCCCCCATGGTGTGGTGTGTTGATAGAGGGATGTTGTATGGGAATTCTGCACATGTTCATGATTGTTTTGTAAGTTCACAATTTACATAATAAAAATACATTTTAAAAATAATAATACACCAAATGTAAAAAGTAGACTATAGTTACTAGTAAGATTTTGATGATATTCTTTCATAATTTATAACAAATGTCTCACAATAATGCAAGGTGTTGGTGGTGGGTTGATGTATGGGACCCCTGTATGACGGTATGCATGTTTGCTTTGTAAGTTCACATTTACTACACACTCATTGTTCATGTATGTTCATGTATAAATGTTATAAAAAATAATAATAATAGGGTGGGTTGGGGGAAAAAATATACCAAATGTAAGATACTTTGGTTAGTACTAATATTTAAAGGATGCTCTTTAATCATTAGTTAAAAATGTTTTACAACAATGCAAGGTATTGGTGGTAGGGTGAAGTATGAGAGCCCTGTATGATGTTGTGTATGTTTGTTTTGTAAATTCACAGCTATTACTATACACTTATTGTTCATGTATGTTTATGTATAAGTGATATACTTCAATAAATTTTAAAGAAAGGTACTTACTTTTAGATGCAGAATGTTCCTTTCAGTTGCCTGGTTATGAGTAAGAAAGGGGAGCAACTGCAATATCCTAGTGAGACATAATGAAGCCTGTACTAAGCCACCACAGTAGGGACAAAAAAGAGGACAGAAATGTATGAAATATAAAGATGATTGAGTGTTATTAATAACTCCTGTCACCGATTAGATTTGAGAAATGAAGAAAAGGGACAAGTCTAGCATTACTCCCAGGTTGGTTTATGGTTTAAACTATTGAGTAAAACAAAGTAGTGTCATTCATGGAGAAGAACAGCTACAGGAGAAAATGAGTTCAGTTTGGAATACACTGACAAAATGGTACCTCTAGAACATCCAAATAAAGAAAAGTTCAGTGGGAAGCTAAAAAAAAAAAAAAAAGGTATCTTGAGCATCATAATTGGTCAATAAATGTTACTTTATGTCTTTTACCTTTCTTGAAGACTTCTGAGGTCTTTTACAAGAAATATGCTGTCAAGGATGCTTGTAATATTCCATTTTAAATAAGTGCACTTATCTATGCATTACCACAGAACTGGGCTTCCAACCAGACAAAGATACTCACTCTATTCAAGGTTAAATCTAGAAAATTGCTTGCAGCTTATCAGACTCAGTATCATAAAGTTGTTTGGAGAATTTTAGGAACCTAAGTAGATATCAAGGAAGGCATCTCTTTCACTTTCTGAATGAAACATAACTTGGGACTTTTGAAGGGAACTGTCATCAGAAAATTCATAGGAGAAACAATGACTCTTCACTAGATAGGTTTACTTCGATGAGATGGACAAATTGCGGAACAGTTTAGGTCTCATTCTGTTTTTGTTTTTTTTTTTTTTTTAACAGTTTTACTTCTTGTATTGGATGAAATCTCAGGTCGCTGTAGGAGGTAAGTAGTAATGGAGGTGAATTTTTGAGGGGAAAGAGTGGAACATGTTTTATTGCCACTTAATATTTTCTTTCTCTAAACATTGACTTCCTATTTTTAGTTCTTTATTTTAACCAACTATCCTTTTTAGACAAACAATTCTCAATTACCTTCTATTTTTCCCCTAACATATATAATAAGCATTTAAAAGAACATTATTTTTTGCCAAAACAATGTCCTCTCCTTGTTCTTTAAAAGTATTGATCTTTCTGCAGATTTTACCTCTGTAGTGTTTTTCTGCCTTCTTGAATCTTGGCTTCCAAGATTCCCAGTGGTCCTTATACAGCTCCAGACACTCTTGTCCTGTTTCACACTTCACTATTCAGCTCCTTCAATGGACACTTTCCTAAAATATTCTGTGCTTACCCAGCATGGCAGATGCTGCAATGTGCTATGAAAAGCATGCTTCAGGTAAGAATAATTGTTACACCTGCTGCTGAGGGTGTGGCCAGCAGACAGCCCTCAGCAGCCAGCAACCCTCAGGAGTTGTCTCAGATGGAAAAGCTGCTGAGCCCAAGATCATGCTTCTTACTAGGCTAATTGGTAGGAGGTTTAAGGCCTGTCTCTGCCCCAAGAACAGACCTGCAGGATCAGACCATATCCAAAACACTTTGTAGGGTCAGTGGAGGCTTCCGTTGAGGGAGTAACCAAGCTACTGCCTAATCTTTTGATCTCCAGAATGCTTCCTAATAGACTTCATGCTCACTATTCTCCATCTCAGAGTCTGTTTTCTCAGGAGTACAAACTGTGATGGACATCTTTTTGTCTCATGCTATACTTCTTCCTGATGTAATCTCACTCTCTAAGGACAATGCACGTAGGATGAGCTTCAAGACGTTAACTTACATTTCCTAATTTAAAAGACAAACATATCAATAACATAGCATTTTCAGAACTGAGTTTTTCTTGGGTATATTCATATTTTTTAAAACCAGGATTTGAAAGGAAAGCTTGAAGCTAGTTAGTTACTAACAGACTACTTTCTCTACCATATTTGGTGTTGAACCAAGCGACTGGGAAAGTGTATCTTTTCTGTTTGATTTCCTGAGGCATGCATAGAATATTGTGATGGATAATTTCTGAGTATGGTATTAGAGATCAACTTCCAGCTCTTAAGCATATTACTTTTATTCAGAAAGACATCATTTGAAGTCAACTGTTTCATTTCATTCCTTGAGCTAGTTATGATTTTATCCACAGATTTGGAGTGATATTTATTTTCAGTGGAGTATAATTTAGAAATATTTAGAAAAATATTGTGTGTTCACTAAAAGGTAACCTTGGCCACGGAAACCTTTCTAAATCTTGAGAACTGGCACATTCATTTAAAAACAATAATAGAACCTCCTATTTACTGAAAGCTCACTATGTAACAGCTCTTTTGTAAATTTATGTTACTCAATCCTCAGAACAGCACAAGGAATTCAAAATTATTAATATCATCACTTTAAAAAATGACAAAACTAAAGCTGAAAGAAGTTAAATAACCTTCCTAAAGTGCCATGATTTATGAGTCAGGGGTGAGATGCAATCTAGAATCTGATGCTCGAACTTGTCCTTTTAGTCACTAAATTATTCTGCAGTTAATTTAGGTGATTAAATATGAAGTTTTAAAGAACATGCTGAGGGGAACGGATGTGGCTCAAGTGGTTGAACACCTGCTTCCCACATGGGAGGTCCCCAGTGCCTCGTAAAAACAAAAACAAGACAACAAACAAACAAAAACACCAACTCAGGGGAGCTGATGTGGCTCAGTGGTTGAGCGTGGTCTTCCTGCATACAAGGTCCTGGGTTCAATTCCTGGTGTCTCAAAAAAAAAAAAAAAATGCTGAAATGGAATATTATAGTTGTCCATTTTATACAATAAAACCAACGGTTAACAAATTTTAATAAAATTGCATATGTTCTATGTTATCCTGGAAAATTTTAAGAATTGTATGAGGTAAATAGATAATACATATAGTCATTTTTAACACACATTATACAATTTCTTGTGGAAAATTAATTGCACACCTTTTTTCTTCCCTATAGCATTTAACTTTTTTTTTTTTTTTTTTTTTTTAATCCATTTGCTAAGCTCTGGTTTGGAGCCTGGAATATTAAACTGTCATCTCACAACCAAAAAAGGACAAGAGTAAAATGAAATGGACCTCATCCCAAATAACTAAAAGTTTTTTTGGCATTGTTTAATATTTGGAGGGAAATACGTGAGCTGTAATGTAACAGAGCAGAAAGCACCTTGCTGTCATGGTTTGACTTTTAACCCCAGAATAAAAAAGAACAGAACAAAACATATTTCCTACAGCCAACTATGAAGTACTATTCAGTTGTAGCACCATTTTTGGAGTCAAGTATACTATCTTTAAATCTACTCTCTTTTTTTCCTGAACCCCTAAGCAGGAGACCTGGTACAGTTTTTTCACAGCACAGTTATTTTGTTATTGAAAGAATATTTCCTTTTCACTGTCAAGCTCTAGGTGCCTGTTCCATAGAAATTATAGAGTGAAGATATTCATAAAGTCTATTCTATCTGGAGAGTAATGTTTGAAAAGATGGAATTTAGAGAGTTGTAGATGAATACCATATACATGGAACATACTTTGCAACCTACTATAAAGAGAGCTCCCTTCTCATCCCTTTTGCAGCGTATTTGAGATTAAAGACATTTCTGCAATGAATGAGAGTGAATAGAACACTAGACTGCCCTTCATGCTGTGTTCTTATTTTTCCTCCCTGGTTTGCATTTTAAGAGATATTTGCAGGAAAACAAGCCCTGTCATTTGAAGCTTTTTTTTTGCTTTTGCCTACTTATGGATTCTCCTCCAACCATAATTAGTGATTATAGTGCTTCAAAAGGCTCCAATCCGGCACCCCTTACCTCCTGTCTCCTTTTCCTTTACCTCATAGATGCCCTGCCTCCACTCTCAATGGCAGCCCATCCTTTCACTGACCCTTGGAAAACCTCAGCCGCCTTTCCCCTTCCTTTTTTTTTTTTTATTATGGGTAAAAATCAAAATTCTCACAATACATACAAACATTTGCAAAATGATATATAAATATATATGCATATATGTGTATTTGCTTACAAAAATGTTATTTATATATATATATATATATATATATATATATATACATATATTTTAAGAGGTGCTTAGATTACCCAAAATATTACATGGAACCCACTGTTCCCATGAACATAGGCTCATAATCCTACTGCATTTGTGAGCTTTTTAATTGCAAGTGTTAGGCAGCAGTTCCTGGCTGTTTCCAGTTGGTTTTGCCTCAAAAGGCAATGCACTGTAAGACCAAATGCTCACATGTCCCCAATTCCATCTTTCCACTACACAGATGGCACCTGCTAATTCCTAATCATCCTTGATGAAACAGCTCATGTTTCTTCCATCACCTTCCTTGAGCCTCCTAATCTGGGCAGGTGTCCTTGCCTTGTACTGCATAGTACCTCGTGTTTTCACTGTTAGGAACATCCATCACATTGTTGCAATTGCTTATCGAAATATCTGTAAGTTCCCTGGAAGTAAGGACCAAGAATATTTTATCTATATCTCTTAGCTTCTAACATAGTGCCTTACCTATATCAGGTGCTCGATAAACATTAATTAAGTGAATGAATAAATAGATGAATATTGATCATCCACTGTGTGTGAGGTACTTTGTTAAGCTTCATTGGGAGAGTCCACTAAAAGCAAAAACATGGGTGCAACCTTTAGCAAGTAGTTCTTTGCATTTCTGGAACTGGCCAGCCTGTGATACCCATCTCTGCTCCATAATGGAAGAAGTATGAGGATGAACAGTAAGAGGGAAGGGACTCTGAAGACTAAACATCATGAACAAAGGCATGGAGATGGGAAAATGAGAAAGAACTGATGAGAGGGCTGGGATGGCTTCCAGACTACATCAGTCTTGCTATGAATTGAATTGTGTCCTCTAAAGAGACATGCTTAAGTTCAACCCTGGTTCCATGAATGTGAGGTTATTTGCTAAAATGGGGCCAACCCGGATTAGCATGGGCCCTTAATCCAATATGACTGGTGCCTTTATAAGCAGAGGAAATTGACCACAGTTAAGATAGAGACAGAGTGAGAGGCAGCCACGTGACAGATGCAAAGATTACAGATGTCAGCAAGCCCCCGCCAGAATCCTATAGACTTCAGTAGGAGCATGGCCCTGCTGACATCGTTATTTTAGACTTCTGGTCTCCAGAACGTGAGACAATAAATTTCTGTTGTTTTAAACCACCCAGTTTTGAGGTGCTTTGTTATGACAACCCCAGCAAACTAAGAGAGCCCCAAACAAATTTGGTCTTTCCTGTTAGTCCCAGACCTGCAGGTTCCTCCAAGTTTTAACTCAAACACCACTCGTTTCACAATGCTTTTTGCATTCCCTGGAAGACTATATCATTAGAGTCCTGTTAGAATTTTGTACTTCTTTAATGGAACTAACCTACATTGTATTACAGTCATTTGTGTGCATGCCATTGTATCTCATTTGCTCAACTGTACATTCCTTGAGGTGAGGGTCTGTCCCTTACTTATCCCTACATCTTCTACCCAACATAGAAATTGAGTATAGAGTAGATACCATATTTATTATTATTATGATGATGATCTTACTCTTTGATTTTAGGGTGACTCAGTGTTGCATGGTATGCAAAAAATGAAGAAAGCTCCCTTTCTCAAGTTTTGTCTACCAAACATCCTGCTTTGGCTAATGGCAATTTACCATTCAGGCTTGAAGGCTTGAGTATGAAGGTTAGATAATGTAAGAAAAAAAATGATATTTTCCATTATTTAAAAATTACAACAAAACAGCTAAAGTTTTCATATTTATCTTATAGTTTAAATTAAAAGGTAAAAAGCTTGACACACAAATAGATTTGTATTTCTTCTTGTTTTGCACTTTCTGGGGTGCTCTGGAGGGTTGAGGCAACACTCATGGTGGTCTTGAAGGAGACTTAGAAACATCTGAAAGCACCAGTTTCCCATGTAAATGCAGTGTGTAGGCTGTACCTCTGGCCCGAAGCTGGAAAGACTCCTACACTGCTTCTATAATATCAAGTGCAGAAAAGAAGCCAGGAGACATGTATCTTATAGTTTACATGTATGACCTTGGATGTCAGTTCATTTATTTTAGGACTTATTCCCATAATTAAAACAAATAATGCAGTTCAATTAGGTGATCTTTAAGATCCCTTCCTAATTCAGATTGATAGAATTCTCTAACATGTTAGGAAAAACATAGTGAAAGATGATTGAAAATAGCCTTTCTTTCAATATCATACTTGCAACTAGTCTTGGGACTTTTTCTGCAGTGGGACCTATTACAGCTCAGCTTTCCATAATGTCAAAAGTAAGAAAATTCACAGGCAGCATTTCTCCTTAAGCCTTTGTTTCAGTCTACTTAGTAAGATTTTGCCAACTTGTCTAAGTTGCATATGTTGCCCAGAAATGGTGTACATGATAATAAAGGTGAGAGCCAAAAGGCCCAGGTGAGCTTTTCCTTCTTTCAAAGCCAATGAATTTCATTGTAATTTTCAAAATATTTTCAAGTAACTCAGTCTCAATTCCTTAATTTATTTCACTAGCAGTCACATTTTTTTAAATGAGAAAAATATAATTTATTTGAATTTCTACCACCACAATTTATCTATTCATTTCTAAAGGAGCTGAATGATACTAATTAATTGGCAAGTGGGGAGGGAATATAAATTGTTTTCACTCTGAAATGTTGATATCTCTAGAAATATCCCTAGAAATGAAAATCTACTGTGTATCTTCTGCCTAGAGAAAAATAGTTAAGCACTCAATGGGAGTGAACCAACAGAGAGAGAAATATAAAGAAGAGGGATAAGGTAAGAGGGACAAGTTTGTTGCTAGGTTTCTTTCACCTATAAATTTTTCCTTTAAATTTTCTATAAAATTTTTCCTATAAATTTTGAAATACGTAGATTGAACTTTTATTTTCTAAAATAGTTGGTTTTATTGTTTCTTGTTTATAGTTAGCACATTTTGAATGAGATTTTGAGTGATGTCAAATTTGTATTCTGTTAAATGGAATTGAATTTAAAATATATATTTAATTCCATCTGCAATTGCTAAAACTGAAATAATGTTAACATTTTTATAATAATAGAGATTAAATAATGAATTCCCACTAAATAATTTAAATTCACCTTTGCATCATTTTTCATAGATCTCTTATCTCAGCTCCTCCACTCCTCTATTTCTACACCTTAAAAACAATACATGCAACTTCCACCAGTAAATTTTATCTGTCTTATTCTTGATTTTTCTCTATATGAAGATACTCATATAATACCAATCCTAAAACTGTTCAGTTAATCACCAGTAAGATTTGAGTACATAATTCTTTCTAAAGTTTAGTTTCATTTTTTACATATTCACCATCTTACTCCATAATTACCTGATGCAAAATTAGTCAAAATACAAATTCATTTGGAAGGGAAAGTGCACCTGGATAGCCAAGAGCATACTAAAAAAGAAGAGCGATGTGGGAGGAATTTCACTGCCTAACCTTGAAACATATTACAGAGCTACAGTGGTCAAAACAGCATGGTACTGGCATAAAGATAGACATAACATTCAGTGGAATAGAATTGAGAATCCAGAAATAAACCCTTACCTATACAGTCAATCGGTTTTTGACAAACCTACCAAGTTAATGTTAATGGGACAAAACAGTCTCTTCAACAAATGGTGCTGGGAGAACTGGATAGCTATAACCAAAAGAATGAAGGAGGACCCCTATCTTATTCCCTATACAAGAATCAACTCAAAATGGATCAAAGACCTAAATATAAAAGCCAGGACCATAAAACTACTAGAAGAAAATGTAGGGAAACATCTTCAATACCTTGTAATAGGTGGTGGTTTTTGGACCTTACACCCAAAGCATGCACAACAAAAGAAAACATAGATAAATGGGACCTCCTCAAAATTAAACACTTTTGTGCCTCACAGGACTTTGTCAAAAGGATGAGAAGGCAGCTGACCCAATGGGAGAAAATATTTGGAAATCACATGTCAGATAAGGGTTTAATATCCAGGATATATAAAAAGATGTTACAACTCAACAATAAAAAGACAAGAAACCCAATTTAAAAGTGGGCAAAATACTTGAATAGACATTTGTCCAAAGAAGAAATACAAATGGCAAAAAAAAAAACCAAAAAAACAAAAAAAAACAACAACAACAACACATGAAGAAATGCTCAAATTCACTAATGATTAGGGAAATGTATCAAAACTACAATGAGATATCATTTCACACCTATCAGAATGGTCACTATTAAAAAGACAGAGAACTACAAGTGTTGGAGAGGATGTGGAGAGATAGTAACACTTATTCACCATTAGTGGGAATGCAGAATGGTACAGCCACTATGGAGGACTGTTTGGCAGCTCCTAAAGAAGTTGAATATAGACTTGCCATGTGACCTGGCAATACCACTATTGGGTATATACTCAGAAGAACTGAGAACAGTAACGTGAACAGACATCTGCACATCGATGTTCATAGTGGCATTATTCACGATTGCCAAAAGTCGGAAACAACCCAGGTGCTGATCAATAGATGAATGGATAAACAAACTGTGTTGTGTTCACACAATGGAATATTATGCAGCAGTACGAAGAAATGAAGTCGTAGAACATATGACAACATGGATGAACCTGGAGGACATTATGTTGAGCGAAGCAAGCCAGGCACAAAGGGACAGATACTGTATGATTGCATTACAATGAACCAAATATATTGTGTAACATATTGTATGATTCAAAAAAAAAATTTATATGTATCTAGTACATCTAATTGAGAAATGTATATTTTTACTCAACTGTGTTTTCTTTTTGGTTTTTAATTTTTTATACTTTCAATTACTAAATGTACAAGATAAGTTTTTAAAAAATGGGTATATATTTGTTAAATAATCTTACTTTAATCCAAGACTGGTTTTCACTAGATACCTCTCTTTTTGCAGCAATAAAAATGAAAGGTGTAAAAGAAGTAATATGAACAACTTTGGCACCAGTCAGAGTTATTGGTCTTGAGCTGAGTTTAACTGTCTCCATTTAATGCCTTGGGAAGTCCACTCTGTGCTGCACCTGGACTTGTAAGTACTTTGACTTAAAGACCTGATTTATCTGTGATAGATGCATGCTGAAATGCCCCAAAGTCATATCCTCAAACAGTACACTTCACCCATGGGAAAACTTGAGATAAAAAGAACTTATGGTATTTTAGCAAGAAGCTACATAAGCAGGAAAGCAAGTTAAGACCAAGCAGGAAAGTGTAGACCAGTCCTTGAGATACATTGAGCCTCCAGAAAATGTCCTCTGGAGCACAAATTGATTTTTGGCAGAAGCCTTCAAGGCCTAAAAAACACAGGTCTCAAGTCTTTTTCTGCCAGGTCAAAAGGGCCGATCACAGTTGGGAAAAGACATTTTCATTTTCAACCACAAAATTGCTCTTCACTCCTGCAAAACAACATGGAAAGTGAAACTGGAAGCAAGCCAAGCACTTTGCTGGTTTCCTTTGGGTGTGAATTTGTTCACATTGCTCTAAGTTCAGAACATAATGTTATGTTCTGGAAACACCATGGTGTATTGGTGTGGGATGTAATGTCACACTGAAGAACATTCATTCCACAAAAGGAATTTTAGTTGCTAAAATGTACCCAAATACTATATATGCGTGTATGTTATAGTACATATATATTTGTAAATGTCTTGAATTTTGGAATTATTTAAAGAGGTGAATGGAAATAATTTCATTTTTAAAAAAGCCAACAAAACTAGAATGCTAAATTACCTAGGATTTTATTTAGAGATACAATTTCTCTGAATAATTAACCTCTAGAGTAAGAGAGAAGGATATGGATGGTTCACTGTGAATTCTTCCTTCTGTTGTGACTATTCAGATTTGCAACAAGGCCTGCATTTCTGAGCTCAGAGTTCAAAATAGACTATTTTGTTAAAAATAATTGAAACATGAGGCAGTCTTTAGGTTATCCATGTTTTATTAACATCTCCCAGACTTAGAGATAACAAATTCTCAGCCATATACTTATTATGGTTGCCTACGGGGTAATCTGCCTTTTTTGCACTTTCAGAGCAGTGGAGGGGTGGAGACAGTGGAACTGACTGCAAAGCAACAAAGCTTAACACCCTGACTTGAAGTGAATGAGTGGTTTTGTGGTATCCTTAAGCCATTTCATGCTTATAGGTTCACTCTTCCCAGATGAGTTGTAATTTATTCCTGGGATAGACATGGTTTATACTTTCTACACTTTTCCATAACTTTCAGGATATCTCTGTACACAGGAGACATTCAAATATATGCTTAATAATTTTAAGAGTATCATTTTGGTGTTGAAACTGTACGTTATATTCTAATCATCATGAAAGGATGGAAATTCTCTTGGCTGTTTGGCTGGCTCCTGCTCAGAAAGCTTCAGGATCCTTGGGTGTGTGACCTGTCATGTTATTCTGGAAGAAATAGCTGGGCCCCTGGTTCTGAGCTGTGACTTGGGCTGAACTGATCTTTGTATCACCCAGCTCCCAGACTCAACTAACATTCTGGGCAATGCCAAACAATAATTTGGTCTTCTCAACCATCAAAAAACAACAATGCAAGAACATAATAGAATTTTCACTTTAAAGTACATTTCCTACTTGATTTCATGGTGGTGTCTAGAAGAAAGAATACTTTGTGTTACCATTTTAAAAGCAAATGGACTCCTAGTCTACTTTGGCAACTGAGCACTTCTTCAGCTCTAGGCATTGCCTCAGTCCAGGCTTCAATATGGGCCCTCCCCTGGGAAGTAACCTTTATCTGACTTGGGATGACAGAAGTTACAAATGGGGGTTGGGGAAGGGCAGGGCACTTACCTAGGCTACAGGCTAGGAGAGGGAGGGAAGAAAAAACATGTGATTTCTACATGGGAGTGTGGAGAAGGGCTGGTAAAGATTTTGTGTAACTGACCTTGAGGAAATATTCTCATTCTCACAGATCTTAACAAGAATGCCTTTGGAAAGTACAACAAAAAAGTAAACAGAGACATCTATTTTCTTATTTTGAGATGATGGGTAAACTTTACCAATTCACAAATCCCTGAGATATATTCTTTGTAGTGTCTTTAGGTTTAATTAAATGCCAAAAAATGCTTACTTTCTAGTTCCTTAGTCACATACTTTGGCTATCCCTTCTTTGGCAATGTAACCTAAAGAATCCTGCAAAGCCTCACTCTGCTTAGTAGTACATTCAAAGCTAATTAAGGAGTATAATGAATCAGTTGTTTTTATCCGCCAATAAGGACATCTCAACTGGTAAATGTAATCCATTCATCAACAACTGGAGTCCCTGTCTTCTGCACAGCTGGCAGTATTATTCTGCAAGACTTTTAAATCCTCCTTTTGTTATACTTAGTGGAGAGGAAAATCAAAGGAGAGCCATTTTTAGAATTCATTGGAGCTGCAGCTTAACTGACCTGTTTGCCGATTTAGGGAACATTCTTAATACAAATTAACTTACCTCTACATATTCCAAAACCTAACACCAGGCTTAATTTAGGAGGGATTCATTTTATACTTTGGGATCCACAATAGTTTAGTTGCTAAAGGGGCATCAAAAAAATGTTCAAGCTTTCACGCCTGGACAATTCCCTGGGGCTACTTGGGGGAGAGTTCTGAGGGTGATGATTTGCAGAGTTCATAGGGCAAACTTCAGCGTTGTGGCCTAGACCTGTGCTTCTCAAACTTCAGTATGCATTAGGATCACCTGAAGACACAGATTCCTGGACTTCACCCTGAGAATTTTGATTCAGTGGGTGAGGCCTAAAAATCTGTATATCTAAGTTCCCTGGAATTGTTGATGCAGCTATTCTTGTGTCCACACTTTTAAAACCACTGGTCTAGATGATATCCCAACCCCAGGAGAGATCCCCAGCCTCTTGGCAGTCCTAGAAATTTAAAGGAAAAGGGTGATGGATTAAACAGGATGGGCAGGAACAGACACACTGGTTGATTGGCCAGGCCACACACAGAAATGGAACTGCAACATCTAGAAACCTCTTTCTGTGATGCTGGGACTTATCTTTGGTTATTTCCATAAAAGAAAGCCAAATTGACATTTATGTGATGGCAAGCTCTAAGGCACCCGCTGCCAGCACCAGCAGTTCTGACTACCCACTGTTATTTTTAAATGTTTCAGACACCCTGGGAGTGAGCGCAAAAAGCCAGACACATGATCTAAACAAGATAAGGAAAAAAATTCCAGAAAGTGCCCTTCATACAAAGACATTCCTCTCTATTAAAGCAGGTTAGAAGACAGAGTGTAATGCAGCAGCAATTATTTTAGGGAGAAAAAAGATACATAATGGACCTTTTCATGAATATTTCCAGACCTAATTCTCCTTACCACTTTTTACCAATGCAATTGAAATGTGAGTTGCTTCATTTGGGACATTTCTTACTCATCAGGGAAAGGTAAGAAACATTGTGTAGAACACGTGGGTTCTGTAAAACAACAACAACAACAAAACTTCTGTTGAAACATGAACAACTTGTCCCCACCTCCATGGAATGCGATATGAGCCCTCAGCCACCAAGGATGACGGCCTTTGTGTCCAAGGTAATGTGTGCATATGAACATTTTGATAGCATTTTCTGAGCACCACAAATCCTAAAGGAGAACTCTGGTTTACAGTCAACAGTTTCGACAAGTGACCCTTGGCAGAAAGGGTCTGCTTTTTCAGCTGGCCTTGTTGTTGAAGTTCAGAGCAATAGCTCATCTGTCTCTATTTCAGGCATCTGGCAAATGGAGAACTGTTTCAGCATTCTCCATTCCACTAAACACTTACAGATGACTTCCATATTCTGGAGCATCTGCTGGTTATCTCATTTTGGGTCATTTTCCCCGTTGTGTTTTGAAAAGACTCCCTCACTGGCTTTTATTTTGTAAATATGCTATTGTTGCTGCTGTCGTCATTTTGGGGAGAAATCAACAGATGTGTCTGGCATTACCCATGAGGCAGGCCAAACTATGGATAATGTGAAAACAGAAATGGTGATTTAAAAAAAAAAAAAAGAAACCAAAAAATAAATAAGTTAAAAGCCCAGCTGAATCACAACAGTAAAATATTTTCAGGAAATGATTCATGGACCAAAGATAAACAGTCGTCAATAATTTCAGGGTCTTTTTTGAAAGTTCTTATAAACAATACAATCCCCGAAGAACATTTACACACATATAAAGATGCTATGTATGATGCATATACTTAATATAATTTAAAAATAATGTACAATTTATTATTATAAATGAATAAACTCATTCTTTGATGATGCTTTGTCTGGTATAATGCTTTGCTCTGTATCTTGCAAAATATATAAAAAATATACAAATATCTGAGTTCTTCCTGAGGGGATTTTTCTTCATTTCCATAAAAGACAGACACATATAACTCATAATATATTTATTACAGCTTCCTCATTTGCTTTTTAGAGTACATGAATGGTGTTCTGCATATATTAAGGCTTTTCTTACTTCCAGTTAATCAGATATATGGGACACTTATACATGAATTTGAATATTAATGTATTTATATTTAAAAGCAGAGTGACTAGTGCCATTAAAATTTTGATCTTGAATTGATTAATGCCCAATGAAAATTCCTTTGATACAATCTGCTAATTGGACAACAAGGATGGGTGTTCTAATTGCAATCATTTCCTTCAAATAGAGAAAGCACAATGGACCATGTGATTAGCTAATAGTCTTATTTTTTTTCTTTTCAATTTTTGAGATCTTAAAAAACAGAAATTATTAAAGAACATGAAAAACACCCATTATAATATATGATATCTAAAGCATATGACTTAGTCATATTTGCCCCATCATTTTTCAAAGAAACAAAACATTACAGATTTAGCTGATGCTTCCTAAAACTACTCCCCACAATTCCATTACTTGCTCTCCTTTCCCAGAGACAACTTCTGTCATGAGGTTGATGTGCTTTATTTCCAATCCATTTCTTATACTTTTACAAACACGTACTGTATATGTATCCAATCCAATATTCTTTACTGGCGTTAAAGAAAGCAAATAAATCACTTTTAAAAAAAATTGGAAATGCAAAGTATCTCATTTATGCTATTTTATATAGAATTAAATACAAAATTTATATTGAATAACAAAGTCATGGAAAATCCAAACCTGTAAGAAGCCGTAACTTTTCTTATTTTTGTAATCTTTAGTAGAAAATATGACAGTGATGACTAGAGGAACATCTGTCCCAACCTTTCTTGTGGCTGCCCTTTGGATGCAAAGATTAATTTGAGGAGTTGGACTGTTGCTTAGACACAGACAAAAGGACAAAGGATGAAGGCTGGCTACATTCAAGAGTGTTGTCACGGAAACAAAACCATCATGTTCTTTGTTTGTGAAAATTAGGCAAAATAGATTCAGCAGCAGCTTGAGAAAACACTTTTGCCAGCTTCAGAAGGGGGGTTGTGTTATCATATTGACATTGCCTCCTGCTCAGAGAAATATCGATTTCTGTCCTTTGTTTCAAAAGATGACACCATTGATGGTAATCTCTGTCCTTGAATAAAAGTGAAATTGAAAAGAGTAAGGTGAGACCAAATATCCTTTCCACGTTTGGGAGAAGTACGTATTGTCCTTTGTAGCTATCAGATGTTGTCATTAGCTTACACCAAGCCTAACCAAAAAAAAAAAAAAAAAAAAAAGCCTCTTCATTTCGTATTGTTCTGCATCATATTCATCACTATTATTCTATGAGTATTTTCAAGGAATAAGCACTTCTGCAAAATATGATAGACGATGTTTTAGTTCACCTAGTAGAATTCCTCATGCAGAGGTTGTTGAGATTACCTGGCAATTTCTGTGATCATCAATGGACTGCTTGGGCAATGGACTTCCAGTCTTCCAATATCTTGATTGGTAGCGATCCTGCTTTGGTATTAAGCATGGGCTGTATAAGTGATGCAGAAAAAAAAACCAACAACAAACATTGGAAAGGTTGTAGCAATAGGTAAAAGATGAAGAAACAAATGCCTTAAGGGAACTGACACAACCAATGATGATACAATCCAACAACAGCAAATCTACAAACTTATCTAGTTGGTTATTTTTGGAAATAGAAAAGGAAAAACAGCACCTCTTCATTATCTCTTCTATGAGTAAAGCTTATAGCTGAGACTGCTGTAGAGAGCAATACCTTAAATTTTTATATCTATATATGTTTATGTAACCCTATACTGTGCTCTAACACCCCAAACAGCAAGAAAATGCATCGACAACTAGACTGCAGGTGCATAGCGAACGAGAATTCGAAAAATGATATCATGGGTGTTTGTTGGAAATTCTAGGTCTATACGTTATTGGTATATTCCAAAGACATATTTATGTTTCTCAACTAGAGTGATTTAAAATCAGTTTTTAACAGAGCCATGTTTTTGAATGCAAGACAATAGGCTTTGAAAAGAGCCACAAAACAGGCTGGGGGAGCGGAGAGATTGTGGGTACACTCTAAATCTACTGATCTAGAAATTTACCTATTCATGCATTTGATTCTTTTTCTCCAACTGTACTGAATCCAAATTACTAGGCATAATTAAAGACAGTACATGGATGTGTGATGTTACTGAGAAAATAATTTTTACAAGACTATAAACTTTGGTCTCAGACTTTTTTGGATAGTTCATGGATGAGACTTTCAATATACTGCTGTTTGGTCCTGAGGCATTATTTATGTTAAGCCTCCCTTTTGCTTGACTCAGTAAGGATCATCTTTTATCTGATTTGTATTCTCACCATAGCTATATGACATGGTATATCTTATGCCCACAAACATTTGGAAATTGAACTTCTTGAAAAACTCTTAAAAACTTTTCTTGTTGTTATTTTGTTTATATTAAGGAAAATGGAGTGAAAACCCCATATGCCGGAGCTGTAGTTCCTGAGAGAATAAACTGCCAATGTAAACTACTGTGTCCTGGTATTTCAATGGCTAAGAAGGTCTGATTATGCCATGAGAAGCCTTCATTTTGCTGGATGAGGTCTGGAATTTCAGTTTTGATTTTAAATGCAACCCCCTTGACTGTAACATTTTAAATGATCACTTCTTCATTCCAAATATAACATATGCTAGAATCTTTCCTTAGAGGTACTAATTAGTTATCAGCTTGGGTAACTGGAAGAATTTGGAGATGGAGTTAAAGATAAATACTCACATACTTTACAGTTTTACATGATCATAAGTTTGGGCTCATGGATTAAGAGTGGATTTTATGCAAAATTCTCTATCTCCTCCTAAATTGTTAGAATATACTTACCATGTTGCATTCAATTTTAGTAATAGCTATCCTACTATATCTCCTTATCTCCTACAGAATTTCTCAGGAGCTTCCTCAGTTTCAACATAATAGTTTACCTGTTTCTTTCTTATTTTTTAAGCAAATCATTTAGCATGAGGGTGGGGGTAAGGTCTCAACCCTGAATGCACAATAGAATTGCTGGGAGCTTTGAAAAAAATTCTCTAGTTTTCCATTTTAGCCCAATTAAATATGAATTTGTATTTTTAAAAAACTCTTTAGTTGATTCTAAAATGCATCCAGGTTTGAGACTTAGCATTTAAGCTTCATTGTGTTATTTTTACATCATAGTTATTGTTGTACTTTATATATAAGATTACCTCCTTATATAATAACATGCCATACTGTACCACTATAGAAAAATAAACTTAAGGATATGGAATAGATCTTATTGTATTTTGCATTTGTCCTAGTGTCTGGGGTCAATAAATGCTTGAATAAACAAATGAATCATAATGCAGATCATATCAGTCCTTTTTCAAGAGGATTTAACAGGTCGGATAATAATTAATAAATGTTTTTTGAATGAATGAGTGGAAGTGGGAAAAGGGCAGAATACATTTTCACTGTCTTTGGCACAGACTTCATGGACACGATTATTAGTAAATGCAAGGTAATAGTTCCATTGTGTGTGTATCTACTTATTTTTCTCTATAATATCTTCATCATCAGATTAAAATGTAAGTCTCTTAAAAGAAAAAAAAATACTTTGTTTTGTTGTATTTACTGCATTTTATAATTAGAATACCTAGCAGCAAGGACTATTGAACATATATTGTTGACTGCAAGAATTGATTATAATAATTTTGGGGGGGAGTAGGTTTAGCAGTTTGATATTATTGATGAATTCCAAAAAGAAATATTGGATTATGTTTGTAAACTGGTCTTTTCCTCTGGGCATATTAGAGTGTATTGGATTCAGAAGTTTTACTTTTACTTGATTAAATAATGATTAAGGCTTTGATTGGGCCATGTCAGTAGGACATTGACTACCGCTGCACCATACCACAGAGAAGGGAGTTTGGAGTTTTAATGCTGGAGCCCCAGGAAGAAAGCACACAGAGGAGCAGAGCAGCTGAGCCCAGAGAGAATTGAGCCCCAGGGAGAGAGACAGAGCGAGTCACCTGATAGTCTACAGCTGCCCTTGTGGAGAGAGCAGGGCAGCTGAGCCCAGAGAGAAACAAGCCCCGGAAGAGAGGAAGCCTGAACTCTTGGCAGATGTTGGCAGCCATCTTGCTCCAACACATGGCAACAGACTTTGGTGAGGGAAGTAATGTATGCTTTATGTCCTCCTAACTGTAAGCTTCTACCCCAAATAAATACCCTTTGTAAAAGCCAACCGATTTCTGATATTTTGCATCAGCACCCCTTTGGCTGACTAATACAGTAGGCAGGGGAGTAAAGAGTTTATTAAGAAGCAAGAAAGCAAGAAAAGTACACAGTCCAAGGCATGGACCATGGGCGTGCTGCAGAATGACATGCGCCTATAATAAATTAATTTGATGTGCCCATATTTAAAAAAAAAAATTCTTGCTTTGATCCACATTTCTTTTTACCAGCAACAACACCCTTCTCCTTCCTCAACCTTAATAACAAATAAGTAAATCCTTCCGTTATCCTCATTTGAGTAAAAAATTCTTTTCTCTGCTATCAAGGGCCTGCCAAAAAAAAAAAAAGAAAAGAAACCTAGAAGTAACATGGACACAATTATTTAGCACAGTTCTTACTCCAATGAGCCACATATTACCAATTCTGTTTCATTTATCTGTTTCATGTAGGTAGTAAGACCTTTGAAAAGAAGTTGGGTCTGCTTCTCTCTGATATCCCGCATAACCAGGGTTCAAATGAATGTGCAGTGAAAAGTGCATATTACAACTTGTACTTAACAGAGCTTCACTCTTCCAAGAATTCAAAGACCTTTAAAGTGTGATCTTGTTAATCTTCACAATATCCCTTCTAGGAAGTAACATGACATTTTAATGTAAGAAAATCCAGGTGCAGTGTGGAAAATGCCAACCTGCTTTACTGGAGGGAATTTTTTTTAAAGATTTGAAATCTCTTTTAAGATATTTTTGTTTATATATTTCAGACTTTAGGCTTTTCAGTCTTGTGTTTGGTGCCTGGTAAGCTTGAAATGATCCAGATGGTATTTTAACTCAAAGGACACTTGTTTTTCTTTTCACAGACTTGGTTACACTGTATTCCTTTTATTTTCTTCAAAATACTGTATACAGATGGCCTCTGATTATAGGTGTAACACTACTGACCTTTGGGATTTTGACTAATTAATTCCAGCTGCTTTAACAAAGAAGTGGATTTCCAATGTGTAAAGATCGATGTAAGTTGCCATGACCATGGAAATAGTCATAATGGATAGCTCTTCTGCACCCCAAACCATTTTCTTTTGTCTCTTTGTCTTCAGTTTAATCACACTCCAATTTTTCATCAACACTAATGCATGAATACCCTTTTCAAAATGCTCGAATCCTTTCAGGCTGGTGTTGTTCACCAAAGTGTCATGATAAAGACCCTCGCCATGACCTGGCTTCAGGTGGTTATCCTGCCACTCACAAACCCACACCCAAATGCCTCATTGATTTCAGATATAGTCACTGTTACCTTAACACATATCATGTTGAATTCTTCCATGCATTCACCTAAACCTTTCCTTTTCTGTACAATGTACACATAGCTAATTTCTTCAGCTTTCAAGATTCAGATCAAGAACCACTTATACTGTAATCAATTACTATATTTTGTTGATTTAATTTCTTGTCACTTCAAAAGATACTGATTTCTTGAGGAAAGAAACAATATACTATTTACAATTGGGTCTCAATATCTAGTATAGTAATTTGTCACATAATTGAAATGCTAAAAATGTGTCTATTGTGTGAATAATTTTCTTTTTACAAAGCATATGCAGAGATAAATTTCCAAGTGATTATTAGCAATATTAGCCATACAATTTTCACAAATTAATATTAAACAAAAAAAGTGGAAGAAAATATTCTGATTCAGTCATTCTCTTCACAATAGTAAAATTTTCATATGGCACAACTTGATGTTAGCTAAGCAATATAGAAGAGTTGAATTCTTTTACTATAATTTAGACCTTGCCCATTGAATGCTACTCATTTTCTCTCTTTATTAGAGAAGCTGTAGTTTTACAGAAAGAGCATGCAGAAAATACAGTTCCTATATACTCGTCCCTATTTTTAATATTTTGCCATTTGTCTGGGACCTTTGTTACAACTGATGAGAGACTATTATTATTAGGGTTCACTGTGCTGTACAATCCTATGTGTTGTTTTTTTTTTTAATTTCTATTCTAATGACATGCATACCACTTAAAATTTCCTCTTTGACCACATTCAGGTATATAATTCAGTGATGTTAATTACATTCACACTATTGAGTTACCATCACCACTATACATTTCCAAAACTTTTCCATCACCCCAAACAGAAATTCTGCACCAATTAAGAATTAACTCCCCATTTCCTATCCCCACCCTGGCCCATGCTAACCTGTATTTTAGTTTCTGACTTGATGAATTTACTTATTCTAATTACTTCATATCATTGAGATCATGCAATGTTTGTCTTTTTGTGTCTGAATTATTTCACATAATGTGATGTTTTCAAGGTTCATCCATGTTGTTGCATGTGTCAGTACTTTGTTTCTTTTCACAGCTGAATAATATTCTATTGCATGACTATACCACATTTAGTTTACCCATTCATCTGTTGATGATTTTCATTAAAATAAACTGCTTTTCTGACTCCCTACAATTAAAAGACAATGCCTCAGGCCTCAATTGCTCATTTTATTTTATGAGGATTTTCTAACAAACTCTTGGCCATTTTCACTGATTTCCTTTCAGGCCACTCCATTTGAAGGTGGGAGATCAGCTCTTTAAACAGGAATCTTATTTAGCCTTTTTACTTTTCTTAAAAAGATGTCAGTCCTATCCTCCACTTGGTATAGTATTAGCTCATGTTCATCTGTCCCTAATTGGCAAAAAGAAATTTCGTATAAAACATTTAAGGATAAGAAATAATATTTATGGGGTACTGCTTGGCAGAATTGAAGCCATCTAATCTTAGTCTAGATGTTATCTGGGAGTTAAGCCAAGTCACCAGACTGCAGTGTACCCTGTTTTGGCCTCTCAGAGATTTATCTTGTGCCTTGGCATGTTGCCTTCAGTTTGCAATAAGAGACATTATAAGAAACTATTTTGTGAAACTTACTGTTATCTTCATCGTCAGGGCTCATTTTGAGGACATGATGCATTACATGAGGGGATTTCAAATGTAACTGCTTATAAGAACCACTTGAATAGCTTACTAAAATACAAATTCCTGTTCTCCACTCCAGACCAACTGAATCAGAATCTCTGAGAATAGTCCTGGAGAGGAGACTTTTTTCTTTAACTGTTTATTTTGTGGTAATTTTAGATTCACATAAAATTTGCAAAAAACATACAGAGAGTTACCATGTTCTGGTCCCTCAAGCATCCCCCAATGGTAGGATCTTATGTAACTATAACACAATGATAAAAACTAGGAAATAGACAGTGGTACAATACTATTAACTAGAGACCATGATTTGGATTTCAGCAGTTTTTACATGCACTTTTTTGGGGGGTATATTATTCTATCAAATGTTATCAAATTTATAAATGTGTGTAACCATGACCATAATCAGGATACAGAACTGTTCCACCAATCCAAAAATACCCCCTCTTTTTAGCTTTTATTATCCAGTATTATCTCCACTTTTGTTTTATTTTATTTTTTAAAAGATACTTAGATTACATAAATGTTAAAAATGTAAGGGATTCCCATATGCCCCACTCCCTACCCCTCCCACACTTTTTTTCCACATTAACAACATCCTTCATTAGTGTGGTACGTTTGTTACAATTGATGAACACATTATAGCTTTGCCAATAAGAGTGGATTATAGCTTACACTCTCTCCTGCACAATTTTGTAAGTTATGGCAAGATATATAATGGCCTGTATCTGTAATTGCAATGTCATTCAGGACAATTCCAATGTCCTGAAAATGCTCCCACATTACACCTATTTTTCCCCCTCCCTCCCCTCAGAACCTTTGGTGGCCACTGCCTCCACATTAATGATAAAAGTTCTTCCATTGCTAGAATCACTATAAGTCTATAGTAGAAAACAGTAAGTCTACTCTAGTCCAACATTCATTCCCCAATCCTGACCATTCTGGGATGGTGATGCCTACTCCGCCTTTAATTGAAAGGGAGCTTAGATCCCATGGGGCAAATGGATGGGACTATCTTGCTTGCAGTTTTTGACTCTCTCTGTTCCTTGGTGTGATGGTTAGGCTAATGTGTCAACTCAGCCAGGTAATTGTGCCCAGTTGTTTGGTCAAGCAAGCACTGGGCTAATTGTAATAGAAAGACAATTATGGGCTTTAGTCATCAGTGAGTTTACTGCATAGAAGGCTGATTATATCTACATCAACCAGGGGGATTGCCATCAGCAATGAGTGACGCTTTATCCAATCAGTTAAATGCCTTAAAAGTGGAAGTGATTTCAGCATTCAGAGAGAATTTCCCAGCTCGTCTTTGGACAACCAACGTCTCCTGGAAACTCATCAGGGACCTTCATTGGACTTTCATTGGAGCCCTTGGTTTGCAGCCTCCCTGCAGAACTTGGAAGCATCCTTATGATTATGTGAGAGAATCTTATGAATCTCATACTATTTACAGATATCTCCTGTTGATTCTGTTTCCCAAAAAAACCTTGACTTGGGATGGTCATTGTCCATCATCATTTCCTTGTTAGTTGTCTTGAGTGAGTCCAATGAACTGGAGAGTAGATGTTGCAACTCTGTTGAGATTCAGGGCCCGACTGGCACATGGAAAGCCCAAAGATTTAAGTCTTTTGGACATAAACCTATCAAGTCTAGTGGTAACTATAGGCTCAAATAGAAGGGGCAGGAGAGCCATGTGTAGGGAAACCACAACTGAGACCAACTCTGTCATACTGGGGAGCATAAATTCCAAAATAGGGCCCACTGGCAGGCTGCCACACTCCTGAGCTATCAGCCCTGACTATAGTGTCTGGATGTCTCCAGAGCCCTCAGAAGCCCCACTATTTGAGGCAATATTTTCTGTGGCAGTCAATGGGATCCTGCTGAGATATGCATAAGCGTAACCTTTGGAATGACCTCCTGACTCATTTTGAAGTCTCTTAGTCATATAAATTCATTTATCTTTACCCTTTCCCCCTTTTGTTCAAGGTCTTTTTCCAGTTATATTGCTAGTAATACCTCAGTGCCAGGGAGGCTCATCCTTGGGAGTCATATCCCTTGTGTGTGTGTGGAGAAGGTAATGCATTTATTTATATGCTGAGTTTGGCTTAGAGAGAGGCCATATCTGAACACTCTTGTTAGCTTTTATACTCATACCCTAAACCCATTCCAAAACTCTGGTGACCACTAATCTATTCTCCATTTCTGTAGTTTTGTCATTTCAAGATAATTATATAATTGGAATCACATAGTACGTAAACTTTTTAGAATTGTTTTTTCTCACTCAGCATAATGCCTTTGAGATCCATCCAAGTTATTATGTCAATCAATTCTTTTCTTCTTTATTGTTGAGCACAGTTTGTTTATCCATACACCCATTGAAATACATTTGGAGTACTTATAGTTTTGGGCTATTACAAACGAAGCTGTCATGAACATTTGTGTACAGGTTTTTGTGTGCACATAATTTTTCATTAATTACTCTAGAGTCAATACATTGTTAATTGTCCTATATTGTCCTTTATAGTATTTCCCCCTCATATTTTTCTTTTTGAACAATAGTTTCTTTATTCAGGAGTTAATAATTGTACCTTATCCCCCAAGCCTTCTCTCCTAGATCTATCTGCCCTACTGTTCAAATCTGAAGTGATTGCTTTCAACATTTGTTGCACTGCTATCATCCAGGAGCTTCTCTTCATTGTTGCTAAGTGTTGGGTCGTCTTTCTTTTTGGATTCTATCCTTGTTCTGCTCAGGTCCAATTTAAACTGGCTTCCTTAGAATGGATTCATCTTTATAAAATAAGGTGTGAGTATTTTACAGGTCAGAAAATATTTCATTCAAAACTCCCACTTGATTGGTCTTTTGGTTAAATTTATAATTCAAATGTAAAAATTATTTTTCCCTCAAAATTTTGAATATATTACTTTACTGTCCTTTATCATCTAGCTTAGCTGTTCAAGTTTGTATGCCATTCTGATTGCTGAATATTTTGTATGGGACCAGCAGTGTGAGTGTATGCCTTTAGACTCCTCTCCCTTATCTTTGATGTGCTAAAATTGACATATTTTAATTAGGGACTTTTTAAATTCACTGTGCTGACACTTGGTAAACCCTTTCAATCTGGAGTCTAATGTTTTCATATTTTGGGAAATTTATATATATATATTTATTTATGTTATTTACTGGAAAAAATTCTCCTCTCTATTATTTTTGTTTGTTTTCTCTTTCTGAAAGTCCCATTGTTAGATAATAAACTTCCTAGAATAGTCCTCTAGTTTGTTTATCTTTCCTTTCCTTATTTCCATCTAGTGTATTCTTGTTATAATTTCTTAAAAGTTTCATTGATATTTAGAAATCAATTTTTAAATTTTGGGTATACCATAAAATTTTTCAAAAGCTCTTTTTTCTTGGATTATTCCTATTTTTAATATCTGTTTTTTTATAGATATATCTTTTCTTATCTCAAAATATTAATTTTAAGATTCTGAAATGTTCTTTCCTTTCCTACATTATCTTTGTTTCCTCTTAATTCTCTTCTTATTCCTTTTTTGCTTTCTTATTTTGTCTTTAATTTGAATGTTTTGGTCAAATATCTGGTAATCCATGTCTCCCTGTTCATATTTAAGTGGGAGGAAACAAGAGCAAACTCAGGGTATGTGGATGGTGCTGTCAAATGTAGGCATCTTGGTAGTAAAAATCGGCTTTTTTCACAGAAGTATCACCAAATTAGAGTTACAGTGTCTTTTTTTAAAAAATCTGGAACTGTTTAGTTTTTCCAGTGAATAACACTCTCGTCTCTTGCCTCAGAGTATGTGTCCGGCTGCAAGGGTTCTGGAGGCAAGTTAGGGAGAGGGCTAGAATGCCACTATTCAATCTCACTTAATTACTCCCTCCTCTCTCTCTTTTTTTTTTTAAAGTCCCATTCCTCACTCTCCCTTACATGGGCCTTCAGACTTTGAGGAGAGGGATGGTGGTAGTGAAAGCAAATAGTTCCCTTGGGGGTGGAAGACAATAAATAGAAATCTAACCATTTTTTAAATACAGGATTTTAATGCCTACTTTCAGCCCTGATCTTTGCACATCCTTGGTGGCTCTGGATGCTTCTGAGTCCTGAGCCTTCTTGGGTTCTGTGGTTTAAACTAGCTTTTTTTTTTTTTTCTTTCCAAAACTTTAAGAATCTTCCATCAGTTTCTTGACTTTCCTTTGTCTTCTAAATATTTGTTGAAATTTTTTGCTCAATGTTCTCCACTGTTTTGTTCATTTTCTTTTAAAATATTTATTTACTGTCATTTTCAATTTGTTTAGGAGGGAAAAAAACTGTGATTTTTTTTCAGACTGTGGTAATTATGTCTATCTGTTGGTTCTGTTTCTAGGATGGTCAGAGGAGCATTTTCCATTCACCTCTAGATGCTTTATATGCATAACCCCATGTTGTTGCAAGAACTACCCAGAGAGTAAGAGAAAGCTGGCTCTCTCTCTCTTTTTTTAACCCTCTGCTGCCTTTCTCTGGCTTTAGTTTGCTTTTCTATACTCCCCCAACCCCCTCCAATTTCCCATTGTTTCTTTTCCTATTTATTTTCTCCTGCAGTATTATATAAAGTGTTTCTTTTTAAAATGTCTCATCTCAAATTTGGAACAAGCTAAATGGAGAAACAATGGAGAATAAATAAATGAAGATAACTAGATAAATCTTTGGTATTGGTTGAAAGCCGTTTGAATTAAGACAAAGAATAAATGCCTCCTGTAGCTTCAACTTTCATCTTCAGTTAATTAATGAAAAGTTTTTGTTTCTTTTCCTCCTTTTTCTTCTTTTAATGATTGACGGTTTTAATTTTTGTGAATACTGTTTAGGACAGAACTGAGAACAGAGGTGCAGAACACAAGGGTTTTGCTTCTCTCTATTTATAGTGAGATTTTGAGAACGTTTCTTTATCTAAATTATTCAAATTCCTTATATGGAACATAAGAATTAAATCACATATTAATGATATTTTAGGCACTTATCAAAATTTATAGACTTATTTATTACAGTCTTACAATGAGTAAGTACTGTGTTAGGTCTAAAGTTATTCCCTTATGTTCTAAGGATTTTGTTAGTATATTCTTTTAATTGTGACAGTATCTGTAACTCAGCCCATGTTTAAGAACCCTGAGGAAACATTTCTTCATATTGGAAATGGAGATTCTTTATAACCCTCTTCTGCTTAAAACCCTCCAGTAAGTCCTCAGGTTACCTAGAATATCACTCAAACTCTATAAAAGCCACAAACCTTTCTGAAAATATAAACTCTCTATAAAATTCCTTCCTCTTCTGCCCCACCTGCCTTTATTTCCTTTGTTTATCATGCTCCAGCCAGGCTGACCTTCCCTCTCTTCCTCTAATTCTCTCATTTTCTTCTTGTTCTACAGCAATCCCTCAGCTGCTCCCTCCAGGTGCATGCAGAGCCACTTGATCCTTCTGTGGCTGACTCGCCTGTTCATTCAGATCTTAGCTTAAAGAGTCTCTCCCTGGCCCATTATTTAAAATGGTTAAATTTTCCAGTGTCACTTTCCATCATTCATACCACCCAATAACTTTTTTCAAAGCTATTATTATATGATATTTTTGTGTTTGTTTTCATCTTTTTTCCTCCCTTTGTTTATGGATTGTCTCTAGCCATTAAAAAGCAAGATTTTTTTGTGTGTGTTTTTTTGCTGTTTTGTTTTTTGCCTTTGGACTCCCAGTGTTTGCAACTGTGCCTGGTATTTATTATGTATTCAATAAATATGAACAAAAAATTTAAGGAATCTTAAAATTGAACAGTCAGTCAATGTAAGTAATTATTGAAGGAAATTGCTAAAAGTGGAATCACTAAAGTATTACTAGAATTTATAGACATATGTGTCTTTAAGGTGATAGGTGGGAGGGGCCTAGAATTTTTTAAAAATGGAATGAACTAACAAATTTTGTGCCTTTTAATACACGATGGAAAAAAAAACAAAAAACAAAACCAAAAACAATATGATGAACACATACTATTCTGATAATTTGCAAAGTGTTAAGATTGTAGTTTCGTGGGCAGGTGAGATATAATAGCTTTTAGATGATTGCAACTCATTTCACTTCTCTTCACATGAGACTTGGCACTTAGTTTTTAGATTCACAATCATGTAAAAATGATTCAACCATTACATATTGAAAACTCGGACAAGTTGGAGATCAACGTTGATGGTATTTGTTTCACTGAGTTTAGAATGATTTTTAGGGCTCTTCACAAGATCCTGCAACCTTACAGGCAGCTTTCCCTAGTTATTGTAGAGTACCAAGTAAAGACTTATTTCACTGACACACCAGTGGAGACCACAAGGAAAGTGATTGAAAATGCTATTTTAGTTCAGAGATGATTTAGTCAAGGATGATCTGGAGGTTACACAGGAAAATTAAGTCATTTACCATTTGGGAAATCATTACTAGAGCATACTAGTGAATAATATTTTTGCAAGTTGATCCCAAGAATTTGCATAAGAAATTCAAAAGTATGCATTACACTAGTTATTTAGAAATTTTTTCAGTTATTTAGTAAAGTTAAGCTGTGTGTCACAGAATCTCATTGTTTAAATGATAGGAAAGGATGAAAACAAGGAATCATTTAGTTTCTGGGTTCCATATCCTTCTTATTCATCCCTCAATACTCCTTCTTACATGATGGCTTCAGCTAACTAATCAATACAGAACTTTAAAAAATTGCTTGTTTTAAAATATTTCTGTCAAGGAAGTGGGTTAACTGTTGGAGGGAAAAAGGGTAGGCTAATTACTGAAATAAGCTGTTTCAAAATGGCAGAATCTTAATTCAGTGATGATTTATTACTTGCCCACATCACACAGTCCATTGCAGTCTGGCGTCTCTCCTCAAAGTGGTGATTCATAGGTCTAACATCTCCCTCCATCTTATTGGTGCTTCTTCAACACATGGCCTTGAAGTTTACCTCAGAAGTAGAAAGAGAGTGGAGGGCTGCATGTAGGAGATTTGAGGAGCTAGGTATCCAAATGGCACACATTCTATCAACCAGAGCATGGCCCCAATAACTGTAAGAAGGAAGGAAAATGTGCCCAGGACAGGGAAACAAAGGGGCTAAGTTTGGTAAGGGAACAGCAGATTCCTAACCTCATTCTTTAGTCAAGTTTTAATACCCAAACTGTGACAGTCTTGGAAGTGAGATACTCTGCTCTCCTTCAAGAGAGCCCAATGCAGGAAGCTTAGCTGACTCATAGCACCAAATGTTGCACCTTTGAATGTTGTATCACAGTCAATGCTAACCCTAAGCTGCCTAGAGTCAATTATTGAACATGGTAGGGGTACTAGAACCAGGCCATGCATATTTGATGTAAGAATCCTCTAAGAGCAACATCTGCTTGGGGCCTGCCCATTGACTTGACCATGACTTTCTTAGACCTGCACTAAGTAGTCTCATCTTACCCAATCCTTTCTTCACTCTCTCCTTTCACAAATGTCAGACCTATATTGTGGTTTGAAGACTATTCCTATCTACTCCTACTCCCCCTTTTTCCTTCAAAGAGCTACCACAATAAATCTCTTGAATACCTAATCCGTTCTTGATGCTTCTTATTGTGAACTCACACAGTGGTACAGGGATTGAGTCAAGAAATGAGATAGAAAGATGGGTTTTTAAAATGGCTCATCCCCTGACTGGATGACAAAGAGAACCTTATCCCAAGTGGAAAGTGCAGCATGGATAGTCTCTAGCAAGGTGGTAGTCCAATTGGTGAAGAGGAATGACCTTACTGGCAAAATGATTCAGGCACATGAATGATAGACGGGTAGAAACTTTTCCAAAGACAATGGAATTGTCTGTTTATGACTAGATTGTGCCAATTCTCTGCAAAAAGATAAAGAGAGTGGTTAAGAAACAGTTAAATACATTGGTAGTTTACAAAAAGCTCCTTTTCTCCTGCAGAGGAAGAACAGTCAGGGGTGAAAAACAGATATGGGATTTGATAGAGTCACAGAGCTTCAGAGATGTTTAAATGCTCAGTCAAAGCAGGTCAGTTATGCCAAGGTCAGTACTGTGGTTGGGAAAACTTGGGAACCTGAAACATAGGTTGGAGTTACTTGGGTATATAACTCTGAGGATATGGATTCTGCAGACCTCCTTGAATTCCTAGAGCACTCAGAGGTGACTTATCCCTCCTTGGGGGGATCTGTAGGAAGACCCCGCAGAGGTTCTTCCCTACCAATACAACACATGTTCCCTAAAGGAACTGCCCCATGTCCTGTCCCAATGCCAATCCGATAATGAGGTTTAACTCATCATGTCCAAGCTGTGGATGTGCTAGGACTCATATCAGAGGAAAGAAAGCACACATCAAAAAAAGGCAAGATTAGCCGGCATATTTGACAGAGTCACAGAGTCTAGAGCTCTACAAGAGCCAGGAGAGAATCCCTGGGATTGAACTTTGAGGTTGTTAGATCAAAGGGGCAGAAAATAAGATAGGATACACAAAAATGTATTTACTTAGAGGCACTTTTTGGGAACATATAATTCAATGCCTTGCAAGGGCTCCAGGGAATGAGGTAAACTCACCATTGGGGTGGCGCTTGAAAGTGTGGAAAAAGCAATGGCCCATGTGGAGTGAAGCAGAAATTCTTAATTAACCTGGCATATAGTAGAGAAAGGAATATAGAGCCTCAGGGAGGTGGACATGCTGGAATATTATATAAGTTGAGAAGACCTACCAGAAGATTATGTCCCATAAGAAGGCCCAAGGAACATAACATTCACTGTCTATGAGAAATGTGCTGGTGATAAAGGCACCAGGCTCACTGGGAAGTTCAGGGGTTGCTTTTCTCTGCAGACCAGGTCTAAAAGAAAGAGAAGGACTCACATACCTGGGTTCACTGATACTGATATTCATGTGGATTATAAGGGACTAAAGTAATAGAGGCCCAGGGGGCATTACATATAGCCAGAAACCATGAGGCCACAATTATTGCAACAACCAGAAAGGTCAAAGGGATTTGTAGAGATGGATAATAGAGGATGGTGTCCATAGCAGCAAATTAGATGGACAGTCAACAAGGGATGTTTAATGTCTACAACCAGAAGATGGCAAGAATGGAAAAGCAGGAAGTTTAGGGCAGCCACTTCAATAAAAAGTCATAATCCCTTGCTCAGAGTCAATATTCAAATCCAGAATCTACTGTCAGAAAGGTGACTGGATCCCTAAAAGGAAAGAACTATAGCACTACTGCAAGCATATACTGTAATGACTCCTCCAGTCCATCCCCCAAAGGGCCATAGTCACTTATATTTCCCCTTTACACTGAGGAAAGGGAAATACCTAAACATTTTGAGAACTATTGGACATAAAAATTGAGTTTGAATGCTATGAGACTCAAAGCTCATTATGTTCTCTTTGCTAGAGTGGGGCATAACAAGATCCAAGTAATAACTGAAGTCCTGCCCAAAGTCAAGCTTACAGTGGCTCCATTGGGCCTATGGATGGAATTGCCTAGTTATTATTTTCCCTGTCTCTGAGCATATAATGGTAATGACATTCTTGGAATTTGGAGTAATCCCCATACTGAGTCCTTGGCCTGTGGGCTAAGTGTTATCATAGTGAAAAGGAGATTCATGTCCTGCCTTCTTCCCTGGCCAAGATATTAACTAAAACTCAGTACTACAACCTGGAGCAATGGTGGAGATTAATGCTTCCATTAAAGACCTACAGGCTTCAGGGATGGTAGTTTCTATCACATTACCATTTAATTTTTCTAGCATTCATTCAGTTTCTACAAGGAACTGACGGTCAAATTAAATGGTATTATTTGGTCAAACTTGTTGTGGGCTACCACAAATTCAACCAAAGAATCCTCTATTTATATCTGCTATTCAAAATATGGCAATGTTGATGAAACAGACTGATAAGGCCTTAGATATATGAAATTCAGCCACTGATTTGGGGGAATATGTCTTTTCTATTTCAGTTAGAAAAGAGGATCAGAAACTGTTCAAAGTCATGTGGATGGGCAACAACATTTCTTTATAGTTTTGCCCCAAGGCTATGCCTTTATCTTATGTTGTCTGACACAAGATAGTCGAAAGAAATATGAGGTCCCTGGACATTTCCTCAAATTGTCACATCAACCATTATATTGATGACATCATGCAGAACATGGACACTTGCTTATCAAGGCCTATCCAGCTAATGCTACCTCTGAATGCATAACCTGGCAGCAATAGAGAACAACTCTAAGAAGCTAGGATGACACTATTCTTCAAGGAGACCAGCCAGCCACTTGTTGGCAGCCAACTTCATAGGTACCCTTCCATACTGGAAAAGTCAGAAGTTTCTTCTCACTGGGGTAGATAACATATTCTGTGTATGGATTTGCCATTCCTCCCTGCAAAGCTTCAGCCTGCATCACTATTGGGAGTTTTAAGGAATGCCTGATCCATATAGTATCTAAATAGATACAACTTTACTGTAAATAAGGTACAGGATTAGCCCATGACCATTTGATCCACTTGTCATATTATATTCTGCACAATCCAAACTAATAAAGCAAAACAGTCTATTGAAGGCATAGTTGAAGTTCCAGCTTGGAGACAATACTCTGAAAGGATGGGGTGCTATCCTTCCATATTTATTTAAATCACAGGCCTCTCAATGGCATTCAGTCTTTAATAGGAAAATACATGCATCTGTGAATCAAGGAGTGGAAGCAGAAGTGACCTCACTTATCACCACTAATAAGCACCCACTGGGAGACTTTGTGCTTTCCATCTTCAAAACTTTGGGTTTTGCAGGGTTGGCAGCCCTGTTCCTCAAGGGGATGTGCTTTTCCAGGAGCACAGCAAGTACCTCATGGATCTATAAGCCATGGCTGCTGCCAAGGCCCTTTGGACTCCTTGTGTCCTTGAGTCACCATCTTGAAAGAAGGAAGTGACCCAATCAGAGAAAAAGATAAGGCTGCTTTTACACAGTGGGAGAAAAGAGGAATATATATGGTCCCCACATGACCCATACACCCTTGTCTAATTGTAACTGTGAATGAATAAGCACAGCAACCCTACCTTGAGAAGGGCATGATTACCAAGTGTTCAGATAGTGCAAGAATAAAGGGTAGGGATGTAAGGCCATATAAACCACCAAGACCTGCTGAAACGATAACTGAGAGTGAAGAGAATTTAGAATGGATTGTGAAGAAAGGAGAAGGTGAGTCCAGTTGCAGCCTTAAGATCAAATGCAACAAAGTGGGCTGTAGTTTACCTAAGTAATCTTCTTTTAACTTTCCCTTCAGAAAGAGTCCCCCAGGGGAATTATGGTGGAGCTGCTTCCATGATCTACATGGGCAAATGCATCTGTGTTGTTTGAGGAAGGTGAGATCTCCACCTAAAGAACCTGTTACAGGAACACAATTGATCGACAGCCCAGCTGCCACACCTTTGGTTCCATCACCAAATCCCTCCAAATCCACACTTCTCCCAGGCTACTGCCAGTCAATGACTGAGTATGACAGGGACACTAGTGCTAGTTCATTCCGGCCTGAAGTGGGGATCCTCTGATGTAGGGATTCCCATTGACCTGGCTGAGACTCTATTACAACTGAGCTATAGCCTGAGGCTCTTCCAGCCAAATCATTTTTTACCCCTTTCTTTCAAATAAGTCATATTTTGACATTTTATGACAAATAAGTCCTATTTGACTTGCATAAGTCCTATGCAACACTATCTGAAGGATCTCATCATCTTCTCTTATTCTCTCTTTATTCTTTACATGTTTATTGCAATAAATCTCTTGCAAGTCTAGTTCCATCTTGATGTCTGCATTTTGGAGGACCTGAACAGAGACACACACTATCACAAATTCTTCCTCAGTTTGATTTATTGTATTGTGTCATCATTCTCTTCCAAGTAGAATGGAAAATAATGGGTTTTTATCTGACAGATACCAGGTAACTCAAAATAGGATAATAATGTCATGAAATCCAAACTTTTAAAGTGAACAATACTACACAATATACCACATTGGTATTTAGTATATTCACAAGGTTGTGCATCACCACTATCTAATTCCAGAACATTTTTATCATCCCAAAAAGAAATCCCATACAGGAAATCAAACACAGAAATCCCATACAGGAAATCCTGTTAAAGGAAATCAAAGAAGATTAAATAAATGGAAAAATATTCCCTGTTCATGGATAGGAAGACTAAACATCATCAAGATATCTATGCTACCCAAACTAATCTACAGATTTAATGCAATTCCAATAAAAGTCAACACTGTATTTTTTAAGGAACTGGAAAAACTAACCACAAAATATATTTAGAGAGTCAAGAGGCCCTGAATTGCCAAAGACATTGAAAAAGAAAAATGAAGCTGGAGGTATCACACTACCTGACTTTAAAACATACTACAAAGCTACAGTGATCAAAACTGTGTGGTATTGGCACAAGGATAGACCTACTGACCAATGGAACCGAATTGAGAGTTCTGATATAGATCCTCGCATATACAGTTATCTGATATTTGACAAGGCCATGAAGTCCACTCAGTTGGGAGAGAATGGCCTCTTTAACAAGTGGTGCTTGGAGAACTGGATATCCATATCCAAAAGAATGAGAGAAGAATACCATCTCACACCTTATACAAAAATCAACTCAAGATGGATCAAAGATCTAAATATAAGAGCCCAAACCATAAAGACCTTGGAAGATAATGTAGGGAAGCATCTGCAGGACCTTGTAATAGGAAATGGTTTCATGGACTTCACAGCCAAAGCACGAGCAGCAAGAGAAAAAATAGGTAAATGGGATCTCCTCAAAATTAAAAACTTCTGCACCTCAAAGGATGTTATTAAGAAAATAAAAAGGCAGCCTACCCAATGGGAGAAAATATTTGGCAACCATAAATCTGATAGGAGCCTAATATCCAGCATATATAAAGAAATTCTACACCTTGAAAATAAAAAGACAAACAACCCATTTAAAAAATGGGCAAGTTACTTGAAAAGACACTTCTCCAAGGAAGAAATTCAAATGGCTAAAAAGCACATGAAAAAATGCTCAACATCGCTTGCTATCAGGGAAATGCAAATCAAAACTACAATGAGATACCATCTTACACCCATCAGAATGGCAGCTATTAAAAAAACAAGAGACACTAAATGTTGGAGAGGATGTGGAGGAATAGGAACCCTCATCCACTGCTGGTGGGACTGTGGTATGGTCCAGCCACTGTGGAGGACAGTTTGGCGGTTCCTCAGAAAACTAACAATAGATCTTCCGTATGATCCAGCAATTCCACTGCTGGGTATATAACCAGAAGAACTGAAAGCAAATACACAAACAGATATATGCACACCAATGTTCATAGCGGCATTGTTCACCATTGCCAAAAGTTGGAATCAGCCCCAGTTCCCATCAACAGATGAACGGATAAGCAAAATGTGGTACATATATACAATGGAATATTGCTCTGCTGTAAGAAGGAATAAAGTGCTAACACATGGAATAACGTGGCTGAATCTTGAAGACCTTATGTTGAGTGAAGCAAGCCAGGCACTGAAGGATGAACAGTATATGACCTCACTGATCTGAACTGAGGAAAGTGAGCAGTCTCTGAGAACCATTGTCTGAAAGATAGGTTAACAAAGGAGAGTAAGAGAAGAGCAGGCTTTGAGCCATCATCCATATGGACATAATCTATGGTAAAGGGATAGAGTATAGTTGCATATTGAAGGATAGGACGGGTGGATAGTGATATTACTGGGTTTGGTGGTGCAGCATTGACAGGTGGGTATATTAGGAAGGGCAGGTTCAAATACCCAGGGCATGTAACTATGAATCTTGACATTCCATGAGTCAAGACAGGGGAGTGTCATATGCCCCAGGGGGGTGGGGAGGAAGGAACAGTTAAGATCTAATGGGGTATTTAGTGGTCATGGGAAAGGTTTTTCATTACCTTACAGTAATGGACACAGGACATGGTAAATATCATCAAAACTTATTAAACTGTATCGTCTAAATTGTAAACTATACTGTAAATCATTGACAATGTTTAGTTGCTATATTTTGTTATCTGTATAACAGTTATAACAAGGCTAACATCCAAAACAAACAAACAAAAAAAGGGTTTTAATATGGGATGGGGAAGGCGGGGTGGTTTGGTATCTGGGAGTCTCTGGTATTCTGTGTGTGACTTTGTTGTGACCTAAAACTTCTTTGAAAATTAAATGAAAATTTGGGAGACACTGGGGATTGAGAGGGGGAAGGTGTCACGGCACACTGGACATCCGATAATACAGTGATTAAAGGAAAAAAAGAATAATTTTTTTTTAAAGACATTTCTTTTGTTTTTTTTTTCCATGTTTTTGAATGTCCCAATCCACTAATTATATTTTGTTTTGTTTTTTTTTTTTGTTGTTGTTTGTTTGTTTGTTTGTTTGTTTTCTGAGTTTCCCTATGTTTGTCTCTTGCATGTAAGCTTATCATTGTTGTTTCTTTTTCCTATTAAGTGTATTTGATTATTATATGGGCTACATGTTCATGGAAGATTTGGATCACAGAAAGGTTACAATAGGTGCTGCAGGGGATTATTAGTGGTGGGTGTCTGGGAGGGGGGATTTATGGGAGCAAGTTCATCTGAATATACATGCAAAATATACAAAATTGTTCAAATGATCCAAGGATGGGTCATGGTCACGGTGGGTGGAAAATCACTCAATAAATGAGGGAATCTGAATTCCTAGCCTGGAGAGCTCTACCACATTCTCCAAGAGAGCAGCTTCAGTCTTCTGAGTGCAGGGACAGTGTCTGTCAAAAGAGGATGGCCCATGAGTCCTTGTTATTGATGACTATCCTTATGAGTCTCTGCTCTTGTAACTGAAACTTAGCTTACTGTTATGGGGTGCCTAAGGGTTGCCACCTGAGAGCCTCCTTGTTGCTCAAATGTGGCCTCTCTCTAAGCCAAACTCAGCATATGAATGCATTACCTTCCCCCCAATGTGGGACATGACTCCCGGGGATGAGCCTCCCTGGCAACAAGGGATTAATACCAAGTGCCAACTGGCAACACGACTGGAAAAAGACCTTGAATAAAAGGGGGAAAAGGTAAAGACAAATGAGTTCAAGTGGCTAAGAGACTTCAAAGAGAGTCGGGGGGTCATCCCAGAGGTAACGCTTACGCACACCTCAGTAGGATCTCATAGAACATCAAAGTGCATATCACCCTACACAGAGGGGCTCCTGAGGGCTCTGGAGACACCCAGGTCCTATATTAGGGGGGATAGCCCCAGAGACTGACGCCTTATCAGTGGGCTTTATTTTGGACTCTGCTCCTGAGAGTGACAGAATTGGACTCAAATAAGTCCTCCTTGCACATGGTTCATCAGTCCCTTCTATTCAAACCTACATGTGATGCTGGAGTTTTTAGGTATACTTCCAGAGACTGGAGCCTCTGGCCTACCTATATGCCAGGTGTGAGTGGAATCTCGGTGGAGCTGCAACTCCTACCCTACAGCTCAATGGACTCATCGAAGTCACCTGGCGAGGAGACAATGATGGGCAACGGCCATCCCCGGGAATGGAGAGGGCCTGCATCTGCAGGCAGGATCATCCCACCCACCATATCCATGGGATATAAGCCCTCTCTCACTTGGAGGTGGAGTGGACATCACCATCCCAGTCCCTTCAGGATTGGGGGAAGAACTATGGACTAGAGTGGACTTAATGGTATTCTGTTGTACACATATGATGATTCTAGCAATGGAAGAAATTATAACAGTGAGGTGGAGCTGGTGGCCACTGGACAGTTTTGGAGCAGGGAGGGGATGTGCAGTTGAAATACAGGGGCTTTTTTGGGACTTGGAGGTTGTCCTGAGTGCCATTGTGGCAATGGATGTAGGGCATTTTAAATCAGCAAGCACCATTCAGAACTGTGTGGGAGTGAGTGTGGTCTACGATGTGAAGTGTGGTCTATGGTTGATGGCAAGGCCCCAGGATGTGTAGGTCCATTGAGAGTGATGGGCCACATTTGTGGGAGATGTTTGTGTGGGATGTTGTGGGAGGTGTGGGAGTTGGGGAACATGGGAATCCCTGTTTTTTTCTGTGTAATATTTAGGTAATCTAAGCACCTTTTAATATATATATATATAACATTTTTGTAAGCAAATGCATATATATGTTTATATATTTTTATATAATTTACAAATATTGGTATGTATTGTGAAAAATTTGATTTTTACCCACAAAAAATAAAAAATAAAAAAATAAAAAAAAAACAGATTAGTACGATATTCTCTCATATGTAAATTTGGTATATTAAAAATAAAGAAAAAGTTAAAAGTTCTCGTTGAAAAAAAAAAGTGAACAATACTACACAATACAGTACGTTGGTATTTAGTATATTCACAAGGTTGTGTATCACCATTATCTAATTCCAGAACACTTTTATCATCCCAAAAAGAAATCCCGTATAGTCACTCTCCATTCTGCCCTACCCCTACCATCAACCATTAATCTATTTTCTATTTTTATGGATTTGTTTATTCCAGACATTTCATATAAATGGAATCATATAAAATATGCCTTTTTGTGTCTGATTTCTTTCACTTGTCATAATGTTTTCAAATTGTACCATATATGAGGATTCCATACCTTTATATGGCAGAATAATATTCCATTGTATGGATATACCACATTTACTTTTTCCATTCATCACTTGATAGACATTTAGGTTGTTTCCACTTTTTGAGTACTATGAAAAATACTTCTGTGAACATTAGTTTATACATTTTTATGTGAATGTGTTTTCAATTCTCTTATGTTTATTCCTAGGAGTAGACTTTCTGGGTCATATAGTATGTTAGTCAGCCAAAAGGGTGCTGATGCAAAATACCAGAAATCTGTTGCCTTATATAAAGGGTATTTATTTGGGGTCAAAACTTAGATTTATCAGGTCATAGAGCATAAGTTACTTCCCCCACCAAAGTCTGTTGTCACATGTTGGAGCAAGATGGCTGCCAATGTTCAGGCTTCCTCTTTCTCTTAAGGCTCTGTGGTCCCAGTTTCTTCCAGTATCAGCTGTAGGCTGGCATAAATGTTCTCTCTCTCCCAGTCCTCATTTCTCTGTGGGCTCAGCTGCTCTGTTTTCTCCCCAAGGTCAGCTGTAGACTATCAGGCTCTCTAGACTTTGTCTCTCTTCCGGGGGCTCAATTTTCTCCAGGCTCAGCTGCTCTGCTCTCTCCCGTGTGTTTACTTCCCAGGCTCCAGCATCAAAACTCCAACTAACTCCTGTTCCTTGTTGTTTTCTCTGAGTCCCCACCCTCCAAGGGGGAGGGGATGCAACATCCTACTGATGTGGCCCAATCAAAGCCTTAATCATTATTTAATCAAGTAAAAATGAAACCTCTGAATCCAATATAATCTAATATGCCTGGAGGGACAGACCATTTACAAACATAATTCAATATCTATTTTTGGAATTCATAAACAATATCAAACTGCCACATATAGTAACTATGTTTAACTTTTTGAGGAATGTTAAACTGTTTTCCACAGGAGCTACACCAAATTGTATTTCTACCAGTAATGTATAAAGGTTCCAATTTCTCCACAACCTCACCAAGCCTTTGTAATTATCTGTCTTTTTTATTATAGCCATCCTGTGAGGGTGAGTCTGAAGTGGTATCTCACTGTGGTCTGTTTTTCATGAATGATGTTGAACATATTTTTATGTGCTTATTGACCATTTGTGTATCTTTGAGGAAATGTTTATTCAAATCCTTTGTCCATTTTTCAATTGGGTTCTTTGTCTTTTTTATTGTTCAGATGATATATTCTAGAAACTAGACTCTTAGCATATATATAATTTTCAAAAAGTGTCTTTTCACTTTCTTGATAGTGTCCTTTGAAAGTCAAAAGTTTATGTCTCAATTTTGATGAAGGCCAAAATTTTTTCCTTTGGCTGTGTTTTTGGTGTTATATCTAAGAAATCATTACTTAATACAAGGTCATATAGATTTTCATTTATTTGTTTTTCTAAGAGTTCTATAGATTTTAGCTCTTATATTTGTGCCTTTGATACATTTTGAGTTAATTTTTGCTATATGGAGTGAGGTAGAGGTCTAATTTCATTCCTTTACATGTGAATATCCAGTTGTTCCAGCATCATTTCCTAAAATGACTATTGTCTCTTTCCCCATTGAATTGTATTGGCACCCTTGTCAACTTGTCCATGGTTATTGTGGAGATTAGCATTCTTATATTTAACCCCATTTCTCTCTCCATACCTTCTGATTATTGTTGGTTACATTATCAGGGCTTATTGCTCTTAGTAAATTTTTTGTTCAGTTACTAAATTGCTACAGATTTTAGTCTTAGTTCTTTATTTATTTATTTATTTATTTATTTTTAGATTTTATTTATTTATTCATTTATCCCCCCCCTTGCTGCTTGTGCTCGCTGGGTCAGCTAACCATGCCACGCGGGCGGCTCGCCCTCACCAGGAGGCCCCGGGAACCGAACCCGGGGCCTCCCATATGGTAAACGTGAGCCCTACTGATTGAGCCACAGCCACTTCCCCTTAGTTCTATATTTAAATAGATTCAATGCAATTCTCCCCACAAAATTTTTTATCTTAAGTTCTCCAATTCTGGAGTCTTTATTTTGAGTCATATTTTGCTTAGATGAGTTTTTCCTCAAGTAATCTCCATGCACCTCTAGGAAGGCACTTAAATTTTGTTACCTCATTACTTTTAGATTAGATAACTTGAATGATAACTTCACTTGGCATATATTATTGCAGGGGTTAGCATACTTTTTATGTAAACGGCCAAATAGTAAATATGTTTTCTGTGTGAGCTATATGCTCTCTGTTGCAACTACTCAGCTCTGGTGCTGTAGCACAAAAACTGCCACAGATAATTCATAAATGAACTGGTCATGGTTGTGTTCCAATAAAATTTTTATCTACCAAACCAGGAGATGGGCCAGATTTGGTCTATGGGCTACGGTTCATTGACCCATGTATTATGAGATCATATTATCCCTCATTACTCTGTGGACTTGTTTATTCAGCAAATATTTTTTGAGTACATAATATGTGCTAATGCTCCTAGGTGGTCAGAACATATTGGTGAACAAGACAGAAAAGACCTCAGTCATAATAACAACAACAAAAAGCCAAATAAACAACAAATAAACAAATAAAAATATTTTAAATAATAACAAAACATTTAAAAGATGGAAGGAGAATTGGATCAAGAATTCAGGCGGTAAGATAGGCAACATTTAATAGGATGGTCAGCAAATGCTTTTCCAAGGTGATGATGAGCTTTCATCTAAGTGAAGATCTGAGGAAAATAACCAGTAATGAGAAAAAGCAAATTCAAAGTCCCTGTGATATGGATGAGAAAAGAGAGAAGTGCAGTATTGCTAAACAAATGGAATGAAGGAGAGAGCAGTAAGACACGAGGTGTGAGAGGGAGGTGCAAGAATTGTAAACTGTTTGGCTTTCATTCTAAATGAAATGGGAGGCCATTGGAGAGTTTTAAGTTGGGCCATTATATGATAGGATTTATTTTTTAAAGAGCTCACTCTGGTTCATATATGAGAATGGAATATAGAAGAAAGGAGGGAGGTGGTTTAGGAGGCTATTGCTATAATCCAGGAAAGGGTTGATGGGGACTCAGACAAGGGAGATGGCGGAGACTATGGAGAAAAGTGCACTGATGAAAGATATATTTGGAGGTAGAGCTGACAGGCCTTCCTGATGGAATGTATTAACTAGACAAGGGAAAGGCCAGAATAAACAAAATCTTATTTTTTGTCTTGAGAAATGGGGGTGGGTAGTGTTCCTTACATAGATGGGGAAGTCTGAGGGAACTAAAGTCTTCTTTAGAGTAGGGGAATATATCAGTAAGTGCCAATTTGATAACCAAAAGGAGATATCAAGAAGGCAGTGAAATAGATAAGTCAAGAATTTTTGATAAAGTCAGGGATGTAGATAAAAAGCAGATGCCATCAATTTAAAGACTTGAGATAAAATGCAACATCTTGGAGAAAAAATCATAGAAAAGAGAGTTCAGGAATAAATGTTGCGCCATCCCAGTATTTATGGTAAAGCAAAATAAGAAGATGGTGGTTATGATGCTAGAAATGGAGGACATATAGGAGAAGAAAGAGGATTATTAGTGTGGAAGGAGAAGGAGCTGCAGTGAGGTATGAAGAAGACAAGAAGGGCATAGTGTCATTTAAGTTAAGAAAAGAGAGAATTTTTAAAAAGACAATAAACCAACAAGTAAAGAAAAAGGACGGTAATGGTTCCTTACTGAATACTTTGAAAAAAAATAACTACTAGGTCAAGGTTACAGATGGTACTTTTACATTGCATTTTTTCACTGCTAATAAGGGAAAGAGGGCTAATTTGACCAATGAGATTACAGTATCTGGGGGGAGAATCAGAAAAATTTCTCACCTGAGATATGGGATACCAAAACTTGAGGAGCCAGCACACTAAAACCTGTTGCAGGAAACTAAAGTCTGAGATATTAGAAGGGAGGTTTTGAATGGCTGCTAAATAGAAGGTGCCAGAATCAGCTATCAAAGCCAGGTTATGAAACCAGGGACAGTAAGAACTGCAAAGACTAGAACAAGTACAAGCAAGCTGGGAGTAAATGGATGGTTGCTGGAAACTCTTCCCAGAAAGGAATCTATCTTCCTTCTTCCCTCCCTCCCTCCCTCCTTCCTTCCCTCCTACTTTCCTTCCTTCCTTCCCTCCTACTTTTCTTCCTTCCTTCCTTGCCTCCTTCCTTCCTTCTTTCCTTCCTTCCCCTCTCCCTCCCTCCCTCTCTCTTTCTCTCTCTTTCTTCCTCCCTTTCTCTCTCTCTCTTCCTCCCTCCCTCCCTCTCTTCCTTCCTTCCTTCCTTCCTTCCTTCCTTCCTTCCTTCCTTCCTTCCTTCCTTCCTTCCTTCCTTCCTTCCTTCCTCCCTCCCTCCCTCCCTCCCTCCCTCCCTCCCTCTGTCTCTTCCTCTCTCTCTCTCTCTCTCTCTTTCTCTCTCTCTTTCTTTCTTTCTTTCTTTTTTTATGTGAGGGTCCAATTGTAGCAGTGGTACATCAGGCTCAGAGGAAAAAGAGACTCCAGACTCCAGCTCTGTAATGTACAGGCTTTCCTTCCCAGTTGGAGCAGGATAAGTCATTCCTTGGAATGTTGAGTAGAACACCCTGACATTTTAGGGTGAATTACTGGTGAAGCCTGGTGATGTGGGAACTGGAAAATAGTTCCATGCAGTTGCACAAGACATAGTACTTAGAAAGGCCCCTTCCACATGTGTCTACAAAGGGAAGAGCCATGTGTCTGCAGATGGCCTTGGCCTTTGATTCAGGTTGAAATAAAAGCCTGTATCATCATTAGGTCTGTCCTGTAATTGCACTCAAGATGCAGGTGAAATTTCTGAGCCTACCTTCTAGTAGACAGCATGCTTGCTGTGGGGTGACTGGGCAAAGAAAAGGATAAGGATGGCATCCCTCCAGGGTTGCAGGCAGTGCTGATGGCAAGAATCAGAGAAGCCACGTAGCATCTGGATGATGTCATGAATCTCCAGTAGGGAGAGGTTGAAGACCATGGAAAATGTCGAAAACACGTGCTGGACAGGTGTCATGGTTCCTGGAGGGCAGTTCCGTGGGCTTGGGTTCTTCTGAAGGTCGATGCTATCATTGGCCAAGGCCTGAGCTTACCATGGTTTGGGTCTATGATGGTAGATATTCTATGTGGTCACTGGGGGCTTCTTCGCCCCCTCCCCCAGGAGTCTAAGGGATAGAGTGCTGTGGGACATGTGATGAGGCTCCACCAGATCCTTGTTGACCAATAAAATGCAGGAGTTTTCTTGCAGTTTGCATGGTGGTGTTTGTGGCACAACAGCCTTGCCTGGCACAAAGCCTCTCTGAGGTGTCAGCTAGAAGAAGCAGCAGGAGGTTAGAGGCAGTGTGCACCTCTCTACTTTTAGCTTCTAAACTGTTTTTCATCCAATGGGCCCTTTCCTAAACTGGGCTCACAGAGCCAATCCACTAAAACTCAGTTATGAGCTGAAAATGTCCTCTGCCTACCAATCTTACCCTCTGGCAGCTGCATTCCACTGAGATCCCTTTGGAGACTTCTTTTTTTGTAGGAAGGGGATCTGCCCATCATTCATCTTCTATGTATAAGTGGATCACTAAATGCCACACTAAAATGCCTTTGTCTAAATAGGAATAATTAAGGCCACAGTGGCTAAAAATACATTTTAAACTTTGCCTCACAAATGGGTCCTGATTCTTATGAGATTAAATGGAGAAAGGTATACATATTTTGTGGAGTAAAGTATTTTTGTATTCCAAGTCACTTTCTCTAGCATCAGTTTTAAGAACCTTGTCAGAACTTTCATTTCATGGTCAGTTTGGCATGTAATGAAAAGTTGAGGGAAGATTTGGAGTGTGTAATCTAGGCCTTGGGAGACACAGGCATGTTTTATACTCCTTAATTTATACCTATTTGTAGAGATGGGAGGACAGTCCTAATTCTCAGCAGGTGACAGAGCCCAAATCCATCCATTGCTAAGACTATTTCCTGTGGAGCTTGGGCTTCTAGGCTCTGCCCACTTGGACTGCTGCAGTTGACTGTAGCAGGGTTTTTCCACTCTCTGTTCCTGGGCAGAGATGCTGTATCATGGTTGAATGCTTGGACCCTCCTCCCATTCCACTTCTACCCAGAAGAGGAACAGGTCTTCTTGAGGAGGAATTGTCTCAGTTCTAGACCTTTTACTGTGTAGAATTTGTGTCTCTCCCTGGAATTTGGAGAACTGGGCTACATGTCTATCAAAAAAGCTTCAAGATGTACTTCTCAAAATACTTCTAACAGAAGCTGAGACCCATCACCATTTCTTTAAAAAATGTATTAGCTTCCCAACACAATTTTATTCTTCTACTGTTCTGGAGGACAGAAGTATGAAATCAGTTTCAGAAGACTAAAGTTAAGGTGTCAGAAAGGCTGGTTCCTTCTTGAGGTTCTATAGGAGCATCTGTTTCCTTGATTTCTCTCCTCTAGAGACTGCCTGCATTCCTTAGCTTGTGGACCCTTTCTTCTATCTCCAAAGCCAGCAATGTAGGATTTCAAATATGTTTCTTGGTCCTTCTGTGTCTGACATCACAGAAACAGGGGTCTGCTTCAGACTCCTGTGATTCACCATTAGGCTAACCCTGATAAACCAGGATTAGCTCCCCATTTCAAGATCCTTAACTTAATCACATCTGCAAAGTATGTTTTGCCAAGTAATGTAACATTCATAGGTTCTGGGGGTTGGATGCGGACATCTTTGGGGGACCATTATTCAGTATACCATATTTTATATGTATGGAATCAGTGGCCTTGCTTGTGGGATGGCTTTGATCAAAGATTTTTAAAAATCTTTTCAGGGAAAATCCTTATTTTTGGCAGAAATCTTTTGTAAAAACATTTCAGTGTAAAACTGTGCTATTTTGCCACTGCCAAGCTAACAAGCAGTTTACAGTTTAATCATAGGCTGTTTTATAAACATGTGATTTTAAATAGCTAATTACTTTGGGCATATTTGGTATTTTGTTACTCAGTGTTATAGCAATAAATTAATTTAATATTTGCAGTTATCATGTGCCATTTCTTGAGTTCTACTTTAACCAACATTCATTAGAATTTCCTAATCAACATTGTAAAATGGCTCTATCCTGAAATATTGTCAAAAGCCAATGGAGAAGCCATCATACATACAAAAATCCACATACAAGACAATTCTGAATGTACGCCTCTCTTTCTCTCCCTTTCTCTTTCTCTGTTTCTTGGAGTCCTCACTCTGAAGGAAGTCAGCTGCCATACTGTGATCAACTGTGTGGAGAAACCCAGGGGTGAGGAATGGATCTCTTCAGCCAACAGTCAGCAAGGACCTGAACCCTGCCAAAGATGATTTGAGTGAGCTTAGAAGCAAATTCTCCCCCAGTTGACCTTTGACATGACTGCAGCCCTGGCCAACCAATTGATTGCAGTCTCATGAGAGACCCTACACAAGAACCATCCAGCTGACCCATTTCCAAATTTAACCATTTCTTCCAGCTTTCTGACTCACAGAAACTGTAAGATAATAAATGTTTTATGTTTTTCAGTCACACAGTTTTGGGGTAATTTGTTGCTCAGCAATAGATAACTAATACAACAGGATTGAGCATCTTAAACTCTCATTAAAAAAAAAGGAAAACAATCCAAGACTGTACTTCAAAATAAATGTTGGATTTTGAGAACTTCATGGAAGTCAGTAAAAGGCAGAGTTTGGGGAGGGAGGATTTGAGCTTGAGGCAAAGCTCTTTATGCCATAGGAGTTGAAAAGGCCAGGTAGACCTATGACACTGGTAAGGTAGACCTGTTAAAAATATATTTGAACAAAAAGAAAAGAAAAGAAAAAATACATATTTTCATGGGTAACTTAATAGCTTCCTGGTAAAGAACACAGGCTTACGGAGACTTATTCCATTAGTCAATTCCTAATGTCAGAAATGAAATTAGCACAGCATGATGCTCCACTTGGATGGGCTTCCTCATCTGACCAAACAGGGGTGTCGAGAAGGAAGTTTTGAGAAAAATAAAACCAAATGCTTGTAGAAACATTTCGCCACCATTTTTGGGAGATGATATACTAACTACAAAGCTGTACTGCCATGGGCTTCTAGGGTATGATACATCATGGGGAAGAGGAGTCTCCTTGGTTGATTGGGGAGCACCACGCCACTGCCTTCCCTGAAAATGTGGAGGGACCCAGAGGAAGTTTCACAGACATAAGCCATCTGGGCAATAGTAGTATGTCATAGCCAAAGCAGGAAAGGAGGGACTGGCAACATAAGAGCCAAGATGTCTCTGTTAATGAGCACACAGGCCAAGGAAGCCTGGGAATTTCACAATAGTGAGTGGAAGCCAAATTAGAAAAATAAGATTATATTGCTATTAAGACTTTTTGAGATTTTAAACAAAATTTTATGTGGCATAGCATAATTGGGTAATCGACAATCCTAGTACAGCATCCATTTGTAGCAATGGACTAATTACTACCCAGAGATTAGAATTAACTGCCCCACGGATAAGGACAGAGACATGGAAAGACTACAGTGTACTACCAGAGATTATTCATACAGCCCCAGGCTTGGGCATGGCATTAGAAAACTGGGTCAAAAATACTGTTGCAGGTAGCAGGGAAGGCTGTTTGGGCTCTAGGGGAAAAACAATGGTCTTCTCTAGAAGGTCTCTGTGAGTCCTTAGGGGAAGAGCCTTTTGCCTTCAACTCTCTGAAAAGGTGTTGTACAAGGAGGTAGGAATGAAAAGTGGAAAGAGAAATGTGTTGATTAAAGCCTGTGGTACCTATAGAGAAAAATATATATGTTATCAGGTCAGAGGATGTGGTGAGACAAGTGATACTGATGTGTAAATAGGTGTTTTAAACCCTCGAAAGCCACATGACCATACAGATTAAATTTCTTAAGATTTATAAGAATGCAGGAAAGTTCTGCTTTTGGATTGCAGACAGTAATAGAAACAGGAGATGAGATGAGACTCTCTGTAAATAGATGGTTGACACAATTAAATATTTTAATAGCAGCTCATCTTGCAGGGAAAAAAGTGTAGAACCTAAAGCCTCAGAATTAAGACAACTAATGAAGAAGGAGGAGAAATAGGAGGCCATTTTTAGCATTACGATGGACAATACCCAAGGGTGGAAGCATTGGAACAGCAACCAAATGGTCCAGCATTTCAAGACACTGTCCCAGTGGTAACTTTGAGGGCCACCCAAACTAGAGGGTGATCATCAACCCCTTCCCTAAGGATTTGTGCAATAAATATATGGAATTTTGAATTAGAACTATCAACCAATTTGTAACTGTTTTGTTGATACCATTTTTTCAGTGACATGTAAGAGGAGGAAAAACCAACACTTAATAATTTAGAGCTTAGTTCTACTTGGTGAGCCCTGTAAGTCTAGCTTTTTGGAGGGTAAAGACCTTTGTGGGATATTACTAGAAGGATATGGCAGAAGTCCCAGTTGAGCCTAAATTGAATGTACTTTGGAACTTTGGTTGTAAAGATCTACCAGGGAGATATTTTTATGAGAAAACAAGCCTCCTAAGAAAGAACTATTACAAAGTAGAATGGAATCTGGTACATAGTGCCCAAATATGAATATTTTGTGCCCAAAATATTCATAGGTACTGGAGGAAGGAGGAAGAGTTTTTAAAAATATAAAATAGTGTCTATTGCTCAGATCATCTTTCAGCCTCAAGGACGCAAGTCGAGTGTTAAGAACCAGGACACTCTTTAAAGAGCTCTTTCGCCAAAAGTCTGAAATCACTGGGAACTCTATACCCGTGTAATGGAGTGTGACACAAAGGCTGACTAGGAATTCACCCCCAAATACTTAAAGGACATATAGCACAGCATTGCTGCCACCCTGAAGTCATCCAGCACAGGGGTGGTCACCATGGTGTCAGTGGCTTTGGGTACTATGTCACATTTGGCACAGCATAGAGGTTTTAGCACAGCAGAGAGGTTTTACCTCAGCATAGTGCATATTCAGTAATCATTATCAGAATTTGCACCAAACAAAGAAGAAAGGGCCTTCATAGTACTGTATAAGCCAAAGCTTAAGGAGCAGACTTAACCACCAAAAGCTAGGGAGGGAACAACAGGGAAGAAAAATGGAAATAATTGCATGATATCTGAAAGGACTCTGCACTTGAATCCATGTAAAATACTTTCAGAAATAATTTGGGGATATTAGATGGAATCTAAGGGTTCCAAATAGGAGGAGGCAGAACCCTAAACATGCTGTTTATTACCATTAATTCTGTGGTATCCAGCCTCCCAGATGGCTCCTGATGTTCCTTACTTCCTGATATTCCTGCCTTTTCCACATTGAATCAGGACTGGTCCATTTGACCAACAAGATATTACAGAAGTGATGGTGTTTGACTACTGAGGCTATGTCAAGAAAGGCATTGTAGCCTTCACTTTGGTGGAGGATAATTGAGAACTCCTGCCAAAAGCCAGCACCAACTTGCCAGCCATGTGAATGAGCCACTTTGGAAGTGGATCTACCAGCCTCGGTCAAGGCTTCAGATGACTGGATGACTGCAGCCCCATTAACGTCTAACTGCAACCTCATGAGAGACTGAGCCAGAACTGTTCAGAAAACCCCTCCCAAATTCCAACTCACAGAAACAATGAGAGATAGTGATTATTGTTGTTTTAAGCCACTATGTTATAACTAATATGTTATGCAGAAATGGATATCTAATACCAATATGAACCTCATTTTTACTCCTAGATTAGAAAGATCTGAAGAATGAATGTGGTTAGGACTTAAATTGCACCTTAAATACAGGGTAGGGTATTAACAAGTGCTGAGGCGATGGAAACTTTCTTGAAAGAAAGATGAACATTAACAAAGGCAGAGCAGCAGGTACATCTGTGTTCAAAGGGACAGATCTGTCCACAGTGTCAGAACTGGATAGAGAAGAATTGAGGCACTAGATGGAACAGGTTGGCTGGGTCCAGGTTATAGAGGTCTTTGTTGCCAACGTTAGGTCCTTGGATATGAACCTGAAGGCTCTGGAAACTTGAGGCAGAAGAACAATGAGATAAATGTTGGCTTTCCAGAATGTTGTTTCACCTGGTGATTGGGAGTTGAATGATGTAAAGGCAAAAATAAATTGTTTGAATAACTTAATAATTATAATCTGAATGAACTAATAAACAGATGCATTTAGGGAAAGTGTCCTTAACATCTTTTTAAATATGACTATTTTATAAGAAGGCTCTATGCAACATTTAAAAAACACTTGCAAATCTTTTAATTTTGAAGATTTTCTTTCATTAATTAATTCACAAAAATATTTATTATTATTTATTATAATAGTTGGGTATGCATAATTGATAAATTTTAATACAGCAAATATTATTACAATAAATTTACTATGGGTGATGTTAGTAAAATAGAGACAATTATTAACTTAAGCAGTTTAAATGAATGTCCCTGAACATAAAGGTGCACATTTTAAGGAAGTAAAGTATTCTTTCTCTAGAATTTCCTTCTTTTAAGTAATTTTGTTGTTTATTTTCTGCTTTGAAACAGCAAGCAGATTTTGTCTGCAGAGGAATTTCACTTTTTTACATAAGGATAGGTGGTGAGTTAAATGAAAGTCCTGGCCAAATGATCCCATTTTCTGGACTGGAGAAAGGAGAGATTAGCTCTTACTTTTATCTTTTTTTAAAATAATAATTTTAAAAATATTTTAAAAAGATATTAGATTACATAAATGTTACACAAAAAATATAGGGATTCCCATATGCCCCACTCCCCACACCTCCCACACCCTCCCACATAAACACCCTTCATTAGTGTTGCACATTTACTGCAATTGATAAATGCATCCTGGGGCTTTGCCACTCAGCATGGACCATAGTTCATATTGTAGTTCACACTCTTTCCCACACAGTTCAGCATGTATGTGATGATATAAAATGGCCATATCTGTCATTGCAATGTCATTTAGGATGATTCCCAAGTCCAGAAAAAGCTTTTATATTACAACTTTTTCCCTCTCCCTGCCTCCAGAGCCTCCAGTGGCCACTGCCTCCACATCAATGTTGTAATTTCTTCCATTACTAGAATCACAATATGTCTATAGTAGAGTACCATAAAGTCCACTCTAGTCCATAGTTCTTTCCCAATCCTGACGAATCTCGGATGGTGATGACCACTCCACCTCTAACTGAGAGGGGGCTTATATCCCACAGGGAAGATGGATGGGACTATCTTGCTTGCAGTTGCAGACTCTCTCTGTTCCTTGGGATGTTGTTCAGCAGCCTCTTATAGGCTCCCTTCTTATCCATTTCTACTTTACTGTCTATCTTGAGAACTCTCTTCTCTGTAGAGAAAAATCTAGTTTTTGGTCTATAATTAGCATTTGCCTGCTGCTCCAGTTCTGAGTCAAAAACATTGATACCACACACCCAAAACATGAAATATAAATACCACCTTTCATTTACATGCAAAGTATTCATCTCCATAGCCAGAAACCTGAAGCAGTTTCACTGAAGTGTGAAGTGACAATTTTTGTAAACGTAAGAAATTTCCAGAGAAAAGGATATATTCAAGTGCAGCTCACTTCAATTCTGTTCTCATTTTTCTTATATATGTATTTAAAACAAAACAGAACTAAAGGTTGTGACCCATTGATAGTTGTGAATTCAATTTAGAGTGTTAGGACAAGCATTTTAAAAAATGAAATAGAACAGTACTTAATAGAAAATAGCAAAATGATTTGCACATAATAAAGGTAAGTACTATTTTATAAAACTTTTATTTCAGTTTTGTATAAATTTATGTGTGCATGGGTTAAAATGTAAAATTATTTCTTATATGGATCGTATTCAACATTTTTGAAAGTTACTGATACTTGGGGATAAAATCTCAAAGTTTAAGGTTTTCCAGTACATGAATAATTTGCTAGATAATTTCTTTTTCTTCCAAATATAGAGTACTATGTAGTGGAAAATGGAAACAGAGATTATATAAGTAGCTACAGGAGGTTATTTCAGACTAGTGTAAATTGTCCAATGACTGTAGTTATAGACAAAATAAAAGTTGTATAATGCTAGTGTTAGCTCCAAAATGACCTAATTATTGACCTTGGGTCAGCAATATCAAAACTCCCTGTACTGATCCCTTCATCTGAAAAACATAAGCAAAAATAATAGATATCTTTTTAAAAGATTGCTGCAGCATGTGGTGAAAAATAACTAGAATGACTTGTGATTCTAACATATTTAGCAATGCTCAGAAGCATGCTTAAACAAGTTTCTGAGAAAGTTATCTTCATTATTAAAGTATGCTTTTCTGCCAACAAATTAATTACCCAGCTTTCTAATACAGTCCAAAGCAAACTAGATTTTATATGGCAAGTAGCTATTAAATGCTCTGATCCAGGACAGTATCTATGAACTGAAATTAATTATGAGAGAAAGTGCATCAAAAATGCTTGTTAGAGTGGTATTTCTATGATTCTATTATAATTAATTTCACCCATGACCTGTTATATTTATAGTAATTATCACATCTACAATCTTGTACATCCATATCTGGCCATTTGAAAATTACTTGCTTTGGGGTCTGCACTACAATTCATACCCTGATAACTTCAGATTCCTTATCATCCCACTTGTAAGTAGGATAGAAATGGGTGAGAGTATTGCTAAACTTAGGCATTATGGTACATGACATTTAGAAAGAGGAAACTGGCTTAATTATAGTACCATATGGATATTGTGGTGACTGAGAGAAACTCCTGAAGGTTGAACAGTGACTTGATAATTAACTTCCCAGAACCCTGGATATTTACAACCTACATTTCAATTCAAATTAATTCAGGCCAACCCAACAAATATTTATTGAATACTGCTTAAATGGAAAGCATCATTATGTTGCTGTTATGGTTCCTACTCTCAAGAAGTTTGTAATCTAGTAAAGGAGATAAGCAAGCGCATACTTCAGAAATAAGTGCCTTAGAAGAGATTACTGACAAATTGCTTTGGAAACATTTATCAAATAGAACACAGTAGCATAGATTTGGATGTATAATAATAATATATATTTCAATGGGTTTGTAAGGATTAGGCACAATAATTCACAGAGAGCATTTAGCACAGTGTTTGGGACCTACTATGTTTCATTAAGTATTAACTATGGTAATTTTCATTTATATCGCTTCTGCTATTTTTGCTATTGTTTTTTCCCCTAATGCAGCTAATTTAGATAATGAAAATCACATTTGTTCAGCTACCTGCATTTGCTACTTTGTCTTGAATTCACTGGATCACAGATTTCCAGAAAATATATAAGTATGGCATGGTAGATTTTGAACACCTCCAGCAGGTTAGTGATAGCTGGTTGTTGTTACCACCAGATTCACAGGGATTTCCAAGAAAAAGAATCACTTCTGGGAGCTCAAAGTCCTTCTTTGCTTCCCCTAGAGACTTCATTGTCACCTTTCTCCTTTCTCAAGTTCAGGAATTTCACTGTAAATATCCCCAGCAAGTAAACCCAATGCTCTTAAGGCCTTGCTAAATGGTTGCTTAGCTATGCAAAGGTCACACCACGGGTCATCAGAGGACCACGTGCTTTGTCTACAATACCAAGCCTAAGGACTTCGAAGACCGCTCTTTGATTTTTATAATTAATACAAGTTATAGGAAAATATGTTTTTTGTCTTTTTGTCAGTTAAACGCTTTCTCTCTCTCTCTCTCTCTCTCTCTCTCTCTCTCTCTCTCTCTCTTTCTCTCTTTTGCTAAGAGAGGGGCTTATCAATTATTTACACATTGGCATTTTTAAGGTTTACCTTATGTATCAGTGAGATTATCCCAAAATCACTGTTCCTTTTGTGGGCTGTGACAAACTATGTCCTTATGTGCTTCACAGGGAATACGCATTACTCTATTTCACTTTAGCAGGCTGTTAGACCTTTCCTTTAAAGATGCACACCTTTGAAGGTGTTCTCTTCCACGTGGAGTCTATAAAAGTCATTTCTCAATCAAGGTTCTGAATGTCTAAATGAAGCCAATATTTCTTTTTCTTTACACTCCTGTCTGTACTCCATTCAAATCTATGTTTTGCCTTATAAAGCCCTGCATGAATCAATTTGGGAAAAAATTCAAGTACTTTCTCTTTTCTCCATTATTTATTGTGATAATGCCAAAGGTGGTGGTTGTCTTTAAGTCAATGACTGTAGTGAGAACTTCTTTGTTGATAGTTTCAGATTATTTGATAGTTTCAAATTTTTAGAAAATTCAAATTGTACAATTCTGCACATGCATTGTAACCATACAGTTAGATTGCTCTGATGGGAGGCAGTGCACTGTGGTGCAGAAAGGAGCTTTCCAGAGCTCAAGACTGAGTCCTGCTTCCATATTTGTCCCTCTTTAGTTACATGACTTTAGACAACTATCTTAATCTTTTATAAGTTCGGTGTTCTCGTCTGGGAAATAAAGACCTAGATTCAATGAACCCTGAAGCTGCCTGAGAGCTCTATAGTTCCATGTTATGAACAGAAAGGTAAAGTTAAGTAGGGGCTTGAATTTGATAATTCAGATAAAAAATATCTAGCATATTCTAAAGGGAAAGACATTGGAGAGTTTGAATTACCCATTCATCAAATATATATTGAACATTTACTATGTCTAAGGCACTGTGCTAGGCACTGTATGCAAGTCTATGTTAATGTGTGCGTGCGTGTGTGTATATGTGTTGGGTGTGGATAGGTGTGGTAGGTGAAGTAAGGGTCCTAACATTAAGGAGTTGAATCTAGTGAGGGTGATTGTGTGCTTGAGTAACTGTCATACCAGAGACTGACAAGGACTCTCCATTTTTAGGAAATTAACTAGGCAATTGAGCCACAATTCATTTTATCTCTGAAGACAGCACTTGATGTTCTAAGATAAATGGCTGAGTCTAAAGTTGCCTGGGAGTGAAAATTTTATTGGATAGCAGAGTACCACAAATAGTAGTCAAAAGGCTTACTAAGTCCTTAAGAATGTGTGGGTTTACCTGTTTAAAACACATGTGTGATTAGGCCAGAAAACTCTTCTCCCTGAGTTTGACTCACCTGAAGACAAATATACCAATCCTAATTTCTGACTAATGATAATGATAATTTAGAAAACAAGTGGTAGGGATGCACGGACAGATTAGAGAGAGGTGTTCATCAAATTCACAGTGGCATGCTTCTACAAGAAAGGAGCAAGGAAATAGGTGGTTGGTGTCTGGGACTGCTGGGTTCTGTTAGGTCATTTTTTAACTTTGATTAATGATGCTACCAGGCAACGTTTTCCAGATCACATATACTATATTAGAAACCCCTGTTTTCACACAGGCACTTTCTATTCAGATAGCAAGCTGTTCACAGCATCCTCATTTCTGGGGCAGTCACGCACACAAATGGATTTTCTCAGTTCAGGTTTCAATTTTTCTTAAATTTTCAGTAATAGCTAAAAAGAAACATAAATACAACTGTTCTTGATTCAGCATAGCCCCTCTAAGCTAATGTGTCATAGAAACAGGCACAAGATGCTTTTCAAAAATATATACATATTTATTGTACAGTTTACACAGCGTGGAAGAAGCATGTAGAGGGAGGGCCATAGGCATATGTGCAACACTGAAGAGTTCCTCAGGGAGAGAGGGACATAAGTAGAGTGGTGTTTTACAAAGATAATCCAAGGATGAGAAAGAGGAATAGGAATGATTTTAAAAATATATTCACTTCAACGATCCAAGTGAACGATCACAAGAATTTGTGCAGGATAATGGCAGAGGAATCAAACAGTCTTCAAGATTTGGTGGCTGGTTGAATAAGAGAAAAGAGGATGCTAATCCCAAACACCAGCGCTGGGAAGACAGTGGAAAATTAGTGCCCAAATCTAGAAAAACTAAAGAGGAGGCCGTTTCTTAACATATTGTGATTATAGGAGAAAGGGAATGATTCATTTATCATTTTCCTATCTTTTTATTTTGAAACATTTCAAAATCCCAGAAAAGTCACAAGAATAATGCAATGGATACCCATGAATTATCCTTCACTAGATTCACTAATTGTCAATATAAAATTGCCACATTTGCTTTCTTTTTCTCTCTCTTACTCTCTCTTGTTGCTTTACCCTTAAATATTTGGGCATCTATCTCCTAATAACCAATCCATTCTACAAATTCAAAATACAGTTATCACTTTGTTTTGCTGGAAAGACATTTTTTAAGTTCCGTTGGCTGCTCAAGCAAATACTATGCAATGGGTTGTTTTAAACAACGGGAATTTATTGGCTCACAGTTTTGAGGCTAAGAAAAGTCCAAATCAAGATGTCACCACGGTGGTTCTATCTTCCTGAAGACTGGTGTTCTGGGGCTGGCTGTTGGCAATCCTTGGTCCTGAGGTCCTCTGTCACATGGCAATGTCGTCTCTCCTGGCCTTTCCTTTCTCTTCTGGTTTCCTAATGACATTTTGCTTCTGGCTGCTCCTTTCGTGGCTTTCTCTCTCTGTGTCTGAATTTCATTCTGCTTATAAAGGAATCCTGTAATAGGATTGATACCCATCCTGATTGAGTTGGGTCACACCTTAACTGAAGTAACTTCATCAAAATGTCCTATTTACAATGGGTCCACTTCCACAGGAATGGATTTAGTTTAAGAACATGTTTTTCTGTGGTACATAGTTCCAAACCCTCATGGACATCCATATTGGGATTTTGGCCAAGAGCTGGAGCAATAATTCATTGTTAGATATGTAGTTTTGAGAGTCACTTACTAGTATGGAAGTGATATTAAGTCAATAGTATGGGTGAGGACACTGTGAAAGAGATTAAGAAATGAGGTCAAAGACAGAACCTTGGTATACATTTATAATCGCTCTTTTGGTTTCCAAAACTATTGTATAAAGTAGTATTTTCTGTATTTTAGTCGAAGAAAATAATTTTGGTTTAAAGACTTGCTTAAGGCACTCATGAATTAAGGTGGAGCTAGGACTTGGCTTTTTGACTCCTCAGCATGTGGTCATTCCACCATAACACAGTGAAAATAGCTGAGTGCACAGTGTCATAGTTCTGCATGACAGGTTTGTGTGGCAGATTGCATTTTCTAAAGATGATTGTAACAAGAACTCCCACCTCACCTGTGCTTCTTCAGTGTGGCTTGTCACTCTCCCACCAAGGAGCAGAATCTATGTATTGCTCAGTCAGGCTGTGTCCTAGAGTCACACTTCCCTTTTACTGAAGAGGTGTAATACAATCAACAAGATCTGATAAATAAATACTTGTTTATTTACATCTTCACATTATTCTGAGAAGGATTTAAGGTAGCTAGGCATATTTTATGCCATTCCTGCTTGAAGTCCTCAGAATGTACACTTAGATCACTTCCTCGTTTACTCAAGAGTCTGGTTCTCTTTCAACATAAACTTTTCTTCTGATTCCAGCCGATCCTTTTCAGAAGTCTCTTTTCCCGGGAGTTATTACCCCTGCTATCTTGGAGACAAGCAGTCTAGTAGAGTAAGTCTCATGGATGACACAAATGCTCATGTCAGACCATATGTATAATAATGATGCTAGGGCCTCTGGTGGAGATGTGTGCAGAGGATGATGGTGATAGTGCATGTTTTCAAAACAAGAAATACATGATAAGGTAGTGCTTTTGTTGTTGTTGTTGTTGTTGGAATTTCCGAGATGTGGTGAAAAGGCCTTGGGCATACGTGGGTGAAAAGGAGGAGAGGTGAATATGGCCCATCGCTGTAACTCATTGATCAGCATTGGGTTTTATAATTTATTGTAGACTTGATGCCTAGCACTGTGTTTTGAACTAGAATGCACTGTTTCATCCAGTCTATAACCTTTAACATAATTTTTGCTTTTATTTTGCTGAAAATAGGGGGGCGGATGTGGCTCAACTGGTTGGGCGTCCGTCTTTCATATGGAGGGACCTGGGTTCAATCCCCGGGACATCCCGGTAAAATAAAATAAAAAAAAATTAAAAAAAATATTTTGCTGAAAATAAAAATAGCACTAATGACTTCCAGTGTTAAAAAAAAAAACCCTGGTAAAACTTGAAGAAGTAAAGAAACTGTCAATAATGTGATTCTACTAATTTATGTACCAGACTAGTCCTTTACTTGCATTTTATATTCTGGAATATTAGTATCTGTACCTAGAGAAAAATTCAAACATTGCCAACAGGAATACAATAAAACAAATATCCTATGCTCACCTCCAGTCCTCTAATTTCCTCTCCAAAGACAACCATTTTTCTCATTCCTTTGTATGCATTTTAAGACATATTTTAATCTTGTAAGACATGTATATTAATAATTTATACCTTCTTTCTCATTTCTTCCACTTGGTAGCATATAATTCATACTTCTGTGCACTTTATTTTACACTTAATATATATATTTTAAGTTTGGTCCATACCAGTCTGTCTGTCTGTGTGTCTATCTATCAAATCCTTTAACAGTTGAATAGTATTTCATTATATGTCTGCCCCACGATTCAACTGATTCCCTATTGATATACATTATACCACCTGGTGAGCAATGCTGTTTAAAGTTGTGAAAATGCAACATAACCTCAAAAGTCTTTAAATAAATTGCACCAAAAGACCAGAAGATGGGGATACCAGGTCGCAGAAGTCAATCCCTGTGATTATGTTCTGTGTGGTTGTGAGTCATTTTACCATGTTTCTGTGTTTCTCCCTGCGTGTTTTCCCCATTTGTCTCACTTTTCTTTCTTTCCATCTCGATATATATGTTTCCACGCTCTATTCCCTCCTTTATGGCATACTGTTATGTGGCTCTAATTTAGAGTTTAAGGTGGAATAATGGAAGGCATGGTGAGCTGAACTGGGACTGAATTCTGTTTCTGCTATTAATCAGCTTTCAGGCATTGGGCTTTTCTCTTTACCTCTAAAGGTATCAATTTTCCCATTTGTTGAACTAAATAATCTCTAATGCTCCCTTTTCCATCATTATATGCATTCATTCTTTTACTTCTTTATCTGTTTATTCAGTCAATCATCCAATTTTATTGAGCACCTGTTATTTACCAGGTCTTGCGGGAAGCACTAGTAGGGTAGGGAGAGATTATAAATATAAATGAATTGTGTCCTAATTTTCTCTCAATCTAGTGGAGAATGCAGACAGAAATAAATAACTACATCACCTATAAATATGCTTATTAAATAGAGTTTTAAGCTCCTATTTCCTAAAATTAAAAAGTCTAAGAGCAGAAGAATTATATGCCTCTTTCTGAAAAAAAAAAAAAATGTTTTCTTATTGTGATTGAACTAATGTTTTCTGAGACAATTTACCCTCAAGAGAAACAAACAAAAACGTCAGTTTCTGATTAGATTATTTCTAAAGGAATGGCTGCTCAGGATTTTGCAGACCACATAACTTAATAAATTAACTGATTTTTAAGTGTTCATTCAAAGATTGTAATTCATATGCTTGATCATTTGGGGAAGGAGATGGTTATCTTATCCTGATTAGTAAGGGATTGGTGAAGCAGAAGTCATGGGTCAAGTCATAGTCTGACCATGAAGGAGAGGTTTCATCTGTCAGTGATGAAATCCAGGGTGAGGAAATGGGATCTGAGCTTGCTTTGGCTCCTAACTACATAGGGGTAGGCGCAAGAAGCCAGAATTGTAAAAGAAAAAATACCACCTTTATGGGAACGATAAAATATAATGCCTCCTTGGAGTCCTGCTCCAGTTCAAAATAAATATGCAGAATCTGTTCAGAGCTGTTTTCATGATTCTCTTCCTTCAACCCTTTACTTTCTAACCTGTATCAGATTCTTCAAAATACATTTAAAAAATGAGAAATATTTAATTGGAAAATTAACGTTTGGAAACTGAAAACAGAGTAAACCAATATCTAAAAAGATTTCAGTAATTAAAACGGGAGTGGGATGATGTTTAACAACCCATTGACCTGAATGTCATTAATATTTCAATTCACATAATTTTTTGTTGAGTTTAGCTTCTCTCATAAGAAAGAGGAGGCAGCAAGAAAAGAACCTGCCAGGTTTCAAGGCTGTATATATTTATATGGGCAAGAAAAGTAGCCAAATTATAAGTGGGATTACATCAATCCATGTATACAGATGCAAAAACAAAAATAAAATTTATAATTTCTAATCTTTAATATTTAAATGACAACATTTAATACATAGTACTGTGTGAATTAGTCAAGTTATTTAAAAATTCTGAGCCTTAGTTTTCTCATCTGCAAAGTGGAAATAAAAGTAATATAATATATTACTGAACAGATTGTTATGAGAAGCAAATAAAATAATCAGTTTTAAATGCTTAGCATCATACCTGGCCGATGTTGTTTCTCAAAACTTTTTCAATAGCATTAGCTTATCTTGAAAGTCTACAGAATTGAAGAATGTAAGTTATTCCAGAGCAGAGAAATAAAGACAAATAAGACTAATAAATAGGTGTAACTTTCAAGGTTTGGATAAATTCTGCTGTACATTACTCTGTTGAGAATGGCTGAAGAAATTATTTCCATGGTTCATTTCTGAGCAGTTAATAATCTATTATCTGTGCTCAAAGGAGCACTGGATATGGTGTTTCTGAGAATATTGGGAAATTTCTTCATTTTCCCTTTGAAAAACATTACACATTTTTTATCAAACTTTGGAAAAAGGCTTTTTATCATTTATTTCATTGTATAGATAACTTTTAAATATCAAATTAACATGATTCCATAAAATCAAGTCTCAATTGCATAGATCCATTTTGTCAGATAACTCCAGCTCTTTCTCTTCTTAGCTAAATAGAATTGAGATGCTTATTAGAAAATGACAGGGGTCGGATGTGGCTCAACTGGTTGGACATCCGTCTCCCATATGGAGGGAACCGGGTTCGATCCCTGGGACCTCCCGGTAAAAAAAAAAAAAAAAGAAAAAAAAGAAAATGACAGACTCAAAGAGCCCAACCTTTTTCAGGAGCTCCCTCAAACTTAGCAACAAAAACCTAAACACAAAAACATCTTCTGGAAGTTGTTCCCATCTTATTTTTAATGTTTATTAATTAGGCTTACCTTTGCCTGAATTCTGAACTTTGCCCAGTGGTGTTCTTTCCTTCCTTCTCACTAGTCCCAACCTTCTCCCCCCTTTCTTGTTTCCTACCTTTATCCCTCCTGCAGTGAAAATAGCAGTATGGAACTTCCCTCTAGAGACCCTCCACCTCAAAGGGCCATATGGGTTTAATGTATAATGCATGAGAAGCAGCGTGAGTTGCAGATGATTCAAAAGAGAAGCCTCCAAGGCTGGGCTCAGGAGGCATTCTTCAATAATAATTAGAAAATCAAACAGCATTTTACTGTTGTTCGAGTCATTTAATTGCAATTTAATAACTCTGGATCAAATAGTGCTGGAGAGTAATATATTGCTATAACGCAATCTTCTCAACACAATTATTGTGCAAATGCACTTATTCATTAGTAATGGGCTCATTTTCCTCAGAATCTCCTACTTAGATTTGACTGCAAATGTCACCGTCTGATAAGCACCTCTGACTATGTAATTTTAACTTGAGTGTATCTCTAAGGTCTTATGCAGAGACAGAATGTTGTGGGGCTTAACTTGGATGGTAATTTTCAGTATTTGATATTAAGGACTTCTTTTGGGAGAGAAGAACAAGGCAAGAATTTGGCATGGTCCTTAATGCAGTGACATAAAAGTTTGGGAGATGTCTGTTTCTCTTTTTTTCTGGCCCAAGAATGATATTTAAAATGAAGACTTACTGACTTTTTATTTTGCCACAATATTAAAAATTTTTGGCATGTGGGCAGAGTTAAGAAAACAACTGAAAAGTAGCACAATGTTGACATATTTGTTGGATACTTAATACATGCAAAGTACTCTTGGTAAGGTCATAATAATAATAATAATAATAATAATAATAATAATAATAATAATAATAGTGATTGTGTTCCCCAAATAAATCAGTGTGAGTGATTTCACTTTTTATGTCTGCCAGAACAGTTCTACAATTCTTTGGCAAATCTTGCAAGGAGATTCATTATTTATTTGAAAAAACTGGTCAAGGATTTTGCGAAGGTGAACAAAAGTAAGACTGAAACGGAAATAATTCACCTCTTATTTGCATAGGAGCTGCAGGCAAGATTCTTGTGGTATTTTAAATATGAAGATATAAGCATAATTACTTCATAAGTTTCCCAAGGCAAAGGTATTTCATATAATTTTAGGAATATTCTATAAAGGAGAGAAGACTGAACATTTTAAAAAATATCAAAGTCCTTTAAACTGGAAGGAACTTTAGATAACAAATTGCAGAATCACTTAGTTTAATCTCGTGCAGGATCCTAAATAGTAGATATCTCGAACCTCATATTTTACATTCAAGAGAGTTTAGGACTAGGTTGTCAACCTAATAATATATGGGCTCCATCGGGTGGACATTCAACTTCTGCTTAAACATGTCCAATGATAGCTCACTTTTTTTGTGGCTACTACCCCTGTTTTGAATATCTTAAATTGGATTGATGTTAATTCTTCTTGGAATGTTTGGTAAAATTCCCTTGTGAATCTGGTCCTGAGCTTTTCTTTACTGGGAGTTTATTGATTACTGATTCAATTTCTTTAGTAGTTATCAGATTGTTGAGAGCTTCTATTTCTTCCTGAGTCAGTAAATTTTGTCTGTATGTTTCTAGGAATTTGGACAGTGTAGGTAGTTTATGTATTTCTAGGAATTTGTCAATTTCATCTGGGTTATCTAATGTGTTGGAGTACAGTTATTCATAGTATCCTCTTATAGTACTTTTTATTTCGGTGGGATCAGTAGCAAGGTCTCATTTCATTTTTTTTATTTTAGTAACTTGTGTCCTTTTGTTCTTTTTCTTTTGTCAATCTAACTAAAGTTTGTCAATTTTATTGATCTTTTCAAAGAACCAAGTTTAGGTTTCACTGATTCTCTCTACTGTTTTTTCATTTCTCTATTTCATTTCTCTCTGCTCTAATCTGTTATATTTCCTTTCTCTAGCCTACTCTGGGTTCAGTTGCTCTTCTTCTAAATCCTCCAGTTTTGAGGTTACAAATATGATCTGAGGTCTTTTTTAACTATATAAATATAGTTATATAGATCTATAAATTTCCTTCTCAGCACTGTATTTGCTACACCCCATAAGTTTTTGTATGTTTTGTTTTTATTTTCATTCACCTTAAGATATTTCCTAATTTCCCATGTAATTTCTTCTCTGACCCAGTGTTGTTTAATTTTCATATATTGGTGAATTTTCCATTTCTCCCTCTGTTATTTATTTCTAGCTTCATTTCATTATGGTCAGTGAAGAAACATTGTACCATTTCAATTTTTAAATTTATTCAAACTTGTTTTGTGACCTAACATATGGTCTATCCTGGCGAATGATCTATGTGCACTCGAAAAGAATGTGAATTCTGTTTTGGTTGATTGTAAAGGTTTGGAAATGGATGGTGGTGTTGGTTTGTTTTTATCTTTTGGCAATTGTGAGTAATACCCTAGGAACATCAGCGTGCAAATATCTGTTTGAGTCCCTGCATTCAGTTCTTCTGAGTATATACCTAGAAGTGGGATTGCCGGATCATATGGTAATTCTATATTTAACGTCCTGAGGAATTGCCAAACTGTCTAACAGTGTGGTTGCACCATTTTTACATCCTCACCAGCAACCAATGAGTGTCTTCTTATTACTCCAAATTCTCTCCAACACTTATAGTTTTCTGTTTGCTTTTTGTAATAATAGCCATTCTAGTAGGTGTAAAATGATATCTCACTAGATATCATTTACATTTCCCTAATAGCTAGTGATGTTGAGAATCTTTTCATGTCTTTTTTAACCATTGCATATACTCTTTGGAGAAATGCTTATTCAAGTCTTTCCCCCATTTTCAAATTGGGTTGTTTGTCTTTTATATTGTTGAATTGTAGGATTTCTTTTTACATTCTGGATATTAAAACCTTATCAAATATGTGGTTTACAAAAATATTTCTTTCATTGAGTAGGCTGTCTTTTCACTTTTGTGACAAAGCCCTTTGAGTAATAAAAGTGTTTAAATTTGAGGAGGTCCCATTTGTCAATTTTTTTTTCTTTCATTGCTTGTGCTTTGGGTGTAAGGTTTATGAAACCAGCAACTACCACAAGATCTTGAAGATGCTTCCCTATATTTTCTTCTGGAAGTTTTATGGTTCCACCTTTTATATTTTGGTCTGCGATCCATTTTGAGTTAATTTTTGTATAAGCTATGAGATAGGGGTCTACTCTGTTTCTTTTAGATATGTATATCCAGTTCTCCCAGCATTATTTGTTGAATATACTGTTCTGACAGAGCTGGGTACATATGACAGCCTTGTCAAAAATCACTTGACTATAGATGTGAGGGTCTATTTCTGAACTCTCATTTTTTAAAAATACATTTTTTATTTTTTTTAAGAAAAGATATTTAGATTACATAAATGTTACATAAAAATATAGGGGATTCTCCTAATGCCCCACTCCCTACACCTACCACATTTTCCCACATTAACAACATCCTTCATAAGTGTGATACATTTATTACAATTGATGAAAACATTTTGGACCATTGCCACTAAGCATGGATTATGCTTTATAGTTTATACTCTTTTCTACACAAATTTTGTAGGTTATGTATGATATGTAATGGCCTGTATCTGTCATTGTAATGTCATTCAGGACAATTCCCAACTCCTGAAAATGCCCCCGTATTTCAATTTTTTCCCTTTCCTTGCCCTTAGAACCTCCAGTGGCCACTGCCTCCACATCAATGATATAATTTTTTCCATTGCTAGGATCATAATAAGTCTATAGTAGAATAAACAGTAAGTCTACTTTAGTCCATAGTGCATTGAGGATTCTGGGATGGTAATGAGAGGGGGCTTCGATCCCATGGGGCAGATGGATGGGACTCCCTTGCTTGCAGTTGTAGACTCTCTCGGAACTCTCAGTTTGATTCCATTGATCAGTATGTCTATCTTTATGCCAGTACCATGCTGCTTTTACAACTGTAGTGAAGTAATAGGCTTTAAAGTCAGGAAGTGACTTAAGAATCTTCCAACTTTATTCTTCTTTTTAAAGATATTTTTGGCTATTCAGGGGCTGTTACCCTTCCAGATAAATTTGACAATTGCCTTTTTCAATTCTGCAAAAAAGGCTGTTGGTATTTTTATTGGGAATGCATTGAATCTATATATCAGTTTTTGGGAGAATTGATATCTTCATATTTAGTCTTCCAGTCCAGGAACACAGAATGTCCTTCCATTTATTTAGGTCTTATTTGGTTTCTTTTAGCAATGTTTTTTAGTTTTCTGAACACAAGTCATTTATGTCCTTGGTTAAGTTTATTGCTCAATATTTGATTCTTATTGTTGCTATGGTAAATGGAATATTTTTTCTGACTTTCTCCTCAGTTTGCCCATTAGTAGTGTATAGCAACACCATTGGAGCCACTCACCCTGCAGTAGACCCACGGTCCTTGTCTTGGCAGAGACTGTGTACATTTCTCGTTTTCTTTTTTCTTAATAAACTTTACTCCCTTGCCTATCCTATGTTGTGTTCTTAAATTCTTTTATGTGACTTAAGCCAGGAACCTAGAAGCCCAGAAACCAGAGCCATTCAGTAACATTATTTGGCGAGCATCATCCAGGAGTTCTAAAGGCAGATTACCCTCCCCAATAGCTGGCGAGGACTGGTGAGTCTAAACTTTTAATTAAAGCCTGTCTGTGCCCTCTTTGTTTTATTAGCGAGGCCCTGAGATTCTTATCCTGGGCTGGGAAGTCCATTCCTTACTCAGCCTCTGGGGGGCCCTGAAGTTCCTCTTAATCCATTGCCTCCAGGGCCCCTGAGGCTGTTTGCCTGTAAGCCACAGAACAGTCTCTGCTTTTTTACGTGCCTCTCAATGTCAGGTTTAACTGTGGAACTCGGACATTGGGAACTGCCATGAGACGAGCTCACTCGTCGTAAGTTTTACTTGTCGTAAGTTTTTCTTAGCTAAGTGTATAAAACTCTCTCTCCTATTCTAATTTGTGCTTAACTCTGTGTTTAACTTTTAAATCTGTGCTTGCTTTACCTTTGTCAGTCTCCTCATGCCTAGGAACTTGTAAATCAGATTTGGGGTTTGCCTGTTACAAATTGGATAATGGTGAAATGTAACCTAAAATAGAGTCATTAAATTTCAATATCACTTTGCAATTGAATTTGATATGTAAAAGAAATCACAAGTGAAATTGGTCAACTGCTGGAAAAGCAGGAAAACTTAGCAAAGTTGTTGCTAATAAAATTGTTTTAGTTGTTTAGTTAATAAACCAAAGTGTCCAAATTGTTTTTAAGTGGAAACTTACTAGAAACTGTAGCTAAGAGTTAAGATCATTATATAGATGACTTTGTATTATAAAACAGCAGAAGGATAATGTTTGAAGTTGCTATGACTGGGTGGCTTTATCCTAGAACCTACTATTGTGGTGGTAATCTTAGACTAATTTACCTCTGTTTATGGTTACTTCAGGTCTTGCCACACCCTTGCTTTACCTTACTAGCTTCACCTCACCCTTAGACTTCAGCTATTGTAATGATAATCTTAAACTAATTTACCTTTGTTTATGGCTTCTTCAGTTCTAGCTTTTGCTTGCTATAGTAATGGTAATTATAAGCAGAGTTTGCTTTTGTTTACAGTTACTTCAGGTCTAGGCTCACCCCTTGCTTTTGTTTAGGGTTGTTTCATGACAGCTTCTGCCCCACATGGCTCAGAGGAAGGCAAATTTGAGACACCCCTGTCTCCTGTCCTTCCACTGGTAGGAGTGATCCTGCTTTCTCTCGTGACTCCAGGTGTGGACTAGATTGCTACCTGGTAGAATTCTCGACTCTTGGAGTTGGACGTCCACTCTTCCAGTCCAGCAGCTGAGGACTAGGGAGGGGGGACCTCCTACCTCAAGTATTGGTATTCTTTTTTTTTTTTTTCTTACTGGGAGGTCCAGGGCATCGAACCCAGGTCCCTCCATATGGGAGATGGACGCCCAACCATTTGAGCCACATCTGCCCTCGCGTGTTGATATTCTTAAAAGCAGCAAATCATGAGAAAAAACAGATTTCCTGAGACTTCAGTGACCTCAGTGAGTATATACTAGAATTAGTCTTGCTCATCCAACATCTATCAGAGTCAAAATGGGACATAAGCAAAGCTCTGAAGTAAAGGAAAATGTTGTAAATTGCATTTAAAACATTGGGAATGATTTTGTTATAAGCTAATATTTAAGAGGAATGGAATTCTTATGCAAAATTACATGGTCACAGTGCAAATTAGAGTAATTAGAAATAGCCTTCAAAGAGATCTTTTAAATGTTACCTTACAGCTAAAATTATTTTGTAAGAGAATGAAAATTATAATTAACATTAGTGAGTTGTGTGTTTCTGTGTCTAACCCTGTATTTATGTCTGCCTATTTGTTCAGTGTATATCTTCATACATGGGGATGGTAATATCAAATTAACAAATGAAAATTCTTAAAAGACCTCTATTCAAATTGTTAAAAATTAAATATGGGGGATGGATGTGGGTCAAATGGTTGGACATCTGTCTCCCATATGGAGGGACCCAGGTTCGATCCCCAGGACCTCCCAGTGAACAAAAAAAAGAAAGAAAGAAAAAAAAGAAAAATTAAATATGTAGTTTTACATGTGAATGAATATTTCTGGAGCCCAAAGTAGGCTAAGCAAGATGGAAAGGTCGTATAGGAATCTGAATATAGAAACTATGGGGAAAGGGAAAACAATTTTCTTAAGCTCTTTGACCTACCCAGCCCCTAGGGCTTTCTCTTTGCTAGAGCCAGGAGGGAGAGTCTAGGTGTGGCAGATTAAAACTCTATCTTCTAGGCTGGGGAATTAAGAATTAGTTTGTCCTGTAATTCTTCCATTTAAACCTTAAACAGCCTTAAAATAAAGGTGGTTAATAATCCTATTACCAAATGTCAGTAAGTAAAGGAAAAGTCCTTGAAAGTTATGGAAAAATCTTTTCTAAATTATAATTAAAACAAATTAAACAATTATAATATATTCCAGAACCTAGCAGTCAGTATGCTTTTAAGATTATTCACAGTTTTAGAATTTTATTAAAGAAAAGACGATTAGCCTCCTATAAAGGAAGGAAAAAGAACATTCATTGCATAAACTATTGTATTAGTCAGCCAAAAGGGTGCTAATGTGAAATACCAAAAACGGGTTGGTCTTTATAAAGAGTATTTATTTGGGGTAGAAGTCCACAGTCACCAGGCCATAAAGCGTAAGTTCTTCTCTCACCAAAGTCCATTGCCATGTGTTGGAGCAAGACAGCTGCTGACATTTGCCAGGGTTCAGGCTTCTTGGGTTCCTTTCTTCCCGGGGCTGCGTTCCTGTCTGGGCTTAACTCCTGTTTCCTCCACAAGGTTAGCTGTAGACTGTCAGGTGAACGGCTCGCTTCTCATCTCCTAGGGCCTTTTCTCCAGCATCAAAACTCCAACTTCAGAACTGATACTCAAAACCTGCTGCATCTCTGTTCTTTGTGATACCTTTTATATTTTCTTCCCCCACCCACCAGGGGATGGGGCTCAACACCCTACAGACATGGCCCAGTCAACGCCCTAATCATAACTTAATCATGCCCAGATTAAGAGATCAGTTTACAAGCATAATCTAATTATATTTTTAGAATTCATAATTACATCAAATTACCCAACAGCTACAACTATAATTGTTTCAAGTTTATTTAGCTTGGATATAATCCCTAGGTTTATAGAATACCAATTAAATAAATTAACATTATATGTACTAAATCTTTAAGGTGATGAAAGTTGTAAGTGCATGTTTAATGAAATTAAGTTAAAGAAAGAAATGTAGATCTGCCCTCTCTTAAATGGATAAAGCAAACTTCAGTGGCTAATTGTAATTTAATAATCTTATTTTAAGGTAAAGTAACCAGTCGATGTGGTTATGATTAATATAAGGAGTTAGTAAAAGCATCCTCTAAACTGAAGCATTTAAGTGGCTAATTTGAGGAAGCCATTATTAATTAGAAACATAAATTGATATTAATAACAAAGTAACTTCATAACAGGGAAACATGTCAGATGCTACCTCAATCTGTATATTAAAGTGGTGGTAAAGAAAGATAATCTTGATTCCACTGGGAATCTTAGATTTTCATAAAATAATGGAGAAAATAGTTTTTCCTATACTGCTAAAGTAAAAGACCTGTTAATTAATGTTATCATGGTAGAGGTGTAGCATTTGATATGTTATACATTGTATTGGAAATATTTAGAAAGTTTGTGAAACTAAAAGAGATAGATTTCAATATTGTTAAACTTTCTTGTGCATTCAAACCAGGCATTCAGCACACTGCATGGTGCCTCTCCATTTGAGTTATTGGCTAGGATGGTCACTGACCCCTAAAACAATAAAGGTATCTACTACATCATTGGTTATGTTCCTGTAGTGGATAAAGAGTATGTTGCAATTTCAAACTCCTGTAGCAGCTGGCAATGGTTCGATATGGCCAGATGTAAAATGGACATTGCCTCTAGATGGGCTCTGTTTCATAGTGCTGAGGGCCACTATTCACCAGACTGGTGAAACATTGGAGACTTACCTTCCTAGCTTCTCTATAGGAATAACTGTGCTGCAGCATGCTGGCTGTGTGAAGGTCATACCAAGTGTAGTAACAATTACCAGAGTGATGTAAGTAGAACTTAAACATAATTGGCATTATGGCCTGCTCCCATGAAGAGATAACATGTATGGTATTGAAATCCTGGAGCTTAGATCTATTAACTGCAGCTCAAAAAAGAACTTGTGCTTTGATTAGTATTAAGTACTGTACCTATATGCCTGATGATTATGATGATATCTTTTCTATTTAGGTCACATGCAGAGGGATATTGAACATGTTAAAAGTCCTGGTAAATTTAATTCTTTTTCTAAGTAGTTAATGAATGTGCCTATAAGACAAAAGAATGGCTCTCTTAAGCACTGTCATTATTTTGCTTGTCTTATTGTTGCTGATACTGTCTTTATGAGTGTATGTCTAGAGCAGTGCCTCTCTTCATACTTCTCTTAGCTGTCCTAAGCATAATCACTGCTGTGGGAACTGGGCTTGGCAGTTTATACCCAAACCCAGCAGTTCTACCACAATCTCTCCTTAGTTAACCAACAGCCTAAAAGAACTCAAGGAAGAATGCTGTTTCCCATCAACGTTGGAGGATGAAGCCTCTGAAGGCACCTGACCTTTCTCACTCTCATGGTCCTGTATGTCATGGCTGGTCCATTTTTGGGCTCACCTACCATCATCTTCTTTATCCTTTTAGTGGGACCATGTATCTTCAAAATTCTAATTAAGTGTAGTTCTTACAGAATCAATGCCTTATTAGTTATGCAGGGATTTTATCCAGTTCCAATCAGGGTGCCAGACCTGTCTTCCCTTACCGCAATAAGATAGACAGGGAAGTTTATGCCCTGTCAGGCAGGGACTACTGTCCTAATCAGCAGGAAGTAGCTACAGAAGAATGACCATCACAACTCAGCATCCCTTTAAGAATAAGAGCATGGACTTTCTGAGGGCGGAGTTGAGGCAGGTTAGCATAGTGAAAGGGGGAAGGCAGGGGCCCAAAAGACAACATGGCTGACAGATAACATGGCCAGCAGACCACATGGCCATGAGATGAGACCCACCAGGAAACCTCCTGAGAAGAAGGCTGCCAGAAAGACACTGCAAGATCCTGGCCATGAGAACCTCATTTAGAATGAGAGGGAAAGCCCCAGATATCCTCAAAAGGCTTCACCATTGGCCCTCTGAGAAATGACAGGTGGGACAGCCAATCAGAACAGTAAACAGACTTTAAAGAGCCCTGACCTACGGCCCCACCTGCACCACTAATCCTGCAGTAGCCTGTGGTCCATGCCTTGGCATGGATCATGTACTTTTCTCATTTTCTTGTTTCTTAATAAACCCTTTACTCCCTTGCCTACAAAAAACAAACAAACAAACAAACAAAAAACACTATTGATTTTTGCATATTAATCTTGTATTCTACCACTTTGCTGAAGTCATTTGTTCTAGTAGTTTTCTGTGGATTATTTTTTCACGTTTTCATATTATTAGTGAATAGCAAACATTTTACTTCTTCTTTTCTGATTTAGTTGACTTTTATTTCTTTTTCTTGCTTAATTGCTCTAGCTAGAACCTCTAGCACAATATTGAATAACATTGGAGACAGTGGGCACCCTTGTTTTGTTCCTGATCTCTGCAGAAAGGCTTTGAGTCTTTTACCAATGGGTACAATGTTAGCTGTGGATTTTCATATATGCACTTTATTATATTGTGAGAATATCCTTCTATTTCTATCTTTCAGAGTATTTTTTATCAAGAAAGAATGTTGATTTTGTTAAATACCTTTTCTGCATCAATGGAGATGATCATGTGATTTTTCTTCTTCAATTTATTAATGTGGTGCATTACACTGATTGATATTCTAGTGTTGAACCACCCTTGAATATATGGGATTAAACCCACTTGATCATAATGTATAATTCTTTTAATATGCTTTTGAATTTGGTTAGCAAGTATTTTGTTTATCATTTTTGCATCTATAATCATTAGAGAAATTGTTCTTTAATTTTCTTTTTTTTTGTAATATATTTATTTGGCTTTGATATGGTGATGTTGGCTTCACAGAATGAGTTTGGTAGTGTTCCCACCTGTTCAATTTTTTGAAAGAGTTTGAGAAAGATTGATATTAGATCTTCTTTAAATGGTTGATAGAATCCACCTGTGAAGCCATCTGTTCCTGGGTTTTACATTTTGGGGAGGTTTTTGATGACTGCTTCAATTTCTTTGCTTGTGATTGGTTTGTTGAGGTTTTCTATTTCTTCTGGGGTCAGTGTGGGTTGTTCATATGTTTCTAGGAATTTGTACATTTCATCAATGTTGTCAACTTTTTTGGCATACAGTTTTTCATAGTATTCTTTATGATCTTTCATTTTTGTAGGGTAAGTGGCAATGTACCTCTTCTCATTTCTTATTTTATTTATTTGCATCTTCTTTCTTTTTTTTTTTTGTTAGTCTTGCTAAGGGTTTGTCAATTTTTAGATCTTCTCAAAACTTTTGGTTTTGTTGGTTCTTTCTATGTTCTTTTTTAAATCTCTATTTTATTATTTTCTGCTCTAATCTTTGTTATGTCTTTCCTTCTGCTAACTTAGGGATTAGTTTGCTGTTCTTTTTCTAGTTCCTCCATTTGTGCAGTTAAGTCTTTGATTTTAGCTCTTTCTTCTTTTTTAAATTAAGCATTGTGGACCATAAATTTCACTCTCTGCACTGCCTTCACTATATCCCATAAATTTTGATGTGCTGTGTTCTTATTTTAATTGTCTTGGTATTTTTACTGATTTCCCTTGTAATTTCTTCTTTGATTCACTGATTATTTAAGCATGTATCATTTAATCTCCATAAATTTGTGAATTTTCCCACTTTCCATGTTATTGATTTCCAGCTTTATCCCATTATGATCAGAGAAAGTGCTCTATACAATTTCAATCTTTTTAACTATATTGAGATATGACTTATGACCCAACTTATAGTTTATCCTGGAGAAGGATCCATAAGCACTTCAAAAGAATGTATAGACTGCTGTTTTGGGGTGGAATGCTCTATAAATGTCTGTTAGGTCTAGTGCATTTATCATATTACTCAAGCTCTCACTTTCTTCATGCTTTGTCCAGATGTTCTGTCCAATGCTGAGAGTGATATATTGAAGTCTCCAACTATTATCATAGAGATGCCTATTTCTCCCTTCAGGTTTGCCAATGTGTGCCTCATTTTGGGCACCTATGTTAGGTGAATAAATATTTATGATTGTTATTTCTTTTTGACGAACTATCTCTTTTATTAATATATAGTGACCTTCTTCAACTCTTATAACAGTTTTTCATTTAAAATCTGTTTTGTCTGATATTAGTATCACTATTCCAGATCTTTTTGATTACTATTTACTTGGAATATCGTTTTCAAACCTTTCACTTTTAGCTTGATTTTATCCTTGCATCTAAGGTGTGTTTCTTGTAGACAGCATATAGATGGCTCATATTTTTTTATCCATCCTGTCATTCTATCTTTTTTGATTAGGGAGCTCAATACATTAACATTCAATGTTATTACTGTTAAGGTATTACTTACTTCATCCATATTATCCCTTGGCTTTTTGTTGTAACATCTTACTATTGTCTTTCTTTTAACCCTTTTTGTTTCCCTTACTAATAATCTTCATTTCTACACTCTTCTCCAAGATTCTCCCCCATGTCTTTTCTTTTTAAGCTGTAGCACACCCTTTGATATCTCTTGTAAATCTGGTCTCTTGGTGACAAACTCTCTCAGTTTTTGTTTTTCTGTGTAGATTTTAACCTCACACTCGTTTCTTGAAGGAAAGTTTTGCTAGAGAAGGAATTCTTGGCTGGCAGTTTTTCTCTTATATCATACCACTGCCTTCTTACCTCCATGCTTTCTTGATGAGAGGCTGGCACTTAGTCTTATTGAGGTTTCTTTATAAGTAATACATTGCATTTCTCTTGCTAATTTTTCACTCTGTTCTCCTTGTGGGACACTTATAACACATATGCTTCATTTGTTCCTTTGTCTGGACCACATCTTCCTGTTTCTTAGTATGGCTTGTGATTATTTGCTTATATCTAGGCACCAGATAATGTTGTTGATTTTATTCTGTTGGTCAATTTCTTTCTCCTGCCTTGTGGTTTTGTTTTACAGTTCTTTGTTGATTTTAATGTCTAATTTTTCCCAAATGTTTAAGTTTGCCCTGTTTAAGATATCAAAACAGGGCCAGGGACCCACCAATGGGGTGCAGACCAGATCAATGGGGACTGGGAATGAAACAATTTTTAATATTTCCTTTTTTTGTGTGAAATTATTTCTCCACCAGGAGAAAGCCTCCTTTCTTCTGTTCTTTCCTTGGGAATCCTGATCTGTCCTGTTTTTTGTGTGGAATTTTCTCCCAGCTCCTATGATTTGCTTAAATTATCCCTCTCACTCAGTGTCTCCTTTTCATTAAACTTTTCAGCTCCGGCACCCATCCTGTCTTACATCAGTTTAGTCATTCCCCCCATTTTTTTGTTCCATGAGGATTTTCTGCCTCTGGTGTCTTCCACACTAGCATATCCAGGCCTGGGGAGCTAGATGGGTTCAGTACAGAAAGGTCTGTTTTGAGTTTAGGTGGTCCAGCAAACATAGAAAAGCCTGAGGGTTTGTACCTTTTGCTAACAGTTCTGTCATGATCTCTTTTTTCCCCTGGGGGCACTTTTATATATGGCACTCCTTAGCCACTTGTGTGGCTGGGTCTCTGAGAACTTTGCTCCCTGTGCCTCAATATGTTTGGGGTTCTAAGTTGCAGCTGTGTATGTCTCTATGGTCTGCATCTGTGGTAGGAGGGACTCAGGCCACATTTCCTCTGTGTGACTTTCAAGCTGTGTGGGACAAAGTGAGTCTGTGCTTCTGGGTCTGGCATGAAAATGACCTACCTGATTTTGGAGTTTATTTTTCTTTCTCTTTGATTCAGCATTGTGGAATCCTTCTCTGGTTCATATTTTACTCCAGAGATCCAAGCATGTGGAATTTGTCCTTTTTTGAGTTGATTCTAAGGGGTGACTTTTCCAGAGAATGTCTTACATGGACATGTTGATAACGTCACTTTCTATTTGCTCTCTTTTTTTTCCTTTTTTCTTTCTGCTCTTCAGCCTCAATCATTGAAATTTTTTGTCTCCAGATCACTAACATTCCAAGGTCTAAGCCAGGAGTATATATAGAGAGGTGAGAAAGCAGGGCAATAGCTTGGAAGGGTCCAAAGCAGAGTCCTGTTTGATACCAGTAACAGTCTTTACTCCCACCTCAAAGGCAGACACTCTCACCTGGGCCCTCCTTCCCTTCCTAATAAGTACAGAGCACAGGGGCAACTGTACTTCCTCTGGGTTGGGAACCCACAATGGGAGAGCAGGCTGGCTCCACCCTTTGTTATGGATAGGGTAGGGGATGGGACAGCAAAGGCACCAGGAACATCTATAGCTTTTTTTTTTTAAAGTATTTTTAAATTTTTTTCTAAAAGATACTTAGATTACATAAGATGTTAAATACAAAAATATAAGGGATTCTCATATGCCCCACTCCCCACACCTCCCACTTTCCCCCATAGTAACAACGTCTTTCATTAGTGTGGTACATTCATTGCAATTGATAAACACATTTTGGAGCATTGCCACTAAGGATGGATTATAGTTTACATTGTAGTTTACACTCTCTGCCACTCAATTCTGTAGATTATGGCAGGGTAAATAATTTTCTGTATCTGTTATTGCATTGTCATTCAGAACAATTCCAATTCCCAAAATGCCCACATATTACACTCTTTTTCCCTTTCCCTGCCTTCAGGATCCCCAATGGCCACTGTCTCTACATCAAATGATATAATTTCTTCCATTGCTAGAACCACAATAAGTCTATAGTAGAATACCAGTAAGCCCACTCTAGTCCATATTTTACTCCTCAATCCTGAGGATTCTGTGATGGTGATGCCCACTCCAGCTCTAATTGAGAGGGGGCTTTGAGCCCATATGGCTGATGGATGGAACTCTCTTGCTTGCAGTTGTAGACTCTCTTGGTTCCTTGGTGTGGTGGTTTTCCATCTTCACCTCCTAATTAGTTGTCCTGGGTGAGTCCAATGAACTGGACAATAGGTGTTGCAAGTCCACTGAGGCTCAGGGCCCAGCTGGCACATCGACAGCCCAAATATTCAAGTCTCTTGGGTGTACACCTACTAACTCCAGGACCAAATATAGGTTCAAATAGAAGGGACATGTGTAGAGAAGTCCCAACTGAGTCTAACTTTGTCACACTCGGGAGCGCAAACTCTAAAGTAGGGCCCACTGATAAGGCACCAAACTCTGGAGCTATCTTCCATAACTGTAGGACCTGGGTGTCTGCAGAGCCCTCAGGAACCCCACTATCTGGGGTAGTATCTACTTTGGCAGTCTATGCAATCCTGCTGAGATGTGCATAAGCGTTACCTCTGGGATGACCTCCCAACTCACTTTGAAGTATCTAAGCCATATAAACTCATTTGTCTTTACCTTTCCCCACCTTTTATTCAAGGTCTTTTTCCAGTTGTATTGCTAGTTGGTGCTTGGTGATAATCCCTCAGTGCAATGGAGGCTCACCCTGGGAGTCATGTCCCATGCTGGGGGGAAGGTAATGCTTTTATATGCTTAATTTGGCTTAGAGAGAGGGCACATTTGAACAACATGGAGGTTCTCCAGAGGTAACTCTTAGGCACCCTGCAATACTAGGCTAAGTTGCAATTTCAAGAGCAAACGTTCATAAGCATAGTCATCAATATCAAGGGCCCATCAATGGACCATCCTTCTTCACTAGCCATTGCCCCTGTACTTGTGCTTGTACTGTTCAATTAGAGAATGTGGCAGAGATCCCCAGGATGGGAATTCAATACTCTTTCGGTTATTGTGTGAATCTGTACCCACTGTGACAATGCTCCATGAATATTTGAACACATTTATATACCTTTTATGTATGCCCAGCTGAACTTCCTCCCATGCATCCCCAATCACTGACTCACCATACCAGTGATCCTCCCCTGCCACAGTTATAACCTTTCTGTGGTCCAAAACTTCTTCAAAAATGAAGTCAAGAATATCACCAAATACAATTAATAGGAAAATAAAGAAATAAAATATTTAATAATTTATAAAAACTAAATTAAAAAATTGGGATATTAAAAAAATAATGAAAAGGGACAACCAGCAAGATGGCAGCATAGTAAAGAGCTCCTAGAATCAGCTCCTGCTATGGGGCAGATGGTGATCACCCAGAGCTATCTAGAGCACTTGTTTGGGGGCTCCAGGAGACCAGAAGTGCATCCTGCAACATCCTTGAAAGAATAGAAGGAGGAGAATGCCCATCTGCAGAGAAGATTCGTAAGTAGAGCATTCCTCCACTGGAGGCACAAGCCACCAAGGGAGCTGTTCCATAGCTGGAATTGAAAGCTCCATTTTCCCAAAATGGGGGAGGAAGAGACAGTTGGGCACCAACTTCAGCTACTGATTAGTAAATTCAGTGGGCTAAAGTGTTATCCTAAGAAGAACTAAAGTTTGAACCTGCCCAAGTCAGAAAGAGGCCAGTGGCTGCAATCTTAACTGCATGCATGACATGAGGGGAAGCGGGGCTGCCTGAAAATCACAGTGCTGGTAGGGACCAACTTTTTTCCATCTAGATCAGATTGCCGCTATAGCCTAAGCCCCAGGCCTACCTCAGGCAGGGAGGAAGCTGGGGGGAGCTACACCAGCCTATCCAGGAAAATACAGGCCACGCCATGGAGGCCAGTGATCATTCTACTTTGGCAGGGCAAGCCAGCCCAGGAGCTATTCTTTGGCAGGAATTGGAAGCTCCATTTTCCAAAAACAGGGGAGAAAGATGGTTGGCCACCGATTTCAGCTACTGATTAGTGAATTTGACTGGCTAAAGTATAACCCTTAAAGCAGCTAAAGTTTGATCCTGTCCACGTCAGAAGGAGGCTGGTAGCCACAATTTTTACTCCACCCCCAGCATGAGGGGAAGCCAGGTTGACTGAAAATCACAGTGATGGTAGAGATTGGTTTCTTTCACCCAGATTGGCCTGGGGCCCTAACCTAGGCTTCAGCCCCACCTCTAGCAGAGAAGAAGCTGACAGGCCCTGCACCAGCCTATCCAGGTAACTGCAGGTACATTCAGCTGGCACAGACTGAATAGTCAGAAGTCTACTGGGGCAACTGTGGTCATCTTGGACCTGCCCTGCATAGATTGCTGCCCACACCTGCAGCTCCATCCTTGTCCCAGGCAAGGGAGAAAGAGGCATGAAGCTTCATCGGTCTCTCTGGGCAACTACAGTTTAGCCTGCATGAGTTGAATTATTCCACACAGCTGTGGCTCTGTCCCTACCCCTGGCAAAGGAGAAAGTTGGGAGAAGCTTCACTGGTCCTTGGGGCATTGAGGGTAGCTTGAGCCTCCACAGCTTATAGCACCAACTACATCCTTGGCTCCTACTACACAAGCAGCAAGGGAGAAAGGGCAGGAAGCCCTAAGCTAAGGAGAAAAACTGCACCCAGAATAAATACTCTTTAAGCTAGATGCCAAGACACCAACAAAAAATTACAATCCACAACAAGAAACAGGAAGATATGGCCCAGTTAAAGGAACAAGATAAGCCTCCAGATGACATAAAGGAGTTGAGACAACTAATCATAGATGTTTGAACAAATCTCCTTAATAAATTCAATGAGTTGGCTAAAGAGATTAAGAATATTAAGAAGACATTGGACGAGCACAAGGAAGAGTTTGAAAGCATACATAGAAAAATAGCAGATCTTATGGGAATGAAAGGTACAATAAATGAAATTAAAAAATACACTGGAATCATAGCAGATTTGAGGAGGCAGAAGAAAGGATTGGTGAGCTTGAAGAAATAGCCTCTGAAAGTGAACATACAAAAGAACAGATGAAGGAAAGATGGGAAAAACCCGAACAAGGTCTTAGGGAACTGAAGAACAGCAAGAGACATGCAAACATATGTGTCATGGATGTCCCAGAAGGAGAAGAGAAGGGAAAAGGGACAGAAGGAATATTTGAAGAAATAATGGTAGAAAATTTCCCAACCCTATTGAAGGACATAGATATCCATGTTCAAGAAGCATGCCATACTCCCATCTGAAAAAATCCAAATAGACTAACTCTGAGAGACATATTAACTAGACTCTCAAATGACAAAGACAAAGAGAGAATTCTGAAAGCAGCAAGAGAAAAGCTATGCATAACATGTAAGAGATACCCAATAAGATTAAGTGCTGATTTCTCACCAGAAACCATGGAGGCAAGAAGACAGTGGTATGAAACATTTAAGATAGTGCAAGATAAATACTTCCAGCCAGGAATCTTATATCCAGCAAGATTGTCTGTCAAAAATGAGGGCAAGTTTAGAATAGTCACAGATAAACAGAAACTGAGAGAGCTTGTAACCAAGAGGCCTGCTTTGCAGGAAATACTAAAGGGTGTGCTAAGCCTGAAAAGGAAAGATAGGAGAAAGGGGCCTGGAAGGGAGACTAGAAATGAAGATTATATCAATAAAAGTAACTAAAAGTGTCAAAAGAGTAGTGAAAATAAAATATGACAGATAAAACCCAAATATTCAGGAATAAACTTAACCAACTATGTAAAGCACTTGTATTCAGAAAACTACAAATCATTGTTAAAAGAAAAAAAAAAAAAAAAGACCTAAATAATTGGAACAACATTCTATGCTCATGGATTGAAAGACTAAATATCAATATGTCAATTCTACTCAAATTTCTATACAGATTCAATGCAATCCCAATAAAAATTCCAGCAGCGTTTTTTAAATAAATGGAAAACATGGTTATCAAATTTATTTGGAAGGATAAAGAATCCTGAATAGCCAAAAACATCTTAAAAAGGAAAAGCAAAGTTGGAAGACTCTCATTTCTGGACTTTAAGTTGTATCATCTAGCTACAGTGGTAAAAACAGCATGGTACTGGCATTAAGACAGACACATACACCAATGGACCTGAATTGAGTGTTAAAAACAGACCCTCACATCTATGGTCAAATGATTTTTGACTCATCTATCAAACCCACCCAGCTTGGACAGAACAGTCCATTCAACAAATGGTGCTGAAAAAAGTGGATATCTGTAGCTCAAGAAAGAAAGAAGACCCCTATCTCACACCCTATACAAAAAGTAACTCACAATGAATCAAAAACCTAAATATAAAAGCAAGAATCATAAAGCTTCTCAAAGAAAATGCAGGAAAATATATTTAAGACCTGGTGGTAGGTGGTGGATTCATAAAGGAGATAAGAGGAGGACTGAGATGGACTACTGATATTTAATGTATGTAGAAGTTTTAATTAGCTTTACTGTAAAAGTGTGGAAATGTACAGAGTTGATGGTAACACATTATAGTGAGCAACAGCTGGTTTATAAATGGGGATGTGTCTGAAAATGGTAGTCTAGGGATGTAAATGCCAATTGAGAGAAAGCTAGAGAATAATCTAGGGACTGAATAATATAGTAAATCCAGAGGTGGATGAAAATAGTGGTTGATGGTACAGATGCAAATGTGTCCTTTGTGAGCTAGAGCAGATGTACGGTCACTATTTCAGGGTGGTGGGAATGTGGAGAAGTATGGGAAAAATACAACTGGGTGACCTATGGAGTGTGGTTAACAGTAATAATGTAATATTCTTGCATCTATGCCAAAAATGTTCTGTGTTGATAATGGGGCAGTACGGAAAATGTGTGCCAAATGTATTCTGTGGGCCTGATAATAATTGGATGATATTATCTCATAATTTGTAAAAATATTCCACCACGGTGTGGTGTGTTGATAGAGGCATGTTGTTTGGGAATTCTGCACATGTGCATGATTGTTTTGTAAGTTTACAACTTCTGTCATAAAAATATATTTAAAAAATAATAGGGTGAGTTAGGGGGAAATTACACCAAATGTAAGAAAAGGACTATAATTAGTAGTAAGATTTTGAAAATATTCTTTCATAATTTGTAACAATTGTCTCATGACAATGCAAGGTGTTGGTGGAGGGTTGATGTATGGGACTCCTGTATGATGTTATGAATGTTTGCTTTGTAAGTTCACAATTTTTACTATATACTTATTGCTTATGTATGAATGATATTAAAAAAATAATAATAGGGTGGGTTGGGGGAAAACACTTTGGTTAGTAGTAATGTTTTGAGGATGCTCTTTAATCATTAGTTTAAAATGTTTCAAAACAATGCAATGTATTGGTGGTAGGGTGAGGTATGAGAGCCCTGTATGATGTTATATATGTTTGTTTTGTAATTTCACATCTATTACTGTACACTTATTGTTTATGTATGTTCATGGATGAGTGATATACCTAAATAAATTTTTTTAAAAATTCAAAAACATATGAAAAGTCTTTTAAAATTTTTTTTTGACATTTTGCCTTTCATCACTGTACTATCTGTTGTACTCTATGTACAGTGACATTTTCTTCCATTTCTGCCCCAGTGTCTTACTTTTTATTGTTTTGTCTTCAAAGAAGTTTTAGGTAACAGTAAGTCACATACAGAATATAGGGGACTCCAATATACCCAACATCCTCCCCCTTTTCTGCCTTCCCATATTAATAACCTTTTTATGTGTGGATGGTACATTTGTTACAACTGACGTACAAAAATTGAAACATAGCTAAAAACCATAGTCAACAGTTTACATTATGGTTTACATTTTATACCACACATTTTTATAAATTTTTGCTGAAATTTAACATGGCCTGTATGCAACATTGTAAGATCATACATTACACTTTCATTGCCCCCTAAATACCCCCTCTTCCATCTATTCTATCTTCCCTCTCCCTCCCCTCAGGGCCCACCGCAACCAGCAGACTTCACTCCTTGAAAGACAAGATTCATAGTTACTTCCAACAACACTGAGGGCTTGATACACTAATCTGTCCTCCCCTATTAGAAACCACCCATACTCTTGAAAGACACCCACCCCTCTGTTTGAGAATATATTAGGCCTCCCTAGGATGGGAGTCCAACTCCTTCCTGCTCATTGTGTGGGTTTCCACCCACTGATATAATATACTATGGCAAAATGATCACTCACACATTCTCTAGAAGACTGCCCCAGGTGCGCCCTGTCCTGAATGCCTCCCCATCCAACACCCTAAAACAGTAACCCTTCCTTGTCATATTGCCAAAAGAGCTTTCCCAACATTGTAGTTTCAACCACACACCCACCAATCCCCAGTTCACCTTCTGCCAGTTCTGTGTACCATCCAACCCACCCTCCCCAACCTACCCCGTTGTCAAACTTGCACCGTAAACCCAATAGTATCACTCTACCCTGTCATATCCCTTCACTGCACAACTACTCACTTCCACCTTATCATAGATTTTGCCCATATGGGCGTTGGCTCACAACCTTCTCCCTTTTTTTTCCCTATAAGCCTATCTTCCAGACTCTAGCTCTCTGAGTCTGCTCAATTTGCTTAATTCATATCAGAGAGGTCATGTAATATTTGTCCGACAACGTCTGGCTTGTTTCACTCAACATAAGGTCCTCAAGATTCCCATGTTTTCCCGTGTGTTAGTACTATATACCTTCTTACATTTGAGTAATATTCCATTGTATGTATATACCACATTTTGTTTATCCATTCATCTGTTGATGTGTATTTGGGTTGATTCCAACTTTTGGCAATAGTGAGTAATATGACTATGAACATTAGCATGCACATATCTGTTCATGCCCTTGCTTTCAATTCTTCTGGGTGTATACCAGAATTGCTGGATCATATGGCAGATCTATAGTTAGATCTGCCAAATTGTCTTCCACAATCGCTGGATCATTCTACATTCCCACCAGCAGTGGATGAGGGTTCCCATTCCTCCACATCTTCTCCAACACTTGTAGTCCTCTGTTTTTTTAATGGCCACCAGTCTAATGGGTGTAAGATGGTATCTCATTGTAGTTTTGATTTGCATTTCCTTAATGGCTTGTGATATTGAGCATCTTTTCACGTGCTTTTTAACCATTTGTATTTCTTCTTTGGAGAAGTGTCTGTTCAAATCACTTGCCCATTTTTAAAAAATGGGTTGTTTGTCTTTTTATTTTTGAGATGTAGGATTTCATGATATATGCTGGATATTAGGCTCCTATCAGATATATGGTTACCAAATATTTTCTCCCATTGGGTGGGCTGTCTTTTTCATTTTCTTGACAAACTCCTTTGAGGTGCAAAAGTTTTTAATTTTGCAGAGGCCCCATTTATCTCTTTTTTCTTTTGCTGCTCATGCTTTGGGTGTGAAGTTCATGACCATTTCCTATCACAAGGTTTTGTAGATGCTTTCCTACATTATCTTCCAAGGTCTTTATGATCTTGGCTCTTATATTTAGATCTTGGATCCATCTTGAGTTAATTTTTGTATAAGGTGTGAGATGGTGTTCCTCTCTCATTCTTTTGAGTATGGATATCCAGTTCTCCAAGCACCATTTGTTGAAGAGGCCATTTTCTCCCCATTTGAGTTGGCTTGCTGGCCTTGTCAAATATCAGATGACTGGATATGCAAGGATCTATATCAGAACTCTCAATTTGGTTCCATTGGTTGGTATGTCTATCCTTGTGCCAATACCATGCAGTTTTGACCATTGTAGCCTTGTAGTATGTTTTAAAGTCACATAGTGTGATTCCTCCAATTTCATTTTTCTTTTTCAATATATCTCTTGCCCTTCCAAATAAATTTCATAGTTTTTCCAATTCAGTAAAAAATGCTGTGTTGATTTTTATGGTAATTGCATTAAATCTGTAGATCGGTTTGGGTAGGATAGATATCTTAATGATGTTTAGTCTTTACATCCATGAACAGGGAATATTCTTCCATTCATTTTTCTTTGATTTCCTTTAACAGTGTTGTGTAGTTTTCTGTGTGTTAGTCAGTTACTTCTTTAATTAAATTCATTCCTAGGCATTTGATTCTTTTAATTGCTATTGTAAATGGGATTTTTTTTCTTGATTTCCTCCTAAATTGCTCATTATTGGTGTACAGAAATGCTACTGATTTTTGTGCATTGATATTATAACCTGCAACTTTACTGAATTCATTTATAAGCTCTAGAAGCTTTGTTGTAGATGTCTCAGGCCTTTCTCTGTATAGGATCATTTCACCTGCAAATAGTGAAATTTTGACTTCTTCTTTTCCAAATTGGATGCCCTTTTTATCTTTTCCTTGCCTAAGTGCTCGAGCAAGTATTTCTAACACAATATTAAATAGGAGCAGTGATTCTGGGCATATTTGTCTTGTTCCCAATCTTAGAGGGAAATCTTTTAGGATTTCACCATTGTATATGATGTTAGCTGTGGGTTTTTCATATGTACCCTTTATCATGTTGAGGAAGTTTCCTTCTACTCCTATCTTTTGCAGGGTTTTTATCAGGAAAGGGTGCTGTATTTCATTGAATGATTTTTCTGCATCTATAAAGATGATCATGTGATTTTTTTCTTTCAGTCTGTTTATGTGGTGTATTACACTGATTGATTTTCTTATGTTGAACCACCCTTGAATGCCAGGGATGAAACCCACTTGGTCATGGTGAATAATTCATTTGATGTGTTGTTGAATATGATTAGTAAGTATTTTTTTTTGTTGAAGATTTTAGCATTTATGTTCATTAGAGAGATTGGTCTGTAATTTTCCTTTCTTTGTGGCATCTTTGTTTGGCTTTGGTATTAGGTAATGTTGGCATCATAGAATGAGTTAGGCAATGTTCCTTCTACTTCTATTTTTTGAATAGTTTAAGCAGGATTGGTATCAGTTCTTTCCAGAATTTTTGGTAGAATTCACCTGTGAAGTCATCTGGTCCTGGGTTTTTCTTGGTTGGGAGGTTTTTGATGACAAATTCAATCTCGTTATGGGTGATTGGCCTGTTGAGTTCATGAATTTTCTTCTTTCATAAATGTAGGTTGCTTGTGTGTTTCTAGGAATTTGTCCATTTCATCTAAATTATCGTTGGCATATTAGTTTTCAAAGTATCTTTTTATGATACTCTTTATTTCTGTGGGGTCAGTGGTGATATCCCCTTCCTCATTTCTCATTTTGAGTATTTGCATCTTTTCTCTCTTTTTCTTTGTTAGTCTAGCTAAGGGTTTGTCAATTTTATTGATCTTCTTGAAGAACCAGCTTTTGGTTTTGTTTACTTTTTCAAGTGCTTTTTTATTTTTCTATTTCATTTAATTCTGCCCTAATCTTTGTTATTTCCTTCTTTCTACTTCCTTTGGGGTTAGTTTGTTGTTCTTTTTCTAATTCCTTTAGGTCTGCAGTTAGGTCTTCAATTTTAGCTCTTTCTTCTTTTTTGATTTATGCAATTGTGGCTATGAATTTCCCTGTCAGTACAGCTCTTGCTGCATCCCATAGGTTTTGATGTGTTGTCATTTTCATTCGTTTCAAGGTATTTACTAATTTCTTTTGTAATTTCCTCTTTGACCCACTGTTTGTCTAAGAGTGTGTTGTTTAACTTCCATATCTTAGTCTGGTTCTCTGGCCCTTACTGATTTTCAGTTTCATTCCACTGTGGTCAGAAAAATTACTTCGGGAAGCAGCTGTGGCTCAATCAGTAGGGCTCCCGTTTACCATATGGGAGGCCCCGGGTTCGGTTCCCGGGGCCTCCTGGTGAAGGCAAGCCCGCCCGCATGGCGTGGTTAGCTGACCCAGCGAGCACAAGCAGCAAGGGGGGGATAAATGAATAAATAAATAAAATCTTAAAAAAAAAAAAAAAAAAAAGAAAAGAAAAATTACTTCGTATAATTAGAGTCTTTCTGAATTCATTGAGAGTTGTTCTGTGGCCTAGTACATGGTCTATCTTGGAGAATGATCGATGTGCACTCAAGGAGAAAGTATATCCTGCTGTATTTGGATGTAGTGTTCTGTATATGTCTATTAGGACCAGATCCTCTAATATATTATTCAAAGTCTTTGTTTCTTTATTGATTCTCTGTTGAGATGTTCTAATGGTGACCATGGTCTATTAAAGTCCCCGACTATAATTGCAGAGGCATCAAAGTTCTCCACTTAGCCTTTCCAGTGTTTGCCTCATGTATTTTGAGGTGCCCTGATTAAGTGCATAAATGTTTGATTGATCTTTCTTCTTGAAAGAGTACCCCTTTTACTAATATATACTGTCTGTCTTTGTCTCTTAAAATAGTTTTGCATTTAAAATCTATTTTGTTCAATATTAGTATAGCTATTCCCGCCCTTTTTTGATTATTGTTTGCTTGTAAAATTCCTTTCCACCCATTCACTTTCAACCTCCTTGAATCCCTGTGTCTAGGGTGGGTTTCTTGTAGACAGCATATAAATGGGTCATATTTCCTTATCCATTTTGCCAATCTGTGTCTCTTGACTGGTGAATTTATTCCATTAGCATTCAGTGTTATTACTGTCAAGGAATTACTTACATTTGCCTTATTTTCTTTGGGTTTATGTTTGTCATATGTTGTTTTTATTTCCTTTGTTTTTTCTCACACTCTCTTCAAACTCTCTCTCTCTCATGTTTTTTCCTTTCAACCTGCAGCACTCCCTTTAGTATTTCTTGAAGAGAAGGTTTCTTATTGGCATACTCTCTTAATTTCTGTTTATCTGTGAATATTTTGAATTCCCCATCATTTTTGAATGCCAGTTTTCTTGGATAGAGAATTCTTGGCTGGGAGGCTTTTTTTTTTTTTTTTAGCACCTTGACTATGTCATACCACTGCCTTCTTGCCTCCATGGTTTCTGATGAGAAATCAGCACTTAATCTTATTGAGCTTCTCTTGTTTGTGATGGTTTTCTTTTCTTTTGCTGCTTTCAGTATTCTCTTTGTCTTGAGCATTGGACAATTTGACAAGTATGTGTCTTGGAGTAGGCCTGTTGGGATTTATACTGTTTGGGGTGCTCTGCAGTTCCTGGACATGTACATCCATCTCCCTCAATAGGGTTGGGAAGTTTTCAGCTATTATTTCATCCAGCACTGCTTCTGTCCCCTTTCCCTTCTCTTCTCCCTCTGGGATGCCTATAATGCATATGTTTATTTGTTTTGTGTTGTTGTTCAGATCCCTAAGTCCCTGGTGGATTTTTGCTATCTTTTTATCTGTCTGTTTGGCTATCTGATTTCAGATGTACTGTCTTCCACATCACTAATTCTTTCCTCTGCCTGTCCAAATTTGCTGTTATGGGATTCCAGTGTATTTTTTTTTTTTTTTAAAGATTTTATTTATTTATTCATTTATCCCCCCCTTGCTGCTTGTGCTCGCTGGGTCAGCCAACCACGCCGTGCGGGCGGGCCTGCCTTCACCAGGAGGCCCTGGGAACCGAACCTGGGGCCTCCCATATAGTAAACGGGAGCCCTACTGATTGAGCCACAGCCGCTTCCCATCCAGTGTATTTTTGATTTTTGGATTGTGCCTTTCATCACTACCATATCTGTTATCTTTTTATGCATGTTTACAATTTCTTCAGTATGTTCCCCTAGTGCTTCTTTATATTCTTAATCTCTTCCTTCACTTCATTAAGTTGGTTCATGATATTTGTTTGGACAGCTCTGATTAGTTGTTCCATAGTCTCCATCTCCTCCTGGTTTTTAGTTTGTTCATTGGACTGGGCCATGTCTTCCTGTTTCTTATGCTTTATAATTTTTTGTTTGTGTTTAGGTATCTATTTATCTTGATGGGTTTATTCAGTTGATTACTTTCTCTACTCTGAGGCTTTGTTTAGTTGCTGCTTTTGTGTTTGTGGTAAGTTTTCTCTTTGACACTTTGTTCCTCTTATTCTATTTCCTTGCTGTTGTCTATGTTCCCTTGAAAGAAAAAGATTAGGGCCAGAGAAAGGGAAAGAGGTAAGAAGAGAAAAAGGATAATAGTAATAATAATAGTAAAAGGTAGAAGAGGAACCATATAAGACCTAGGGAAATGAATAATTAACTCAAGTAAGAAGTGCAGAGGAATAAGAATTAAAAAATGGCATATAAACAATGAAATGAAAAATCAAATAGAGAAAAATATCTAGAATGAATTAATAGGCCAGAATGATAAGAAAAGAGTGAAAGAAAAAAGACAATAAGAAAAAAAAAGTTAAAAAAAGAAAGAAAACAGAGAATAGAGGAGAGAGAAATAAAAACAAGAAAAATTGAAGACTAAACAAAGAGAATGGAATGTAAGAACAAAAACAGAAAGCAGAAGATAGGATGATGCAGGTAGAAAAAGAATTAGCATGGGTAGACAAAATTGGTATACAAAAAAAGAGGGGAGATACAAAGGGAAGGGGGAAACACAGCAAACAAGAAACAAGACAGCAGCACCTAATTTATAAAAAGGAAAAAAAAAAAAAAACAGGTAGGGGGGAGACAGGGAAAAAAAAAAGAATGATAAAACAAACACTCAAACAAGCAATCAAACAAAAACTTAGGAAAAACAGCCTTCCCTCTTAGGCTCCTGAGAAGCTTCTCAGGCTGCTGGTGTTCATCAATCAATTACCTTGCAGCCTGCCCTCTGCAGGTTTTGAATCAGATTTTAGCGAATAAACTAAGTTAATTTTTAAAATAATGTCTGTGTGTTCCCTGTCCTAAAGTATCAGCTGGGTTTTGATAACTCGGTAGAACACTGCTCTAAGAGGAGTGAGAATTGAATCAGGGAACTTGTATATTTAAAGCAGAGACTCCTCCACTGAGCTAAATTTTCTTGTTGGGTCAGTTAGCTAGAGAGCAATCCAGTCACTTTCCCCTAGGGTAAGTTTGACTCTTTGCAGTTGGGTAGATGCCTGCTGATTCCTGTCTGTCTCTTCCCCCTTTCTATTTTTTCTCTTCCAGGGCAGCAGGATGTGATAGCCTGTGTGATTGGATCGGTCAAGTTGAGTTCTCCTGGTCAAGTTGAGTTCCCTTCTGAAATTCAAATGGGATCCTGGTCTCTGCACTCACCACAGAGAAATGACTCTCAGCCCTCTTCTAGACCTCCCCCTCCTCCCAGGGGACCCTAAATAGACCCTAAATAGGCCCTTGGAAGGTTATTAAGCACTTCCTACTGCTCTCCTCCCTTAGGGAAGTTGGAATTTTGATAGTTTTCAGTACCATAGTAGTTAATTGCCTGACTCTGCCCTCTCCCAGTCCAAGTTTGTCTCTCCCAGGTCAGCTACGTAAATCAGGCTGCCTTAGCAGATTTGCCTCTCCCTTCTTCCTGGAGCCACCTCTTGCCAGCTGGTATGCTCCCTAAAGTTCAAAGGGGGTCCAGGTAACCAAACCACAGAAAGGAAACCCCTCTCCACCCTTTACCAGAACCTCTTATTCCCAGAGAATGCTCCGTCTCACTCAGTGGCTGGTGGGAGTCAGGGCATTCACAGTGGCTCTTTGTTTTGAGGGTGGGGCTCAGCCACCTGCTGTTTCCAGCCATGAGGGCAAAAAAACTCACAGTTTCCCTTGAGCTTTTTATCTCTTTTGTCCAGTTCCCTCCAGATCGATGCCCTGAAGCCTCCTGCTCTGTGAGTTCCCAAAACAGCTCACTCAGGCAGGATCTTGCCCCTTTTCGGTCATTTTTTTTGTGAGAGAGCTGGTGAATGCCCACTTAAACTGATGCCATCTTGCTCTATCTCTGTTCTATAGCTTTTTGAAATTTGACTTAGCACTTGCCCTGTTAATGCAGCCCTTAACTGATTTCCATAATGTTGAGGAAGGTTATTGTCCTTGAGATTCCTCTGCCACCTTTGCCCGAAAGGTATGGAACAGCAGCTGCCCTCAGAGCCAGCTCCCAGAGATTTGAAGTAGCTGATGAAGGGTTGTGATCGGCAATTGACCACACCCCCAGAGTTTGCAGTTTTAGGTCTTTATGTCCCACCCTGGTACCAGCAAGCTGCGCCAGGAGCCTGAGCTGCATTGCACACTGTTGCCCACCGTGAAGCTGGTGGTTGGAGTATTGTAGCTGGCATTTACTGCAGTTTACCAGCCTCTTCCTCCTGCTCCTCCCTGGATGCTGCACAGTGTTCCACTAGACTCCAGACTTTCAAAAGAGTTGATTCAGACAGTTCCCGTCAGTTCAATAGTTGTTTTGGTGAAGGGATTGATTCCTGGAGCTTCTTACTCTGCCACTTTCACTCAATGCTTCCCTTGCTAAAGATCAAAAGTCACATTTAAAAATTAGTAAGACATATAAACAAAAAGAAACACATTGAATAGAATGGAATGGCTGGCTAGAGAGGGAGCAGTGAATTGGGAAGCAGGTAAGGCAATAAAATGCATTAAATAACTAAAATAAAAGAGGCTTTTTATATGGCACAATGTTGAGAATATGCCACGAACTGTGGAAACTGATTAACTCAATCCTCTGCACCTGAGGGTCAAGGATAAAAATATCTTCTCATAACAGTGAGAAAAGGCCAACAAGAGGCCTTTTGAATCATTCAAGAAATAATGTGTTTTATATCAGTGACATTTAATTTTGCTCTAGATATTCAACATTAGACTACAGCATATGAATAAAAGGAACTTAAAGATATTCAACAATGTTTAAATCAATCAGATATTCTGGTTAATTGTGAAGTTTATCTTAAGTAGGTATATTTGGGAAGGATAAGGACAGCAAATAAAATGTTGAAAATTTGTTCTTACCACCTTCCACTCTACTTTGCACAGTTTTGCATTCCTAACTTTATTTGGGAACCCACCACTTTTCAATTGTCACACCTCTGCTTCCTCTAACCAAACTTTCTTTGCCCCTATGATATCGCATATAACAGACCAGAAGCCACTCCTTTATCTGTATTCTTTTCTTGTTGTTTTAAAACCATTATGAAATGAAGTATTTTGTAAACAACTTCCTACTCAGGAGCAGAAGTGGAAGCGGGTCGGTAACCGACAGCATGACTGTAGGGCCAGCTTTGTATGACTGTGCCGTTGCACAGGGCCTCAGAAAGGACTGTTTGTTTTAATGCTGTGCAGTTACCACCTTGAAACTCTTAATAAGGTTTTAGCAAGAGGCCCCATATTTTCATTATGTACTGTGCCCTGCAAATTATGTAGCCCATCCTGCATGAATGGATGCAGAATTCAATTTATTTAACAATAATTTATTGAGCATCTCTTATGTGCTAGATACTGTACTGGGCCCTGGAAACCCAGAGATAAATAAAGAATTATTCTTTCTTTAGGAGCTCATCATAACAAGGGATATATACATATAAATAATTAACTTGTATGGCAATATATATATATTAACGATTGTGAACGCCTGCTTCAGGTGGACACATTTTGTTTATTTAAGAGGGGTAGGGATTTGCAAATCAGCAAGAGGGTTAGAAATAATGTTCCCACACTGATTTGTGGAATTAAATGGAGAGCACAATTACTTGATTTAAAACACAATGGGAGGAAATCGTTGCTATTCAGACATGCTCTGCAATTTAATCTGGAAACAACACATAATGCTATTTTACGCAGAATTTCTGAAATGTCAAACTACTTTGCTTTTGCTTTTTAACTAAATAGTGATTTAGAGGGCAATGAAAAACTGGGTCTAATTTTACTGGCTTCATGGTGCTTTGTTGATTCATGTCCTCTGTCAATCAGAATGCATTTTCAATTCTTAATTTGTATTTTTTTTCTATTCCATGTTCTCATTAGTTAACCTTGTGGGCTTTTCTTTGCAAAATCCTATTTCTAAAGTTTGATCCTCAATAGCTTAAAGACTTAGTTTTTAGTTCTTCCAATGAATTCACAATATTTTTAGCCTCTTTGTTCCTTAATTTAACCCTCGCTTCCACCTTGTTCTGCATTGATGCTAAAAAACTAGAATTTGTGCAGGTGCTATTCCAGTAGCTAAATTATACCAAGATTAGACAACTTCACCAAGATGGTATGTATTTAATCTGAAGTCCAATTAGATCATAAAACTTATTTCAAATTATGTTTCCTCTTGACATAGGAAAAAAGAATGATTTTGATTCAGAAGTAATGAGTCAAAGAAAGCTTAGGATCTGTTCTTATGTTCAACCTCACTGGGTTATTTTGGGACAAAACAGTTAAGTATACTTCTACCTCATACTTCTAATTTTTGCCATCTTTTAAATTTGTACTATGATGTTAGCTTAGCTAATTTCCTTTCTAAAGTTTGTTTTTTAAATTTTACTGAGGTATAATTAACAATAAACACTTCCAATGTTCTTTCTATTTTGCTGAAGGTCTAACTTTTTCTCTGGCAATATTTCCCTTCATTTTGTTTAGCCTTTCTCCTGTGCAGGTCTGCACTATTTTTTTGGTTTTCTTTACCTGAAAATCTCTTCATCTCACCTTCATTCTTGAAGGATATTTTCATTTGATATAGAATTCTAGTTTGACAGTTTTGTTCTTTCAGTAGATTAAAGATGTTGTTCCCCACCTTCTGACTTCCACAGTTTCTGATGAGAAAGTTTGTGCCCCTCAAGTGTTTGCTCCCTGTATGCAGTGCCATTTTTAATACACTGCTGCTTCCACAATTTTCCCTTCAGCTTTTGTTTTCAACAATTTGACTTCGATGTCAGATGATTTTCTTCATATTTTATGCTGTTTGGGTATTTGAAGTCTTTGAATTTATAAATTTACATCTTTACTAATTTGGGGAAAGCTTTAAACATTTTTTCATATATATGTATGTAGGTAGGTATGTATATATTTTAACTCCATTCTCTCCCATCAAGCTATTGATATTGTCTCACAGACTTCTGAGGATTTTTTTTATATATATTTTTTACAGTTATTTCTATTTATCAAAATGGATCATTTCTTTTGATCTGTTACCGTGTTCATGGATTCTCCCTCTGCCACCTTCTTTCTGCTATTATGCTCTTCTGGTGATTTTATTTTTATTTTGTCTGTTGTATTTCTTCCGTTCTTAATTTTCCAATTGCTTTTTAACTTTTCCCAATGATCTGTTGATAATTCCCTTCCTTTATTTCATTATTTGAATATTGTTCTTTATCTTATTGAGTGCAGTTACAATAGTTAAGCCTTTGTGTGATAATATCAATGTCTGGGTCATCACTGGGTTGGGCTCTGTTGATTGCATTTCTTTTGAAACTGGGCCACATTTTTCCGGTTCTCTCTGTGTTGAGTAATTTGGATTGTACCTTGAACATTGTGAATATTACACTATGAAGATGCTGTAATCTGTTGTATTTTTCAGAGATTATTTATTTTTTGGCAGACAATTCTTTGTTTTAGCCTTGAACTTCAAACTCTCACTCATGGTGGGCAACATCTTAAGTGCTAGTTCACAGTGCTTGACACCTGCTCAGTGGGTACAGGAATCGCTTAGAGACTTGGAAAGTTTTATGGATAGAATTTGGTGTTTTCCTTCTTTACAGGATTCTCTCCTCATTCTCTGCTGGCTCTGGTTGTCCTGGTCTCCTTTCTCCATTTTCTGCAAAGAGAGAGATGGCAGGTTTTTAACTGACATTTTAGGAAACTTATATATGTGATCTCTGATGCCTTTAGCACAAAAAGCCATAAAAATGGGAAATCACCTCATGTCAGTCACTTCCTCCAACTTTGGACTCCCTTACAAAATTTGCCTCTTTTGCTCATGTTTTCCTTTGTTCACTTGTGTTTATGGTTATCTCGGAAGGGTGTGTTTCAGGGGATAGCCCCTCCATTTTGGAAGCAGTTTCCCTGATTTCTTAAGAAAACTGTGAATTTAAAGAACCAGTTTAAGAAAATATATTTAAGTTGGAGGAGGTAAAACAAATAAAACACATATGAGAATGAATTACAAGTTCACAAAAATATTTTTTCTTCATATTAGAAAAATGATGTTTTACTTATATCTTATTTCTGATTCTAGGCAATCTGTGTCAGATGTTTGTCAGAATTTTGGGTGGCACACCTTGTTTTAATTATAGTGCTAAACAAGAATAGGGATAAGGAATGGGAGCAAGGAAATTCTTGGTCTCATCCAACCAGAATAAGCCTCATTAAGATAAACCTTTTAAAAATTTTGTAATTGACTTTATCCATCCTAGACATCAGAATAATGAAACAGTGGTCAATTATTGTCTTGAATGTCAAAATTATATATATATATATCTTAAAATATAGCCTGTATATGTATTTATGTATATATGTTTATATATATAACTTGTCTCTACAGTTTTTTTATTTTGGATAGTTTCAATGTCTTCAAATTCATTTAATCTTCTGCAATGTCTAGTCCACTGTTCTTGTGTTCTTTATCTCAAACATTGGAGTTTTTCTCTCTAGAAGTTTGAATTTAGTCTTTTTAATATATTCTACATATCTATTACAATTTTTGAACATATGGAATTCAGTTATAAAAACTATTTTAGTGTTCTTACCTGTTAATTCTAACATTTGTATTGTTTTGGGGATATTTTGACTAATTTATTTTTGTCTTCTCATCATGGTCATATTCTTCTGCTTCTTTGTACACCTGGCAATCATTTGTTAGATACCAAGCATTCTGAATTTAATCCTATTGAACTGGATATTTTTAACCCTATAAATATCCTTGAGCTTTGTCTTAGTACACAGTTAAATAACTTGGAAACAGTGTGATATTTTCTTTTTTCAATTCAAATTGTATCCTGTGGATTTTTTTCTTTATTAGAGAAGTTATGGGTTTACAGAACAATCATGCACAAAATACAGGATTCCCATATACCACCCCACAACCAACAACACCTTGCATTGGTGTGGAACATTTATTACAATTGATGATGGCACATTTTTATATATTTACTATTAATTAAAGTTCTTGGTTTAACTTAGGTTTCACTGTTTGTGTAGTGCAATTTGATGGACTTTTAAGAAAATATTTATTCTCTTACCAAATATACAATCTGGCATTTCCCCCTTTTTATCATATTCAGATATATATTTCAGTGCTGTTAATTGTGCACATGATGTAGTGCTACCATCACCATCATCCTTTACAAAAACATTTCCATCATTTCAATAGGAACCCTGCACATTTTAAGCCTTAACTTTCCATTACCTATCCCTTGGTAACCTATATTCTAGATTCTGACTCTATGAGTTTGCTTATTCTAATTGTTTAAAATCAGTGAGATCATATAATATTTGTCATTTTGTTTCTGGCTTATTTCACTCAACATGATGTCTTTAAGTTTCATCCAACAGTGTGATCTTTGTGCATCTTGTTTTCAAGATTTGATAGATAGGACTAGAGCAGTGTGCAGTTTAGGGCTAATTATTTCCCATTACTGAGGTAAGGCTCTTTGAGTGCTCTATTTATTGTCCCATGAATTATGAGGTTTTTCATTCAGGTTGGTAAGTTGGTAGGAAAAGGCTCTCTTCCAAGACCTGATAAGGCATCAGGCACTGCTCCCCCTAATCCTTTCTGGTGGTTCTTTCTTTGATCTTGGGATGTTTCTTCACAGGCATATACTCATAGGTACCTTGTTGAACACTCAAGGGATACTGTCTGTTATCTCCAGAGCGCTCTCTCTCTCCTTCTCTGATGTCTAGCCTCCTTAGACTCCCAGATTCTCAGCTCCACCTCCTCTAATCAGGGAGTTCTTCAGGCTCCACCTTGGTTACCCTCTCTGTGCAAAGACCTGGAAAGTCTCCCGAATCAGGAGGAATCTGGGTCATTTACCCTGATTGCCTTGTTTGCTTTCCATCTCTCAAGAGATCATTGTCCTCCATTGTTTGATGTTCATTGTCTTGAAATAATTCATATAATTTGTCCAATTTTCTGGCTGTTTCAGGTAAGAGGGTTATTGCAGTCCCTTTAATCTCAAATTGGTCAAAATTGGAAGTAAATTCCACGACATTTTAAATTTCTGTTCGCTGTGGAAATGTCTATAATTGTGTGCTCAGTGAGTCAAGTTCAGTACTTGTTAAGTTCCAAAATAGTGACATTAACCCTTTATTACATGACATTTCCTTGGTAGCAGAATTTTGACTGGGTGGCATCTGGATAGGCAAGACTAACCATACCATTTTCCATCTAAATGGAAATTGTAAATCACCCTGGAACAATTCTTTGTTTTATAATGAATCATTTGAATAGTGAATCATATATGTTAAGACAAATAAGTTAGAAGCCTTCTCTTGACTCAGCCTCTGATGTCTTTCCTGAAAAAACAGTAACCTAGGGACCCCAGTAACATCATTATGGTCTTTGCAGGCATCTATACCATCAAAGGCGTCATGATTAGCATTTAAAAAGTGTTGGCTATCATTTTGACTACTGATATTGCTATTGTTATTGTTATTGTTGTTATCACTAGATATGTTTGGGAAAATGTATTTTAAATTTCCTCATATCTAACCCATAATTAGTAGTTTTCCATGAGTTTGCAAAATTTGTAAAAATAAATCTGTGCTTTTATTTTTTCTGTATATATTTTACACATGTACTTTGGCATTAATATCTCTATATAGCTATATTTATATCTATATCTATAATTTCCTCTTCTAAGAAGAAACTGTTTTATTAATATATATTAATATATTTCCTAGTGTGTAGCATAGTGATTGAAATGTAGTAAGTGCTCAATTCAATTGAAAAGGAGAAGAAAGAATATATTGAGTCCTTTTTTTTTCCCTCCTAATAGAGGCAGCTGTACTATGCTGGGAAGAAAATTAACTTGGAAACAGAAGTTTTGATTCTGAGCCTTTCAATTACCAGCTCTATGTCACTGAACACATCATTTAATCTCTCTGAGCTCCAGTGTCCTAACTTTTCCATCAGGGAAATAATACCCTACAGAGTCATAGGAATGATTAAATATTTATAGAGTTACTCAACACATTAGTTATGGTTATTATTATTTTGTTACTAACAATTGTTTCTTTCAAATTCCACTTTTCTGGAAGATGTGGGGAAATGTTGCAAGCTTCTAAATATTCCAAATATCCAGGACTAACTGATTCCTCAGTCAGAGTACTTTCTTACCTTCTCTTGCCTGCCTGACATATAGCCTATTACTTCCTGTACAAGGGTTTCTCCTCTCTTCCTCTTACCAAGTTTTCTCCTCTTCTGTGTCATGACAAGTTTCTTAGGCTCATTTTAAACCATTTAACTTATGCTCCAAAGTAACTGTAATTTAATGTTGGTAGTCTGGAGAATTATTATGAATAACTTTAATTGGATGTTGCATTAGCCAGCCAAAGGGGTGCTGATGCAAAGTACCAGAAAACTGTTGGCTTTCATAAAGGGTATTTATTTGGGGATAAATGTTTATAGTTATAAGGCTCTAAAGAGTCCAACTCAAGGTACCATAAGAGGTATTTTCTCACCAAAGTTTGCTGCCACGTGAACAAGATGGTTGCCGATCTCTGCAAGGGTTCAGCTTTCCTCTTTCTTCTTCTTCTCCGTGGGTCCAGCTTCTTCCAATCTCAGCTGCAGGCTCTAAGGCTTGTTTCTTTCTGGGCTTTCTCAGCTGCTCAGGGCTCTGGTCTCTTCAGCTGCAAACTATCAGGCAAATAGCTCAGATCTCCCTGGTGCTTTAGCTGTGTGAGCCTTCTTTCTGTCACAAGGCAGGACCAAAATTACCAAGTTTTCTCCTCTTCTGTGTCATGACAAGTTTCTTGTCATCTATGGAGTTCTTTTTCTTTTCTTATATGTCTTCTCCTGTGTGTCTTCTTGAGTGAGTGTCCATTTATATAGTCCCCCAAGGGGGCAGGGTTACACCCTAATGATGTGGTCAAATCAAAGCCCTAATATTAATATAATTTAATCAAAGACATCTCAGCTGAACCTAATACAATCAAACGGTATCACGGCCAGAGGAACAGACCAGTTTACCAACATAATCTCTCTTTTTGGAATTCATAAATAATCTCAAACTGTCACACTCCACCTTCTGAATACCAAAAAGACACTACAATATTCAAAAAACCTTACATCCTTTCAGTTAGCAATGCTAAGTACAAAATCATATCAAAATCAGATTATGGAGGTACAGCTTGTCTTGGGGCAAAGTCCCATCTGGCTGTAGACTTGTGAAACTTACAAAACAATTTATCTGCTTCCAAAATACAAAGGGACAGAGATAGGATAAACATTTGCATTACCATAAGAAGAATTTGGGAGGGAAACATGAGTCACAGGTCCCCAACATTTCTGAAAACTTGCAAGGCATACTCCATTAGATTTCAAAGCCTAAGTAAAAGTCATTCTTAAGATGATAGTTTCTTCTCCTTGGGGCCTCATGGGGATTAATCCTGTCCACAGGCTTGCCCAATGACCATTTTCTCATTTCTACCCTCATCAAGTAACTTGGTGGTGACTAAGCTCCAGACCTCACCCTCCAGGAACATTGGGGTGATGGCTACTCTTAACCCAATCTCTGGGGTATAGTCTCAACACCCTTAGTACAATGAAGTGGCAGCAAAATTCTCCCTAACCTCTGACATACAGGCCCAACCCTCTCAGAACAGTGAATTGGTGACCTGGCCTTCTCTAATCAATGGGGGACAGGCCCACCCCTCTCAGAGCAATGGGGTGTTGACTTCACTCTCCCTGACCTATGGGGAACAGGTCTACCCCTCTCAAAGCTCCAGGGTGTTAACTTCACTCTCCCCAACCCTTGGAGAATGTGTTCCACCTTCTCTGTAGCCTGGGGCAGCAAAACCTCCCTGAATAGTGGGATGGAGCAGCCACACTCTCAATGTTGGGGCAAACTAACCCTCTCTGTACACATGACCCAAGGAGATGTCTTAATTCCAGACCTCAGATTCCATGGCTTTCCTTTAAAGCCATTTTCCATTCCATCTCTCCCCTCCATGTCCCTTTTAGTACAGGCTGACAGTGGTTTTGTTTATAGAAATCTTGCAAAAATCTTGTTGGGTTAGTATGCAGGAAACAGGGATCCAAGTCATCAGACAGTATATTAGTAAGCCAAAGGAGTGCTGATGCAAAGTAGCAGAAATCTGTTGGCTTTTATAAAGAGTATTTATTTGGGGTAGAAGCTTATAGTTACAAGGCCATAAAGAGTAAGTTACTGCCCTCACCAAAAGTCTGTGCCACGTGTTGAGGCAAGATGGCGGGCTACATCTACAAGAGTTCAGCCTTCCTCTTCCCTCTTAAGGCTCCATTGGTCCAGCTTCTTCCATTCTCAGATGTAGGCTGGCATAAGGCTCTCTTCCCAGGGCTTGTTTCCTTCCAGGTTCAGCTGCTCTGGTCTCTTCACAAAGTCAGTTGTAAACTCTCAGGCAAATGGCTCAACTCTCCCCAGGGCTCCAGCATCAAAACCAAGATCTCTTTGCCATGTCTTTCCCTGTGTATCTACTTCTCCTATGTGCCTCTACTTCTGTGTAAAAGTCCGTTTTATCCCCACCAAGGGGTCAGGGAGTCAACGCTGTATGCCCTAATGACGTGATTGAATCAAAGCCCTAATCTTGATTTAATAAAGTAAAAGCGAAACCTCTGAATTTAATACAAAGCAATCATACCCAAGGGAACAGATTAGTTTACAAACATTATCAATTTCTTTTTGGAATTCATCAATAATATCAACCTGCCACAGACAATAACATTTTCAATCCTGGCTTACAAATTCCAAGTTTAGTTGATTCTTCTAATGGGGCACTATTGTCAGAGGGCTTGATTTCCAGAGGCTTGGAATTTCCAGAATCCATTTCTGCTTTCTTTGTACCCAACAACTCAGTTCTTCGCTTATCTCTTTTGTCTAGCCTTTTGCTATAAGCTGTAAGGAGAAGGCAGACTACAGTCTCCAAGTTTACTTTGGAAAGCTGTTCAGCTAAATGTCCAGGCTCACCATTTTCAAATTCTGCCTTCCATATAACATCAGGAGTCAATCTTGCTAAATTCTCTGCAACTTTAAAACACAGGTCACCATTCCTCCAGTTTCCAATATTAGTTTCATCACTTCCTTCTAAGGCCTTATCAGAAATAACTTTAGGCTCCATATTCCTACCAAAGTCTCTTAAAAAGCAGTCTAAACCCTTTCCATCAAGCATCTCATGATTCCTCCAAAAAAATCCCCCTTAATCATTTATAAAATTCATTATATGTTCACATGCTTAAATCTGGATATCAGAATTAAAGTGATTTTTGAAATGTATGAATGTCTCCTTAATATACTAATTACAAAGCAAAAACAAAAACAAAAACACAAAAACACAAAAACCCTACACGTGACCAAATGAAGATCAGTTTGCCATTTCTAGATCTTGCATTTCCTACCCTACAGAATTTTATATTTTCCTCCTTGAAAACAACACAGATCCAAAGGGACAGGACTAATAATTCTTCCACCATTACTTCATTTAGATACTGTCTTAACTCTTCTGCAATCTATTTCCTCAGCCTGGGGCAGGCTAACCTCATTTCATCTCAATTTGTGTATTGGGTGGAATAAAAGATAAATTCTGAGTGACAGCTGGCTCTGTTACAGAGAGAACACATAAACTATCTAGCCAGTTACAAATGCCACACAAAAAAACAGGCTTTTACTCAGGCAATGCTCCTTTTGTTATTCATTGATGTGGTTTTAATTGTACATTATTTTTCTCAGTTGTAGTTCATTTGAGCATTTCCAACTATGAAAAGATCAACTGTCATGACACATTTTTTAACACTGGAGTATGAGAGGGGAAAACTCAGAAATGTTAGACTTCTGCGTTGACACTAAGAACAAAGAAACAAAAGAAAAAATTTCACTCTCCTATATTGTAAATCACTTCTTTGTTTCAGAACACTGAGCTTTTTCACTATTCATTTTGGAAACTGATTCAGTTCGGAAACTGATTCAGTTCACTGTTGCCACCCTAAAACTACCTGATAAATTTAATGCTTATGGCTTTTAAAATATGTCAGCTTGCCTGCCGACTGGTCTGAAGTTTGCAGGGCAGACAGAAGAGTTGGCCAAGAAAGGTCATTTAGGCAGTGGACACAAAGGATTTCTAATAGCAGTGGTTGTGACCTGAAGGCCTATTCTTGCTTGAGGAACTTGAAAAACTGCTTGCAGCTCCTAGACCCATGTACACATAGAATTTATGCCTTCCAGAAGGTCCATCCTGGAGAGCCAATAACCTCCCTGGAAGCTTAGGGGAAATGATTTTCTGGCCTTTTCTTTGTTTCAGGAAGTAGCTCTATTTAGAGCTCTCCAGTTAAGGTTCACACTAATTAGGGTAGTGTATAGAACCTTATTCTAGATGAAAAACAGGTGAGTCAATGCATGCTATCCTCTGATTAATATTTAAATATTGAATAAATAATTCATTTGGTGCTGTGTAAACACAGCAATAAATTGAATTTCCCTATATATCTGGGCCAGCATTTAGCAGAGCTTTGCATTAAGTTTTTAACACAAGGATTTTTTTTAAAACCCGGCAAATCTCAATTGACTTTATATGCTTCATTTTAAGTCAGTAAATCTGCTGTGAGGTTATGTAAAATTTCAATACATATTCTTCAGATTTCATCGACATTTACTCTAAGGGTATGAGATTCACTCTCTGGGAGCTCGACTACTGAAATTGGATTTTTAAATTGGAATATGGTCTATGAAGGAATGGTTAATCTCTTTTATTACTATCTTTTCTAAGTTAAAACTTAGAGAAAATATATTTTAAATAAATTACACACAGATATCCTCAGGATATTCCTATATCACACTGCTATTAACATCACAGAAATATGACTCGCTTCCTTGATAAGGAAGTCATAGAAAAAATGTCCTATTTTTCATATGTGTTTTTGGGAAATCATAATATACATTTTTTTTGCACCATTGCAACTATTTGGGGAATTTAAATATAGACCCAAATAAACATAGCTTTTCAGTGGACTGACATGTCATAAGGGGAACTAAATGGATCCTTCAGTGATTAATTTAAGTGCCATTTGGAGGAAGACATGTGGTTTTAGTTGCCTCTGGATTCAATCTAAACTTACTGTTCACCATACGTGACTTTTTGCCTATCTAGACCTTTTTACCTCCTGTCACTTTAATAGAAATCGAACTCAGAATTCCCTCCCATCTCATAACTGTGAGGCCAATGTATCATCAGGAGTACTATCTTGTGTCCTGTATGTTCCTTTGCAAAGGAAACCATGGACTTTAAAGACTAGCTTGATAAAAAGCACTTAATACTTTTAATGTATTTTTAAGACAGCTTTAGAAATTCTGGACGATAGTAGAATTTGGAGTCAGATATGTGGGGAATTGTACATCAGATTTAATGATTTCTTTCAATAATTTCTGAGATCAGAGCTAGGTAGAGGCCAGATCCCAAAGTTAAAGCTGCAAACGAAATCAACATCTAGTGCCTGGGGAATTGTCAATTACCTTTTAGTCATGCACTCTTGGATAATTGCAAAGTAAATAGATCACCTGTTACCCCCATATGCTCAGAGGCCCCTAGCTCAGAGCTGATGTCTTTCTTTCTACTGATATTTGGGCTTTTTACCAATTAATTGTCTAGCAATCCTATTTGGATGCTAAAGACATGAAAATGTTTCTGAAACCTTCTTGTCTGAAAGACATAGTTATTTTATACAGAGACATAACTCACATCACATCTGACTCTTTAGTTATTACAAGATGTATGTAATAGCCTTTGATAAATATAAAATAGCGTAAGGATCCCAGATCTATTGTTATAACTTGACAGTGTTGTGGTTAATATTTAATTTCAATCACTTACGAAACTTGGATGCCACCTGCCTGGTCTGAAGCCCATGAGCTATTTATCTACTTGGATTTGTCCCAGGATAGAATCCTATTCAAGACCAGACCTGCTAGGCGGGGACAGAAGCTGCTGTGGCTTAGAACTAACAGAACAACTTCCCTCTCCAGCTCAACATGTGAATGTATTGCCACATAAGACTTTCTCAAATGCATTTTTCTCTGTATTTATTTATTGTTTGATTGACTGGTAAGCTACGCAATTTCCTATTTTTTTTAAATAAAATTTTATTTTTTTAAATACTTTCCATCCACTGTCAAGATTTCCCATTCTGTCATCTTTTCCTACAAATTATTTAACATATTTATAACAGCTATTTTAAAGTCTTGTCTGCTAATTCAAATATCTGGGTCATTTGTGCAGTGGCTTCTATTGACATTTCTTTTCTCTTGATTATGTGTCAGCTTCTCCTGCTTCTTTGTATGTCTAGTAATTCTTAATTGTACATCAGATATTATGTATGGTATATCAGAGACTCTGATTTTGTTATCTTTCTCCAAAGGTCCCAAGTTTTGTTCTGATACCTAGTTAAATTGCTGACTAATCATCTTGACCCTTGGATGGATGTTTTTTAGGCTGCTTTAGTGTGAGCTTATTTTATTTTTGCCTTAAATCTTGGTGGGTAGCCCATAGTCCAAATCTTATTCCTAAGAGGTGGCCTTTCTGGGGTTTCAATGGAATGCCTGAGGTCTTTATTACTCCCGTATTACTTGATATAACTTAAAAACCAAGCTCTGCCCCCAGTACTGATGAAATTTCTGCCTTGCAGGTGTTGTTTTCTGTTGGGTTCTGAATCTTCTCCTACATATAAGCAGTTCAATTGTCAATCAAGGAGTTGAAGTACATTTTTATCCAGATATTGTTCTCCTTTCTTCATGACGTTTTCCTTTCCTGGATTTTCCTGCTAACATATTTTTCCTCAGCCCTTTAGAGTTACTGCTTTCTGTCTGAGCTCTATTCCACTGGATACCATGGCAAACTGGGAAGTGCCTACAGGGAAACAGCCATAGCATAGCTGCCTCTACTAGCAGGAAAAAAATGACAATAGACACTCTTCTCCTTTTCAATTGAATTGAGCACTTACATTTCAAACACTATGCATTTCAAACACTGCATTTCAAAAACTATGCTACACACTAGGAAATATATTAATAAAACAGTTTCTTCTGAAAAGAGGAAATTTTAGAAATAAATATAGGTATATAGAGAGTACATTATAAAAATCATTTATCATTAGTGTATTATGAGCCTAGATAATATCTGGAGCTTTAGGCAGAGGTATTATTCATTTTGTTTCAGCCCTTTTTTTTTTTTTTTTATTTTATTTTTTTTTTAAAGATTTTATTTATTTATTCATTTATCCCCCCCCTGCTGCCTGTGCTCGCCGGGTCAGCTAACCACGCCGTGCAGGCGGGCCCGCCCTCACCAGGAGGCCCCGGGAACCGAACCCGGGGCCTCCCATATGGTAAACGGGCACCCCACTGATTGAGCCACAGCCGCTTCCCTGTTTCAGCCCTTTTGTATGTAGTTCTGTGCAATATATATATGAATGGGGCTGAGCTATTACTAATTTTTGACCTATTAATCTTCTGGGGGAACAACACTATGGCTCCTACTCTCTTTGATGAGAATGTCTCTAGATCAACTGGGTGAATTCTCTGAGCATTGGAGGTGGACAGCATGACCAATGGGTCCATAAAATGATGGCTATTACTCTTGAGTCATAGGCCCTAAACTTAGTTGCAGGATAAAAATTAAATGACACATTCTATAAAAAGTAGTATCTAGTTCTTGAAAAAGTTCAATACAATTGCAATAGAGTTTTCTATAAATATATTAAGTGTAAACCTCCAATTTCATCTTTTCTTCTTATTCAAAAAAAATGTCTCCAACGTGGATACCCTGGGAAGTCACTCCCCGGGCTCTGTCCAGGTGGCACAGGGGAGCGTAGGGCCCTGCCCAGTGATGTACAGTCCCTTTCCACAACGTTGGAGATGAAGCCGGGCCTCGAGCCTGCACCTGCATATTCCTACAGCTTCTCAGAGTCCTATGGACAATGACTGAGGAGACAAACCATGCAGGAAACAGCTCTCAAGCATCCCAGTCTGGATCTAGGTTCAGTTTACCACGTGTCCAAGAGAATTGTGCTTTGTCTTGTTTTAACCTGTTGGTGAATTATACTTAACACTTTGTACCTTTATTTCACAGAATTCTCAAAAGAATTCCAAAATACCTCAGATTTGAGGAGAGAAGAGGAACAAAGTCTTAACGTTGAAATACGAGGTGGGAAAGTGGATGCTAACTATCTTGAAGATGATCATGGGGGGTTTGAAAACCAGCACACATTTGTCTCCATGTTTGGCTTTTTAAAAAACTGAGTAAATCAAAGAACTCCAGCCTTGAGGACAGAATCATGGAAATTGCCTAGAAATGCAAATTTTCAGGTCACCCCAAAACCTTATACTAGTTTTAATATCTAATGTACTAAATATTATGGCCCATGTATTCTGAGAATAAGAACAAAGTAGATTAGCCTATTGAGTATTTATGAGTTCAAATAAAGATGATTTTGAGAAAAAAAAAAAAAAATGTTATCAACTAGATCATTGGAACAAACCTCCAATTTGCTTTAAACTTAGCTTTCCAAGCTCTGGAAAATGTGCCCTCTTGCTATCATCCTGCTTGGACCCTGAAGTTTGGTGCCAGAGACAAACTTGGTCTTTCCCACAATGTTTTTTTTATCTGATCTCTATCATTTATTCTGAATGCTTGTAATTTACTCACTGGTTATTGACCGGGACCATCATGTTGTATTATGCCATGGATGTGTGGTGTTCCTGTAGGTGGTTTCTCCAATGATAAACATTAGGGATAGTCACAGATATTCTTTCTCATAATATTCCTGACCATAGCATTGTACAGACTTGAATGGGACAGGACCTAGAAAATGGGGCAAGCATAGAAAATTCCAGTAGTCAGATAGATCTGTAAGTGATAAAAGGAATTTAACTAAGTAGGTGGAACACAGTATCCAGAGAATTCAGTGTTAGCTAATAGGCAGATCAGAAAAAAGTGTGAAAAGAAGAAATAACTGAGCAGACATCTATCTTTAGTTCTGTTTACTTGATTAATGAGAATCCTTACTACTAGTAACAGCATCTCTTTGTTATTCCTTTGGGGGAAACATCCTACCCACACTCTGAATCCATGAGGTTAAAGGGCTCTGACTTTGGCCCTGGCTTCAAGAATGAACTTGACACCCAGGCTTGGGCAATAGAAATACTATACCTAAGTACGTTGATTAATTCAGAAATGGCCTGTGACCGTGGTTCTAACTTAACAAAAAAAAACTTTTTTTTCTTTGCTTTTGGTACCTTCTGGAAAAGGTTTGATTTAGAATAAAACCAACACAAGAAAAACAGAGCGAAGAGTAATAAAGAAAGAAGATATTCTGATGAAATCCTTTAAATCCCTAGCATAGCTAGCCAAAAGTAAAATCTACCCCTTTAATTTAGCTAATAAATTCTTTTTTTAAAAAAATTTAAGCCAACTGCAAGCAAGAATAATGTCTTATTCCCCAGTTGTTCAAACAAGTACATAGGCTAACAAATCTGGAAGTAGGCAATATTTGGAAATTTGGTTAGGCAGGTGTGAGACTATGGAAGTCTGCAGCATAGGCCATGACTCAAGGACAGGTGGGGCCAGTTTGTCAATAGAGAAGAAGCAGGAAATAGCAAAGCAGGTTCCAATCTGGAAAGACTGAGGATATGGTTCTTTGGAACAGAGAATCATCCAATAATTGAAACAGTGTCATAATGGTGACCAAAATCAGGTTTTTCTAAGAAATAAGAACCATAACTATCAGAAATGGGACCAGTATTGAAATATATGATTCAAGTAGCAAATTCACCTGATTGGTGAGCTAGGTTTCCTTTTGTACAGAATTGGATTATTCCAAAAACAGTTTGAAATCAAGTATATAGTTAGGGGTAAAATGACTCCTGGAGACAGAGAAAAGGCAACTATAATGCTAACATTTTTATCTTTATGCTAATACAGTCATAAAATATTTTTCATTTTTTATTAGAACATTTGTAGGTTTACAGAAATATCATGCAGAAAATACAGAGTTCCCATATACCACCCCCTCACAAGTACAATTTTCTCGATTATTAACACTTTGCATTAGTGTGGTACCTTTGTTATTATTGATAAAACAAATACTATTATAATTACATTATTAACTATAGTCTGTAGTTTACATTAGGGTTCACTCTGTGTTGTACAGTTCTATGGTCTTTTTAAATTTTTTTTATTCTGGTAACACGTATACAATCTAAAATTTTCCTTTTTAACCACATTCAAATATATAATTCAGTGGTGTTAATTACATTCACAAAATTGTGCTACCATCACCACCATACATTATCACAACTTTTCCATCACTCCAAACAGGAACTCTGTACCAATTAAGCATTAACTCTCCATTTCCCAACACTACACGGGCCCCTATCACATGTATTCTAGTTTCTGACTCTATGAATTTACATATTTAATCATTTCTTAGAAGTGAAATCATATAATATGTGCCCTTTATTTCTGGCTTATTTCAATCAACATGATGTTTTCAAGATTCACTCATTCATGTTGTAGCATGTATCAAAACTTTACTCCTTTATATGGACAAACAATATTCCACTGTATGTGTATACCACATTTTGTTTATTCATTCATTGGTCATGAGCACTTGGGTTACTTTCACATTTTGGCAATTGTGAATTTTTAATTTTATTTTTATGAAGGAAGAGATCCATGAAAGCAAAATACTGAAGGCCTGTGAAAGTCATAATGCTGTCCTGCCTTGCATATTATGACAGTCTATTTTTGGTAGCACAAAAAACCATTCACAACCACCTTTCCCCTGGATTTCTTCTTTCTTTCTTTTTTTTTTTTTTTTAGTTCTTCTATTGTAAAGCTGAAAGACTAGAAGATTCACCAAATTCACCTCCACAGATTCTCTTGCAGCTAAGATTGGCATATGTATAGCTCCAACTAACAAAACTGAAAAACAAACAAAAACACCTCACTATGGAGTAGTTTGGCAAAATGTTTTTAAAGAGTATCATGTAGTTCTGGTTCCATTTGTTTTGGAAAATACCTGACCCATAGTAAACACTAAAAAATGATAGCTAATAATACTACTGCTAATACTATACTTTTTATTTTTTAAAAGATCACCGAAAATAAAATGAAAATGACTTCTAATGTTAATTCTTCCTCAATTATTCCTTGGTCAGAAAATATTGTATTTTTATGGAAACCATAAAGCTCAGTTAAATCTTCCCTAATGCCCTAGAAACTAGCAGAAGGTGCAAGTTGCAGTATATCACATTAAAAGCCTCCCAAAGACTAGTTGGTTCCTCTCAGAGAGAGATGTTTCATGGCAAGTACTAAAGCTATCACTTGTCAGGGAACTTTTGGACAGTGGTGAAACACTGAGGACTGAATTTTGGGTCAGTGAATGGATTTTGCAAGCTGAAGTCATTTGGAATTTATGTGGATGTTTGTGTACAAGCTTTCTAATCTTTCTCAACTTTGTATAGTGATAGGGCCTGGTCAGTGATGCTGGTAAAGTGGTGATGGAGATACCACTAGCTCCTGTGGTTAAACAGGAAGTAGAAAAAGTGAAGACATATTAGACAGAAAGCTCAGGAGACTTCCTTTTTAATGAGACTATAATGTGGAAGTCAAAATACAGGGAAATTAAGTATAGATGCTTTGCAGAATGCTGCTTGCCTCAAAATAACATGCTTCTTAAATTCCATGTTGTATATTTTAGCAATTACTATGGATTAGAAATTATCTAAACACTGAAGTTCCTGATTCCCATCTTTATCTTATTCTTACTGACACTAGTCCACAATTCCAGGGCTTTTATTATTATTATTATTTTATTATATTATTTCACCATTTCAAGAACTGAAATATAACATTGTTTGTTTGCTTCCACACAATGATACCAATAATTTCTAACATTCGTTGACTATGTGCTGTGAGTCAAGAACTCTTCTAAGAGTACTGATATATTAACTCATCTAATCTTCCAGCGCAGGAGTTCTTAACCATGGGTCCATGGATCCCTGTTTAAGAGGAAGGGGTCTGTGGAAAGATTTCAGGAGGTCCGTGATCTTGAATTGAAAAAAGTCAACTTATTTTTATTTTCTCGGACCCCTAACTGAAATATAGCATTTCCTTCACTTATGAATGTATGCAGTAAATAAATTACAGTAATATTCATTTTACCTTACTGGCAAAGGGGTCCATGGAATAGAAAAGTTTAAGAATCCCTGCTCTAGCAACTTGTGATGTAAACACTGTTGTTATTCCTATTATAGAGATGAAGAAACTGAAGAATGCAGAGATTCAATAAACAATGAAGGTTACTCAGCTAATAAATGATAGAGTCAGAATTCACACACGCAATATGGCACTGGAGTAACCTAGCATAGAAAGCTATCCTGGAAATTTCACAAATATTTAGCTTCTCCCTTTAAAAAAAAAAAAAAAAAACTTGTGGCAAGAGAATCTCTGATGGCTCAGAACCTACTCTTCTCTCTCTCTCCCTTGTTGACCTATCTTTCAGATAGTGGTTCTCAGAGACTGCTAACTTTCCTCAATTCAAATCAGTGAGGTCATATACTGTTCATCCTTCAATGCCTGGCTTGCTTCACTCAACATAAGGTCTTCAAGATTCATCCATGTTATTCCATTTGTTAGCACTTTATTCCTTCTAACAGCTGAATAATATTCCATTGTACGTATGTACCACATTTTGCGTATCCATTCATCTGTTGATGGACACTGGGGCTGATTCCAGCTTTTGGCAATTGTGAACAATGCTGCCATGAACATTGGTGTGCATATATCTGTACACGTCTTTGCTTTCAATTCTTCTGGGTATATACCCAGCAGTGGAATTGATGGACCATACGGAAGATCTATTGTTAGTTTTCTGAGGAATTGCCAAATGGTCCTCCACAGTGGCTGGACCATTCCACAATCCCACCAGCAGTGGATGAGGGTTCTTATTTCTCCACATGCTCTCCAACACTTATATTCTGCTGTTTTTTTAATAGCTGCCATTCTGATGGGTGTAAGATGATATCTCATGGTGGTTTTGATTTGCATTTCCCTAATAGCTAGCGATGTCGAGCATTTTTTCATGTGATTTTTAGCCATTTGTATTTCTTCCTTGGAGAAGTGTCTTTTCAGGTCACTTGCCCATTTTTTAAATGGGTTGTTTGTCTTTTTATTTTTGAGGTGTAGGATTTCTTTATATATGCAGGATATTAGGCTCCTATCAGATATATATGGTTGCCAAATATTTTCTCCCATTGGGTAGGCTGCCTTTTAATTTTCTTAATAATGTCCTTCCCCTCAACATGGGACATGATTCCTGGGGATGAGCCTCCCTGGCAATGAGGGATTAATACCAAGCGCCAACTGGAAACACAACTGGAAAAAAACCTTGAATAAAAGGGGGAAAAGGTAAAGACAAATGTGTTCATGTGGCTAAGAGACTTCAAAGAGAGTCGGGAGATCATCCCAGAGATAGCGCTTACGCACACCTCAGTAGGATCTCACAGAACACCAAAGTGGATATCACCCCACACAAAGGGTCTCCTGAGACACCCAGGTCCTATATAAGGGGGGATAGCCCCAGAGATTGACACCTTATCAGTGGGCTCTATTTTGGAATCTGTGCTCCTGAGAGTGACAGAGTTGGACTCAAATAAGTCCTCCCTGCACAAGGTCCATCAGTCCCTTCTATTCAAACCTATATGTGAGGCTGGAGTTTGTAGGTATACTTCCAGAGACTGGAGCCTCTGGCCTGCCTATGTGCCAGCTGTGCCTGGAATCTTGGTAGAGCTGCAACTCCTACTCTACAGCTCAATGAACTCACCCAAGTCACCTGTTGAGGAAACGATGATGGACAAAGGCCATCCCAGGGAATGGAGAGAGCCTGCAGCTGAAGGCAGGATAAACCCATCCACCGTATCTATGGGATATAAGCCCACTCTCACTTGGAGGTGGAGTGGACATCACCATTCCAGTCCACTCAGGATTGGGGGAAGAGATATGGACTAGAGTGGACTTAATGGTATACTGTTGTAGACATATTGTGACTCAAGCAATGGAAGAAATTATAACAGTGAGGTGGAGCCAGTGGCCACTAGATGCTTTCGGGGTGGGGAGGGGAAGGGCAGTTGTAATACAGGGGCTTTTTTCAGGACTTGGGGGTTGTCCTGAGTGACGTTGCAGCGATGGATATAGGCCATTTTACATCAACATATACCATGCAGAACTGTGTGGGAGAGAGTGTGGTCTACCATATGAACTGTAGTCTATACTTAGTGGCAAAACCCCAGGATGTGTATATCCATTGTAGATGATGTGCCACTCTAATGAAAGATGTTTATGTGAGATGTTATGGGAGGTATGGGAGGTGGAGATCATGGGAATACCTGTAATTTTTGTGTAACATTTATGTAATAGAAACATCTTTTAAAATATATATATATATAAAATTAATTTTTAAAAAAAGAATAAATGCATGGAGTTAAAACCTAGAATATGGGTTATTAGGAGATAAGATGAGGGCTTTGAAGGAGTACTGATGCTTAATGTGTGTAGAATTTTTAATTAACTTGACGGTAAATGTTTGGAAGTGGATAGAGTTGATGGTACCACATTATAGTGAGTAGCAGCTGGTTTGTGGCTGATAAGGGTAGTCTAGGGATGTAAACGTCAATTGAAAGAAAGCTAGAGAGTAATCTAGGGACTGAATAACACAGTGAACCCAGAGGTGGATGAGAATTGTGGTTTAGGGTACAAATGCAAGAATGTCCTTCTGTGAATTAGAACAGATGTACACCACTATTGCAGAGATATGGGGTTGTTGAGAAGCATGGGAAAAATACAATTAATGTAGCCTATAGACTATAGTTAATAGCAACACTGCAATATTCTTGCATCAATGTCAAAGATGTACTGTGTTAATAATGGGGGGTATGGAAAAAAATTTGCCAAATGTACACCATGGACCATAGTTACTGGTAATATCTGCTGATATTATCTCATAATCTGTAACAAACGGTCCACAATGGTGTGGTGTGTTGGTGAAGGGTTGTTGTACGGGAATTCCACACATGTGCATGATTGTTTTGTAAGTTCACAATTTCTAAAATAAAAATATATTTAAAAAAAAAAAAAGAGAGAATCTCTGAAGAAATTCAGTAATTTTGGTTATAAGCCTTTCAAATTTATAACTTTGGAAGTTACTTTAGTTGTAATGATACCACAAATGACATCTAAAATGAAGATATCATTGCTAGGAGGTATACAGTTTTGCTGATTTAGCCTCTGTAAGAGTTTGAATTTGGTGAACCCCCAGAACAGATTATGTTCTTGAATGAATCCATTCCTGTGAGTTTGGGCCCTTTTGATTGGATTATATCAGTGAGATAACCATGAGCCTGATAGCCACAGCTGAACTCAGGAAGAAAGCAGAGAAAGAGAGGAAGCCCAGAAAGAGCCAAGCCCTATGTCTGGTTGCCCACACCTGAGCTCTGGGAGATGGTAGATTCTGGAGGGGAAAGCAGAGACCTCAGCAGAGATGGGTTGCCATCCTCACCATGTAGCAGACACCAGGATCACCAGTAGCTGACTTTGGTAAGAAAGTATCCCTGATGGTGCTTTGATTTGGACATTTCATGGCCTCGGAACTTGCTTTTCTAGCAAATTTTATTTGGTTTAAGCTTTTACCCTAAATAAAATCCCCATTATAAAAGCCAACTCATTTCTGGTACTTTGCATTGACAGCCCTGTGGCAAACTAAGACAGCCTTAGAATAGGTACTCTCAAACTTTATGGGCTTATTACAAGCTATCTAAAGTAGTTTAAATTCCAAAATTTTGTCTGTAGAGTGGTTGTAATTATTTCCATCTCCCCAAATTGTATGTTAGGCTGTTAAATATAAGAAGTTGTACCTCAATAACAATTGAAATGTAATTGATAAATAAAGTTGGTATGGAGAGAAGTGAGATGTATTGGGGTCTGTGGTAATTGCATTAGTCTAGTTGTGAAACTGCAACTGGATTTCAGGGTCCAGAAGGTTTATGTGACTGTCTGCTCTTCTGACAGATGCTTAGGTGAATTTGGACTTTGGTCAAACCTTTTCATCATCCTGGAAATAGATGATGGGTAGAACCCTTCAATCTACAGGGTGCCTTGCTTTTCTAACCAAATGTTTATTTGGTTAATCAGTCCCAGTCATGCAATTAATTAACTCAAAATACATACATTAGAATCTTCCTTAATCAGTCCTATTCCTCTTTCTGCAAATTTCCTTCAGTGGAGAAATAGCTTTTAAAATAAGTTATTATTTAATGCCCCAGGAATCCAGTGATATGCTGTATCAGCTTTGGCAGTGCCATTACCCTCGCCCTTCTCTGTGACATCCCACAGGCCTAAACCTCTTGAATATGCAGAGCCAGAGAAGGGATCAATGGCTTTGGGTGGGGAAGAGTGATTTGTATCTTGCTCACTTCCTCTGTTTTCCATGTGAACATTGTGTTTTGATAAAATTAGGGAGCTTAATGAGTTGTCAAGTCGTATGTATTTCTGTTTCATTTCTGGACCTCTGGAATTATGTAAAAGTAAAAAGGACGGTGTGTAGGTGTGGAGAAAAAAACAACAAAAATGAAAACCAGAAAAGAAATCCACTCAAGATGGTGATAGTGCTCAGAGAAGAGATAGAAATCACCTTCAGTGTAAGTCAGCGTACTTGAAGAAAGCTGTTCTGAACAGACTGTTTTATCCAGATAGTTCAGTTTCTCAACTCCAGTGCAAGGGTTCCTGTTTCAAGAATGGGGCTTCCAGGCCAACAAATATGGAAGAAAATCATGCAGTTACATGCAATTTAAAGGCAGGTAGGAGGTGGCTACCTAGCTTGGCCAGTCTAGAAAATTTTCTTATTATAGTTTTGACAGGAATATTGTCTCTCTGTTCTATGCACCAGTGTCAAACCTCTGACTCCATTCCTACTATGCTACATTTCCATTGTTAGCCAATTTAAAAGACCTTTATAGTCTTGTTGAAACAAATAAAAAAAGAGTATCTTGTTTAACTTGAAAAGAGATATTCTAGTTCAATTATATAGTTCAAATAGTCCAAGAATGGGATTTTCTTTTAAAAGTAAACATGTATACAGTGGTAGATATTTAGTAAATTGTATTTCTTCAATTTCAGAGATTTAATATACATACATACTGTAGTTCTTTTTTGGAGATAGAATTAATATTTCCAGATAATCTGGAAAAGCTAATTAATCGGTAACTGCTTTAGAGATTTATTCTTTGTTTTGACAGCTCAGTATATTCATCACAGTTTAGGCATGGGGAAATAGCACAAGTAATACTCATAAACATGCAGTGAAAAAGTTTATGCTTCTATGTTGAGAGGTGTCATTTTGAATTGCAAATATGCCAGCTTTATTGACATCATCATTAGTAGGATTTTAAATTAAGCTGCCAGTAGTTTCAGATATGAAATTCACTTCAAGTTTTTAAGAAACCTTCATTAATTATTTTCCTAATTTAAAACTTGCTCTTTTATATATTTGAGGTATTCTTTGATGTTTTCACAAACAAGTAAGAATTAGAAAAGTGGTCCGTTGTGCTTATTCATTATTTAGCCTTTTGGGTATTCTTTTCCACTTTCAAATTTGACAAACAACTCTAACTGCATTAAAACCACCTATCTACATTTTTTTCCCCCTAAACTCATCTGTCACTTTGAAGTTCTATTTTGTGACACTAAAATTTTTATTATGACTTTTATATTCTGGAGGAAGATAATTATATCTGCATGTATTTAAAGCTGAATCCTTAGACTGTTGTTCCTGAAATATTGGTGCAGTGCTTTTAAATCCCTTACTATAAGCGTATATTAGTAAGAAAGACCTTCTTCAAAAGGGGATGAAAACTTAAGTATTTTTTTTAGGTTACAATGCAAATTTCTTCTCAACAAAGGTTTTTGCATTGTGAGGTATTGTTCATATTTAGTAAAATAATACTTTTTCTCATGTAATTCAGTGACAATAAGTTTCTGAAAGGTTATTTTTGATATTTGGCTGAGACTCTAGACAGACTCCTGGACTGTAGTCCTCTGAAAGGATCTGGGGGAGTGGGCAGAAGTATCAACATAAGCAAGAAGAGCTTGAAAACTTCTTTAAAATTGAACTGAGGCATAGAAGTGACTCTCTGTTTAGAAAAAAGCTTCACAGAAGATCTATTGGAGGCATTGACTTTGAAAGACAGAGTGGCAGACACCTGCTACTGGAAAGGTCTAAAGTGGCCTGACACCATGGGTGAGGGCATTGGTAAAAGTCCATGTATGAGATAGGGCCTGCCCTGACTTAGAGTAGCAGTTAAGACTAAGAAGAACAAGGTGTAGTCCTGAGTAACTTGTGCAATTGCACAACATGAGCAACTGAATGAGGTTACCCTGTTGTACTTTAGGATTATCTCAGAAAATGCTGTTTTCTCTGCCTCAAGTGCTATCATTTGCCAATCATTTCCAGAATGGCTTTTTCTTGTCTTACTAGTTCAGTTGAAAGCTTACCTTTTCAGGCAGGCTCCCCCTAAACTCTATTTAAATAGGTTCCTGTTATTCTCCGTCATTGGGTCCTTTTCATATCTTTCATTGCACTTAATTTGTAATATTTTAAATATTTTTCTTAGTAGGATCCATCAAGACAGAATGGAGCTTAATGAGAAAGTCTTTTTGTTTCTTCTTGGAGCCTTTTTTGTGCACTGTCATCTGCTTCATGCCTAGCATAGTGTCTGACACATAAACAGATCTCAATAGAATTAGATTTGCTAGATAAACAGATGTTTAATGAGCAAACACTCTACCTTAATAACTGGCCAATGAATACAGTCCAAAAAACTCAATGGAGCAGAATAGATTGGCCAGGGGGAGGAGTTAGGATTTCCAGAAGTCAGCTGACTCCAGAAAAGATGAAGGAGGTAACTTCAAAATCAGGGCAGGAATCTTAGCCAGCAGACAGGAACTGCCTTCCTTCCCAGAAGAACTCAGGAAATAAATCAAGAGCTCAGAGTGTCAAAGAGCTTGTATAATAGATTTACAAGGTCCAGAGGAGTTCCTTGGACTAAGATGCAGAAGGAAGACTAGGACAAAGAGGCTGGGACTCTTATCAATCTTGTATCTGCATTTACTTCAGTCTGAATTGGGTTAACATCTGAGCAGTAATGCCTACAAAGTTAGATGGTAAAAGCAGCCTCAAAAAAGCCCACCTTACCCCATTACCATTCAGTGAAGGCCAGGAACCATTACTACTTAGTCAACCAAAGGGGTGCTGATGAAAAATACCAATAATCAATTGGTTTTTATAAAGGGTATTTATTTGGGGTAGAAGTTTACAGTAAGTTACTTCCTTCACCAAAGTCTATGGCCACGTGTTGGAGCAAGATGGCTGCCAACATCTGCAAGGGTTCAGGCTTCCTGGGTTCCCCTCTTCCCGGGGCTTCCTTGTCTCTGGGCTCAGCTTCTCTGCTGTCTGCACAAGATCAGCTGTAGACCGTGAGGCTCTCTAGGCTTTGCCTCTCTCCGCAAAGCCAAATGTAGACTATCAGGCAAACAGCTTGTTTCTCTTCCCGGGGCCTTCTCTCTTTCCTCATGACCAAGCTCCTCTGTGTATTCACTTCCTGCGGCTCCAGCATTAAAACTCAGCATTAGAACTCTAACATCAAAAACTCCAACTCTGGTGTAAATATTCTCGCTAACCTGATTTTGTGATAATCAGGGTAGGTTAAACATTTGCTATATTAGAAACCATGCATGTGTCCCCAGACCAAGTTTTTTTCCCTAGGTCTGGTTTTTGGAATGCTGGTGATAAACTAAGCCTAATTTATTATATGACCATCCTGTATGGGAAAAGACTGTAACTTTGGTAAACCTTAAGAGATATAGCAGGGGGACAGATGTCCCTTGGGTGATTGGGCATCTATCTCCCATACAGACGGAACTGGGTTCCATCCCTGGAACCTCCCAGTAAAAATTTAAAAAAAGAAAAATATAGAAGGCACATGGGCCACCAGGCCCCATGTACAGGTATGCCGCCAGGCCCCGTGAGCCACACAGCAAGATGATGACGTAACAGGAGAGTGACACAAGGGAGAGCCTAGATGAGACACACTGAAAAACCAGGAACTAAGGTGGCACAGGTGGTAGGATTCCTCTCTCCCACATCGGAGTTCCCGAGGATAGAATCCCAGTGAAGACAGGAGGAGAAGGTTGAGAAGAGAGGGCAGGAAATAGACACAGAAACAGCAAAAATGGGGAGGGGGTAAAATGGATAAAAGTAAATAAATAAATAAATCCTTGAAAAATGTATAAGGGAGGAAAATACGGACGATAGTTGGTAGTTATACTTCGACAGTGCTCTTTCATGATTTGTTAACAAATGTTTCACAACAATGCAGGGTGTTTGTGTGTGGGGGGTGATGTGTGGGAGCCGTGTATGATGTTATGCATGTTTGTTTTGTAGGTTCATGATGTTTACTGAACAGTTATAGTTTATGTATGTTCATGTATGAATGATATACTTCAATAAATTGTTTAAAAAAAACAAAACAAAACAAATAAACAATAAAAAGCCTCTAACTCTGACCTTTGCCATGTCTTTTATCTTTAAGACCCTACCCACCAAGGGGTGGGATTTAACCCCCTACTGACGTGACCCAATCAAATCCCTAATCATAACTTAATCATGTCCAAATGAACAGACCAGCCTACAAGCATAATCCAATATCTATTTTTGGAATTCATAACTATATCAAACTGCCAAACTGCTACAATGATTAAGGCTTTGATTGGGCCACATCAGTAGGATGTTGCATCCCCACCCCCTTGGTGGGTGAGGATTCACAGAGAAACCGCACCGCAGAGAAGGGAGTTCAGAGTTTTTGAGCTGGAGCCCTGGGAAGTAAGCACACAGAGGAGCTTAGTCGTGAGGAAAGAGAATAGGCCCCAGGAAGAGAAACAAGCTGTTCACTTGATAGTCTGCAGATGGCCTTGTGGAGATAGCAGAGGAGCTGAGCCTGGAAAGAAGCAAATCCCAGGAAGAGAGGAACCCAGGAAGCCTGTACCCTCACAGACAGCAGCCATTTTGCCCCAACACGTGGCAATAGACTTTGGTGAGGGAAGTAACTTACGCTTTATGGACTAGTAACTGTAAGCTTCTACCCCAAAGAAATACTCTATATAAAAACCAGCTTATTTCTGGTATTTTGCATCAGCACCCCTTTGGCTGACCAATACACAACCTTATGGCTTTCAGCATTAAGATATCTGCTCATCTTTTATATTGCCTTTTAGTTTCAGTATTTACCGCCTGCCCATGGCATATTTCTGATTCATTGATGGTAATAGCTCTTTGACATATTCTAGCGATTCCCCTGACCCTGACATCTCAAGTCAGTAACCTGCTGTATTTGTCTGCCAAAGTACCAGATGCAAAGTACCAGAAATCTTTTGGCTTTATAAAGGGTATTTATTTGGGGTGAAAACTTACAGTTACAAGTCCCTAAGTAGTCAAACTCAAGGTTGCTTTCTCACCAGCCAGTTGCCATGTGTTGAAGCTAGATGGTTGCTGATCTCTGCAATGATTCAGCCTTTGCCTCTGGGCTTCCTCTCTCTCTTAGCCGCAGGTCTTCTCAGCTGTTCTGCTCTCTTCCCAATGTCGGCTGCAAACTATCAGGTGAATGGCTATTCTCTCCTGGGGCCCCAGGATAAAAAATGATAGAGCTCTCTCTCTCTTCCCATATGTCTTCTTCATCAAAGTGTATCACACCCAGAAGAATAGATTAGTTTACAAACATAATATTTCTCTTTTGGAGATTAACAAAAATAATCTCAAACTGTCACACTCTACCCTCTGAATCCCAAAAAGATATAACAATATTCCAAAAAAAAACTTAAATCATTTCAGTAGCAATGCCAAGTACAAAATCACATCACAATCAGTTATAGGAATACAGTTTGTCTTGAGGCAAAGTCCCCTCTGGCTGTAGACCTGTGAAACTTACAAAACAAGTTTTCTACTTCCAATATACAAATATGGCACAGCCATAGGATAAATATTTGCATTGCCACAAGGAGAATTTGGGAAGGAAACATGCATCACAGGTCCCCAACATTTCTGAAAGCTTACAGGGCATACTCCATTAGTTTCAAAGTCTAAGTAAGAGTCTTTCTTAAGATGATGGTTTCTTCTCCTTGGGGCCTTATGGGGATCCATCCTTTCCACAGGCTTGCCCAATGGCCATTTTCTCAGTTCTACCCTCATCAAGTATCTGGGTAGTGACTGAGCTCCAGAACCTCACCCTCCAGGAACATTGGGGTGATGGCCACACTTTCCCCAATCTCTGGAGTACAGTCTCAATGCCCTTAGTACAGTGAGATGGTGGCAACATTCTCCCTAATCTCTGGCATACAGACCCAACCTCCTCTGAAGAGTGAGGTGGCAACCTGGCCTTCCCTAATCTATGGGGACTAGGCCCAATCCCCTCAGGGCACTGAGGTGGTGACCTCACCCTCCCCAACCTGTGGGGAACAAGACCACCCCCTTCAGAGAAGTGGGGTGACAGTATAACTGTCACCAGCCACCAGGGAATGTTTTCCACTCTCTGTTGCCTGGGGCAGCCAAACTCTCCCTTAACAGCAGCCTGGAACATCCACCCTCTTCAAATGCTGGGGCAAACTCACCGTCTCCATACAAATGGGTGGGGTCCCTCTCTTGGCCCAAGAAAATGTCTTAATTCCAGATCTCAGCTTCCATGGTTTTCCTCTTAAAGCCATTTTCCCTTCCATCTCTCCCCTCTCTGTCTCTTTTAGTCCAGGCTGACAATGGTTTTGTTCATACAGATCTTTCAAACAGCTGGTTGGTTTAGCATGCAGGAAAAAGCAGTCCAAGCCATCAGATAGAAAGACTTTCCACAAGTCTTTCCTATATAACTGCATTTTCAATCCTAACTTACAAGTTCCAAATTTAGTTAATTCCTCAAATGGGGCTTGATTTCCAGAGGCTTGGAATTTCCAGAATCAGTCTCTGGTCTCTTTGTGACCAACAATTCCGTTCTCAGCTTATCTCTTTCTGTGTCTCCATTTATATCAGACCCAGCAAGAGGGCAGAGACTTAACCTGAGTCACACCTCACTGAAGTAGTCCAATCAAAATGATCTCATACTCACAGGAATGGGTTGGTTCAAAAATATAATCTTTCTTTTTTTGAGACTCACCAAATTCAAACTGTCACAGTGGCTAACCTTGAATTCCTGAGCTAGTTTAGGGAAGACTGAGCTCTAGAAACAAAGTTTTCTGATTCCCGGTTCAAGATTCTATCGTGTTTAAATTAATATTTTTTAGGTCTTCCTTTAGCAGAAGGTTGTTATTCTGCAAAGTACTCCCAATTTATCATCATCTTTTTATCCCCATGTATCCCCATGCAATGTAAAGTTGGAGAGGGCTGTGGAAACATGGAAGTGCTGTGAGTTTTAACTTGAGGAAGAAATGCCAGAAATGAAAAGGGAGTGATACCAAGAACCACTTTGATGCTTGGATTAGAAACATAGGCTTTTAGAGGGAAATTCTGTCCATGTTAGTGCCATAGGTTCATGCACTGCCTTCAGCACATGGAATTATCTGAGTTATAACCAAGTGAAAAGAGTGGTTATGACTCATACTTACTTCTCTGAGTAAAATTAAATTTAATAGGCAAGGTTATGTGTGTAGCTTCTGTGTATGTAATTGCCTGATATATTTATCTAAAAAACCATCCTTGTCTTCAGTTTTGTTGTTTTTGTTGTGTTGATAAAGTACTTTCAGGTGCATTGAGTATTAAAAGTAAAAATTACATGACTAAGTACTAGTAAAATCTGTGCCATTTTTGTGGTTATAATTTTGTCTAAAGATTTTTTTCTATCATACAGTATACAATATAGTCTTTATCTTATCTCTGTCATTTTAAAGTTTCCAATGGAATACTGGCTGATCTCTTCAAATTCTTTGTCCAACTGGTATTGAAGTATACTTGACAAAACTGATAACCCTAAATGATTGGTTTGATCATCAATATACAAAAATCACCTACTCTTATGCCCCAGATGCCTTCTGTATCCAAAGAAAAAGGGATATAAGGGATAAAATTGTAATCTTGAGGTTAGAAATTGCTTTCTAAAAGAGACAAATTCTTTTGGACCCTGGAGTGACAGTTTGCACAAAATCTCATTCTTTGAAAATACTGCCCATCCAAGACACACACTAAATAAGAGAAACAATGTATTGAACACATAAAAAGTTTTATTCTGGCTTCTATGTAATGCTTTCCCTAGATCAACTAAAAAATGGCTTTCCTGTGAAAATGATGGGACAGAGGGGCATTGGCTATGAGAGAACAATACAATGAAATTTGTCCACTTGAAATGTATGAGTCTACTAAGTGCCTTAATGGAAGAAAATATGAAAACATTTGTGATAAGATCATAGACTTGAATACCTTACATACATGACTTTTCTTTCTTCTTTTAAGAATTTCCTTCATTTCTTCAAGCTGGATACTCTGATCTGAGCTACTCATTTCTTTCCAGGGATGCTGGGTTTGGAAGGCAGTACTGTGGCTGTGATATTATATCCTCAACTCACACTCCCCACACCCCTTTCAAAAAGGTTAGGAAGGCTGGTTTTTCTTCCCAAGTGTGAAGAAAAAGCAGAATTATGGGGCAATCCAGAGAAGACCATTCTACTTGAATGTAAGAATTTCAAACAGGTTTTGTTTTTACCTTGGTTTTATAGAGATATACTATAATGCAATAAAAACCACCATTTTAAAGTGTACAGCTTGATGAGTTTTGACAAATGTATATAGTTGTATAATCATCACCGTAATTAAGATAGTGAACATTTTCATCACAACAATAAGTTCCCTTGTGTCCATTTGCAGTCAATTCCTTTTCACTATCCATAGTTTTTGGTAATTATTAATCTTTTTTTCTATTCCTATGCCTTTGTTTTTTCTAAAATGTCATGCTTTTCAAAAGAAACCATTAACAAAATACAAAGATACAGCATAGATTGGGAGAAGATATTTGCAAAACATTATTTGATAAAGAACTTATATCCAAAATATATAAAGAACTCTTCAGAAAAATGACAAGCAACTCAATTAAAAATTGGTAAAATATTTGAATAGACACTTCAGAAAAGAAAGTATATGAATGGCCAATAAGCACATGGAAAGGTGCTCAGCGCCATTAGTCATTAGGGAAATTTGAATTACAAAACAGAGAGATATAACTACCCAACCACTAGAATGGCTAAAATGAAAATGACTAATAGTACAAAGTGCTGGTGAGGATAATGATCAACTGAACTCCCATATATTGCTGGTGGGATATAAATTTTGGTCTTGACATATTTAGGATGTGTTCAATTAAAAAATCAAATATATGATTACATCCACATACAGAGGGAAAAATCCTTTAAAAACATGTTTAAAGTTAGTCATGGGAATTTTTTAGGACAAAAGGTCCTCTGAGAACTGAAAGACTTATCAAAATCTGGGCCATTCCTCTAACTTTATAAGTGGTAAATATCAAACAATCCTACTGCTCCAAAGCAAATTTCATTGAATCTATGAAAAGTATTTTGACATCTATGAATGTGTGAATAGTGTCTATGGGAATGATGTAGAAACCAAGGAAATTTACTTCCACTTTAGATCCTGGTTTTCCTTGGAATATAGATGAACAATTAGCTTGAAAGTGTTGTACAAAGTGATATCTATTTTCCCCATTTTCACAACCACATTAAAAGAAGATCAGGGCTACCATCTTCCATGTCTATATTCATTTCAGCCTCATCTCTGTCTTTGTCTAAAAATCTACAAAAATACTGACTCCTTTCTGTCCTTACCTCCATTAGAATAATGACTCACTTATAGTGAGGAAGCTGGAGAAAGATTGCCTCGGTAAACACAGAGAACAAAACAAATATGGGAAATGGTGATAACTCTGAATTTACAGTCTTGGAATCACTTTCCAAACCTTGCCATAGATTATTTTGCTTGTTTCTTGCTTTCTTCTTGGAATATTTTCTACTCTTTTCTTTATATTTTAAGGAGATTTTATATCTACAGCTCTTAAAATAGTTTATGATATAATTAAAAGCATTTTTGTTCTTTCGATTTTATTTAACTACTAATGAGGAGATTATAATATGTGAAATTAAATTAGAACATTAAAAAATGTCAGCACTCAAAAGTCTTGCTTTATTTTTTATAATTAGGAAGCATGGGAAGTTTTTTTTTGTTGTTTTGTTTTGTTTTGTTTTTTGTTTTTTTTTTAGGGTAGTGGAATTAGTCTATATTTTATACCCTTTCTGGTATATTGCCCTTGTAGCCTTTAGCTAACTAAAATGCAAACTAAAAACAAAAAACAAACAAAACAAAAAACAATCATAGGATCCCAGGATGGAATGTAGGCTGTGACAAAAGAATTTAAGTGTAATATAAATGGATTAAAAGCCTCACCAAAGGATAGGAAATAGGCTTTGACTTAAGTAACTTTGGAGAATGGTATTTTGACCAGAAATTGGAAGACTAAAGACAAAAGGAACTGTACATACACACTATACTTTAGTTAGCAAAGTTGTTTCTCATGTGGTACACAGGTTAACAATTCTAAAATTACTACACAAGTATATACTGAAATTGAACAAGAAGTAAATGGAGAACGAATGGTGGGAGCCAGGTTTCTCACTGTTAGAGTGGCAGGTTACAGATAAGGAAAGAGGGAGGGCTAGAATGAACCATGTGATGCTGGATTAGAGTCTGAGGCAACAATGTGAATTCATGTTGAGCTTAAAGTAGATACAGATTGATAGATAAAGAAATAATTATAGATATGCATATCTACATGGCTTAGTATACATCCATATATTTCTTAGTTCTGTCTGCTGAGAAGGCTTAGAAGCAATGACATTCTGGACTCATTGAGCTCACTCAGGCCCAAGATTTTGGCTTCTAACACTATTTTCCAATAAAAGGAACCAGGGTTCCTTGGAAGAATAGTGGATTCTAGGGCTGGGGCAGGGACTATACAAGATAAGCCCAGAGCATCACATAGTGCCAGAAAGGAAGTGCTCTAAACAAGATAATGGGAATATGCTAAAGGTACATAAGAAGCAACTGAAAGAACTTCCAATGGCCAAAGCTGGAACAATTTAAGCAATGAAATAAATAACAAAATTATAAAATAAATATCCTAGTCCATGTGGATATAAAAAAAAAATTAGAAGGAATAAATAAATGGAAGCAAAAGGATAAACCTCGTACAGAAAAAACCCAAATAATTCTTGTAGTTACCTTCTTCCCCAGAAGGTGGAGCTTAACTCTCCATCTGTTGAGTGTGGGCTGTGCTTAATGGCTTCCAATAAATAGGGTGTGAAAAGAGGAGCGGTAACTTTACAGTATAAATTCCTGACAAAAACTACCTCAGCCAGGTGATCAAGGTTAACATCATCAGTGATATATCATATTGATGGTATGTACCCTTCATATGACGTGATGAGAATAGCACTTATGGGGTCTGTCTCCCAAAAACCTATAACTGTAGCCCAGAAAAACATCAAACAAACCCAAATTGGAGAACATTCTACAAAATATGTGAACAGTAGCTCTCAAAATTGAAACGGTTATCAAAAACTAGGACGGTCTTAGAAACGGTCACAGACCTTAGAAGGCTATGGAGAATTGAGGACTAAATGTAGTGTGGTATCCTGGATGGAATCTAAGAATAGAAAAAAAAAAGACATTAGAGAAAAACTAATGGAATCCAAATAAAGTATGGAGTTTAGTTAATAGAAACGTACCAACACTGGCTCATCAGTTGTGACAAATGTAGCATAGTAAGTTACATGTTAACTTTAGAGGAAATTGAGTGTGGGGCATACCAGAACACTGTACAATAGCCAGGTAGTGCAAATACTTTTATGTAAATATAACTATTGTAAAATTTAAAGTTTATTTAAAAAATTAAGTAGGTAAAAATATTACTTTTCTGTTCATTACCATGCTTTAAAATATGGGAAAATTTGAAGTGAAATCAATAAATAGAGGAAACAAAAATAATAACCCTGTTTCATGGAGAAATATGGAGAGAACTGAGCAGGAGCAAATTTTATATCTTAATTTTGTTGCCCTTCCACAATTGATTTTGACATACCATTCTGAAGTTCCATATAAGATAAAAGTTTGATGCTAGACAGTTTAAATGATGTTGACTATCACTTACCCAGAAAGTAAATTAGTGAAGGGAAAGTGAAATCATCTTAGAGAAGGCTTGCTATTTCACCCAACACTATTTCAAGCCCTTGGAATCTAAGCAAACTGCCATGATCATTGTTTTTACTACTTTAATTCAATGTAAAGACATTGAATATTTTCACCTAAATTATTTTTGTCTTATCTAAAGGATGGAGGGAATCAATAGATTCCCATATTTTAGGTAGGGTTCCAATTCTAATTTCCATTAAATAAGGTAAACTTGCTCAGGGATATGAAAATATAAAGGGTCTAGTTCTTTCTTTTAAAGATGTCTAATCTTTCTTAGAGGAAAGAATTGGGAATACATTGATGGCAAAAAAATAATTTTTAGGGGCTTCAGACTCCCTGGGAATTTTCCAAGTGGTATTGAGTGTTGTGAGAGAGAATGAAAAATAAAACAATGTGCCACTGCCCTAGAAAATCCCTATTTTGCCTTTGCTTTCCTAAAGTAAGAGAGAAACTCTTGTCAGTCTCGCACCACAAAGTATTAATTGTTTATGACAAATACCCTGGAAGTGAATTTTTAATATATCTTCTGGGATTTTTAAGACCTGAAGTAAAATTGAAGTCAACTTCCAGGAAAATGTAAATTTGGGGGGAACAGTGATTCATGACATTCTCTCCTTGGGAATCATGGGAACAGATGTTCTCAATACCACACACTATGGCTATGTCAATTTCAAAATGAAGTGGAAAACTTAGGCAGCTTTCCAGATAATGCTGATCACAAAGCAGTTTTGGCCTCAATTATCTTCATGTCGCATAGGGCCTTTCAAATGCTCCTCTTGGCAAGTTAAATACTTACTTTTAGGGGATCTTCATAGGGAAAAGACAGAGACATAAACAAAATGCATAGACATGGCTCAGATATTTTAATCTACTTGAAACAGCTTTTAGAATTAATTTAAAACTTTATTGAGATTCTCATTTAAGCTAGGCTACTGTAGTAGAACTTGTTTAGAAGGAGGGAAGAAAAAATAGGAAATTCAACAAATAATGGAGAATTCATAGACTCTCAGGCTTAGGAAGTCCCTTAGAAGCAGGGTACAATAGGTTCTGTTTCCTGGGATATCCCTGGTAACCTGTTGCCCCAAAGTCGTTATTAATGGACCCTCCCCACTTCACTCACAGATGCTTTCTGGTTTGAACTAAATAGCCATCCTGTTTAAAAGTCATTGAGTCCAGCACCAATTCACATTGTCCTTTGGATGTGTTGATAGTGTGAAATTCAAGAACAAACCAAACCTAGAGAACTGATGTGTGGGACTGATTATAATAGGATATTATTAATCAAAAGCCCAAATTTCTTATTCAGTGTTTTTAAGCAGTTTTTAGAAATTAATATTTGAGATTTCTGGGTTTCAATAAATAGCATCCTTCCCTAACAGGGTCTAACAAATTGAGAAATAAGACCAGGAATAAGGTGAATAGGAGATACAAATATCACCTATATTACTGAAAAAGGCTAAACTGTAATATGAAGCTTAGCAATGAAAAGCAAATGTATTTCCTAACACTGTACCCCAGGACTAGGTAGTTTTAACCAGGCATGAAAGGGCTAGATAGAGGCAGCATTCCCTATTTGAAAAGCCTATCCTTAGAGGCATTGTAGAAAGTTATTTTTAAAAATCTGGTGAGGTGGGAGAAAGAGCAATTAGGAGAGAGAAAAGGAAAAGAAACAGGGAGAGAGCAAACAGAGAGGAGTTGTTCTCATAGTCACGGAAACCTTTGCTTGGTCAGTCAACTGCAATCAATTAACAACAAGGAAAGGCCTGAGAATCAAAAGAAAACATCAACCCTTTGTAGGTTATTCAGCCACAGGAGAGAGGAGGTTTGAGCTAAGTGTGTCTAGTTACTTCTTTTCAAATTTACCAGCCAGTAAACCTCCAACAAATGGAGAGCGCCCAAGCTCCATGTACCAATGGAGCTGCATGGAAGGAAGAAACATCAGGACTGGGGGAGAGAGTTCTTCCAATGAAACCATGTATTAAGGAGAAGAGAGAGAATATAAAAAGGTTTTAGTGGTTTAATTCTCATGGCATCATGGTAAAACATCCTTTCAGATCAGAAGTTTCTAAGGTTCAGAAAAACAGATGAATTTCCTAGCATCCTTGTGGAAGTGGGATCATTGCCCTCTGAATTACAGATTCAGTTTTCCTTTCTAACACCCAGTAATCTTCCAAAACTTCTTCCCACTGAAAATTTAGCCTTTGAGCATGCCCATTTCTCTATTTTGATGCAACTACCACAGTGATGCCAACAACAAATGAGAAATATAGTTTGAGCTGGTTACCTGGTTAGAATTGCCTTATACTTGGACAATTTTATTCATGCAGTTGAAAAACAGTAGGGTTCCTGAAGAAATTTTATCTTGCTGAATGAATGTTTACATCTCTTGTGATCTCACATCACACTGCTGGAACCAACTGCATTATCTGCCGCAAATCATCATGTCTGCCAGGTGTTCATTCTCCATCAAAATTACCGACTTTTTATCTATTTGTGGGGAAAGTGAAAACAGGGGTGCACAGATGAGTTTCAAAGCTGAACACATTGACTCATTTCCAGGGAAGGAAAAGTAGAGAAGATGACATGTTTCCCGTCATTGGACTGAAGCAGGGGCTGTCAGCAGTACTTGCTGTTTTACATTTAGATTAAATGCTCTTTTTTCCCAGCAGCTGCCTGGTGATTACCACAAAGGGGATTTAGATCAGCATGGTGAGAGGGGTGATTGCATTTCCTCCTCATCCACTCAGTCTTCCCTTTGGCTTCTGAGATATGCAGGGAACTGAATGGCAAGCTTTGGTCACTTCTCTGACTCAGTCCTTTCTGATAATTCTTTGCTCGGAATGCATTTGGGGCTTTGAAATAGGATGCCTTTCATTGGGAATTTCAGTATAAGATGTTTTCTCAAGGGCAAGGACTCACATACAGGGACATTTACCAAAACAGCTTTGTGAAAAGCAAAATCAGTTTTCTGGATGTGAGTTGGTCCATTTTCACTTTAGTTCAATACCAAATTCCTTTGTTATCTTGTATTTAGTGACCCTCCCTTCAATATAGAACCTCTAAAATTAATAAATTTTTGCTGAGGCCATTTCTCCTCTTAACCTCTTTTATTTATTTGTAAGTGCTCATTTTATCTGTTTATTTATTAAACCTGATAAAATTGATCTTGGAATTTTCTGATGGGGACACAGACTGCTTACATGGTCACCTAGCAACTCAGATACATTTCTATTGTCACCTGCTACAGCATGTCAACAGTTGATGCTAACACATTCTGTATTATATAGAGTATCCCTGCTTATGTACTAGATTATACTCTGCATTTTTTCCCCAGAAAACGCAAGAGGGAAAGCATGACTTGTAAGAGCAGAGAAACATTCCATTTTTCCTTCCTCATGATTCTGAGGAACATCTGGTCTCATTAATCTCCAGTGCCTTGCTGTATGTGATAGACACATCCTGAGTTTCCATTCATCTCAAGCATGGTCCATTGAAAACTGCTGTTGCATAGCAATGTGGGCAGATGCTCATAGAACACATGCTTTTCAAAGGGTTCAAAAGGAACAGCACTGTCCAGCAGGGTGAGAATGTAACACAATATGTTTTACCTTACAGTTAGTTGCTGGTGTGGGAAAGCCCAGGTCAGAAACAACTGAAGGATCAGCCCAACAAATTGGGTGGTCTTGGCTTACTTTCTCATGGATAACCAATGTAGAGTAAATGCTGACAACCACAGAATGAATTATGTTTGAGCTCCCATAATGTGGTTTCTGAGAGTCCATGGCCTAGGACTGCCATATGGTGCAAACTCTTTGGAAATTCCCCATTAGGGATTTCAGCAATTAAATTACTTCAAAATTCAAAATAGGATTCAACTAATATAAAATTCTGGAGTAAAGCTGGTATCCTGTATAGGCCAAACTTGGTAGGATTATTGACTTTGCTTGAAATCACTGTCCTATAGTGAAAAGATCACAGATTTTAGAATCAGACAGAAATAGGTTTGACTTAACTCTTTGGGCAAGCAATTTAACCAACTCTAAAACCTTTGGAAAAGTGACTGAACCTCACCAAGCCTCAATGTCATCATATATAAAATTAGGATAAAGCTTCCTTCAGGTATTGTGAAGATTAAGTGAGAGAACACATAACATACCTGACACATGGAAGATATTTAACATATTTTAATGCTTTTTCCTCAACAAAATTGGGTGGGTGAAATCTTATTTCATATTCTGATTTGATTCTTTTCAAAGGCCATGGATTGAATTGCTTTCTTTTGGGGATACTTTTAGAGTAGATAGGAGGCATTGCAGCAATGTCAGGAACTGCTTAAATGGTGGAATCAGGTGCTGTGGAGGGGCACTGCAGGCATCAATGAAGTTAGGCCGTTTTGTTTTGGTCTTGAAATAGGAGGAATGTGGTTCAGCCGGCAATTTTTAGCACAGTGATTTTTGCTCTGGGCACATTTTTCATGTCATTGAATTTGCTATTCCACAAATGCTTTCTCTGCTTGTAAGAGGTTGTTCCATCATTCACCAGCCCTAATAATGAGAGCATACTCTTGAGGATGTGAGATTTTTGGAAACTTCCAGGATCCAAGCCATCTTTTTCATGAAGTCTTTTCTGACTTCTCCCCTCTCTGATATCTCTTCCTTACATTCTTAGAGCATTTAGAGTCAATTAGAGTCACATTTTAACTCTCAGTTACATACTGCCTTAAATAACGTGCTTTTATTTTGCATATGTGATCATCTTTTCTCCCACCTAGATTTTTAAAGCTTTGTTGGTGTGCATGCAACTTGTCAAAACTCCTAATGTAGCTTTGTTCATCACAGACAATCAGTTAGGACTTATTGAGTGGGTAATGATTTAATATTTTAGTGTAGTCTATTCTAGCATCCTAAAAGAGTGTGTGGAGATATGCCCAGCACTGACCCACATCTGCTCCTCCTAACCTTCCTTGGCACCTTGCAGAACGCTGTGACTTATTCCACCCAATAAGCAGTGAGTAGAATTGATGTGCCACTTAGGCACAGAGGAAATGAAAAGTCCCTTAGCAGCTGCAGAGGCTACATGTTGAAATAGTGAAGACCCAAGAGAGGAGCAGCATGCATCATTGAATCACTGCCTGTAGGACAACTTGCCCACAATAGTTCCAGGATGCTAGACCCCCCTTCTGGAAGGATCACCCACTTCTCAAGTTACTGGCTGCTGATTGTTCACAACTGAATCCCTTTTTGGGAATGGCACTAGCCAAAAAGAGGTTCCTGGCCCAAGTTTACACTGTCTCCACTGGGCACCTCCCATTCATTGATTGGAGATGATGCAGCATAAAGGCCCAGGACCCTTGCCTCGACAGGAGATAACTTTGAAAAGGAAGCATCAAAGGTTCCCTGTAGCAACTGCATTTAACTTCAACTTCTCCCTCTGCCCAACCTTGCTTCTCTCATTTCCTGGCAGATGTTTCCCAATGGCACTGCCCATCAGATGTTTTACATGTGTATAGCTGCCTCAGAGTCTATTTCCCAGGAAATTAGAACTAAGATATTTATGCAGAGTTATTCAGCTTTAAAAAGTCACAGATTGAAGGTAAAAGAAGTGCATTTTGGGTCCAGGAGAATCATTATCAATCTATCTTAAAAAAAAAACAGAGACTAGGATTAAGGAGATCTAGTTTCTACTAGTAGTTACTCTGCAAATAAGTTTCTGTGTCCTCAGTTTCTTCACCTGCCAAATAGGAATAGTAAACTATGTGCTAATGAGAACAGATCTAGTAAATGGATCAAATGTGAACATGGATCAACTAGTGTAATGTTTTCTAAATAAGCTATGATCTTTATAACATCGTCTTCATCACCATCATTTTCATTAATAAATACTAAATTAATGCAGCAAAACAAATCCCTCCTAATATTCTTTCTGGATTTCATCTCACTTTCACCTGTACCTGACTGCTTTTCTAATGTAATTAGGGACTTATTTTTCCCAGGCTTCACAGCAGATTGGAGTTCTCCGAAGCCAGGCAGCATTTCAATACCTTTCAGTATTCATCATAGCTTCTAGCATAATGTCTACAGAGAATAGGAGCTCAATGCATCTTTATTGAATGCTACCTTTGGGATATGCATACAGATGACATATATAGGAACTGTTATTTTAAAATAGCTTTTTGAGTCTTATTGGGGAAGAAAAGTAAGACAGATGGGGACATTAAGAAGAGTAAGAGGGCCAGCATCAGTCACACTTCCCATTGTCACGTTATCTTGGAATGGACAGATTGAAATCCATTGTGGAGATACATCAATGGTGTGTTTTAGTGAAACATGCTTGGAAACAATAGAAAAAAATAAATCAATTTTAACCCCAAATGACACAATGTTAACCCTGGTCTTAGGAATGATTATTAAAAAATAAAACAAGCAAAGATAAAAAACAAACAGAAAATTTCAGGCTCCAGGCAGTCTGAGAAGAAAGTTCTGAGTGATGGATACAATTAGAAATTACTCTCATTTAGAGCAGTGCTACCAACTCATTAATCACACCACATGTAGGCATTTCTGTCAGAAGTTTTGGGGTACAGAGTCTTTTGAAGTAGTTAATATCCAGCTGTTTTGAATGCAAAATGGAATTATTTCCCTGTGTTTGAGTTTTGTTTTTGTCACTGTCTAGCTACATCTGCTGGCGGAGGCTCAGAGAGGTCACCATGATCTCAAATAGATCGTTAATGCTAGTGGAGAGTTAAGCAGGTGAAAGCAGTGGAAAGGCAAGGCAGCAGACTCCTTCAATGGAGAAGCCTTATGCATCTAAATGCTTCCAGCAACATATTCCAGTGATGCATGATATCTCTGAACAATTTTAGTATGGTTTCCTCCAATCAGAAAAAGGCTGATGGGAGAAAGGAAAATTATGTTGCTGCCTTGTAGTCAATTAAAGATTCATATATTTGTTGGCAAAAAAAGGTGAAATAAGTGGTCACCATTCTATAGCACATTTCAGTGAAATTGCTTCGTAATGACTATTACTATTCCAGGGATTATTTCACCAGTTCTATTGTGATAAATCTTCACTAGAGACAGGAAATAGAATGTCATTACAGGATGTTGCTGGAGAACTTAGCTCAAGCAGTTTGGATAAAAGGAGCATAATTTGCCTCTACCTTCATCCCAACCCTTCAGCATACTTTGCAATCAACTAATTAGTCCAAACCACTTTGTCACTGATTTTATTTATTTTACACATACGATTTAATGGTTTGCCATTTGTCATACAATAAAAAAGTGACGGTTTTAGTTAGGAGTTCCCTTCCAAGTTAATCCTCAGTCTGAGCCAAATATTACATAGTGGCATGTTTTGCACACTGTATATGATTTAGAACACAGACAAATATTAAATAGTAAGTGAAGTATATTTTGTTAATAGTTGCTAGGCATAGTTATGAAATACTGGGAAATGAGCAGTAGAGGAAGTCCAACCTATGGGGAAATAATTGGAAATATAATAGTTTGAACCAGATATTTTAGTCCACTTAGGTGGCACAGTTCAGAATTACTCTTACAGTAAAGGTCACTAGTCATGTTGCTTCATCACAAATCCTCCCTGCAGCCATTTTCTTCTCTATTTATACCTGTTGAATATGCAATACACATGGTATTTCGTGGATCTGCTTTTCCCTTCTTTATAATTTAATAAATTAAAACATGGAATGGGGAAGCGGCTGTGGCTCAATCAGTAGGGCTCCCGTTTACCATGTGGGAGGCCCCGGGTTCGGTTCCCAGGACCTCCTGGTGAAGGCAAGCCCGCCCGCACGGCGTGGTTAGCTGACCCAGCGAGCACAAGCAGCAAGGGGGGATAAATGAATAAATAAATAAAATAAATAAATAAATAAATAAAACATGGAATGTACCAACGTATTTTGAATCATTCTCAGTTTGGTGGGAACCTTGGGCCAGGACAGGTGATTGGCAATTTGACACCAATCAAAGTCAGCCTTAGCTCCCCATGTATTCTCAGTTAATGGCAATTCCATGTTTATATTTGCTCAGGACAAAAATCTTGGTGTCATCTTTAAATCCTCTCTGTCATTCATACTTCACATTAGATCTGTCAGCAAGGCCTTTAAAATGTGTCTGGAATAATTCAACCATATCTCACCAACTCCTTTGCCATTGCGCCAGTCCAAGTATCATTATCTAGCCCATGATCATTACTGTAGTCTGCTGAAACTGGCATTCCTTCTTCTACCTTGTCCCCCTTCAGTCTATCCTCAACAGGACAGAGTGATCCTATGAAAACATAAGCAAGATGCTCAAAAGTCCCTAATGGCTTTCAATTTCATTTTATGTAAAAGCAAACATTTGTACTATAACCTATGAAGATATATGTGATCTGGCCACATATCTTACTCCCTATGCTCCAGACATGATGGTCTCCTCTGTCTTCCTCAAATATGCCAGGCAATTATGTCTCAGGGACTTTATATTTGCTTTTTCTTATGTCTCATAAACCTCTCCCCAAAGACACCCATAACACAAATGCCTTCATTTAATCAAGTCTTTACTGAAAAGGAGTTCCTTTTGATAAGGCCTTCCCTAACCAGCCTAACTGAAATTCTGGAATTCCTGGCCCACACACACTTATCTATCCTCTTTCCCTGTTTTATGTTTTCTTTCCTAGCACTAGTTATTAATTATTATAGAACACATACTAAATTTAAAATTTTATCTTATTTATTATCTGCCTTTCTCTCCATCCCCACTCTGGCTCCCTGCCCCTGCTAAAATCCATATTTCTGAGGCAAGAGATTTTTTGTCTATGCTCCGGTGAATTTCCAGTCCAGATGAGTATATGGTACATGATACGTGTCCCATAAATTCTGTCGTAAATGAACCTATTTTGTGTCCAACACATGGTTTCATAGCTTCTTATGCAAACTCAAGTTCCAAGTTTACATGATGCCTTATTCTCCTTCTTAATGCTAGTCTTGTATTCACTAACTTTGACAAGCTATTGAATAAGGAATTTTTGTGGGAAAAGGAGTTGCATCTTTCAACAAGCAGAAAAAATGGAGGTTGAAGAATATTCTTCTAGAGAGTCAGTCTAAGCTTTATGGAATTGCTGAGTTGTCATTTGACTAATTGGGGGATTCTTGAGCAATTTAAGTTTGATTTGAGTCAAACAAAAAGATCACATAATAATCCTTGATTCTTTTTTATGAAATTGAATATTGAGTAAATCAACTAAGAATTATTAGCAGAGTAAGGGAATGTGAAACATTTCCCAAAGAAAGGACACCTCACTTATGAACACAGGATTTACCTATGAACCATTACTCCTTGAAATTGTTAAAAACCAAGAATTAAGCAATTTCAGGGTTTTATTTCAGACATTGCTAACTCAAAGTGAAGACAGCTGAGTGAGCTAGGTATATGGAAGTAAGAATGGGTGGATCTTGTGACAATTAGAGCTCGAATTATAGCATATCACATTTGGGAAATTTCAAAAATTTACCTTTCTGACCCTATAATATTGTCTCTGACATACTTTCTGATGGTCTAGTACATAGTTAAACACATTCAATGATGGTGAATTTACTATATTTTGAGGTAGTTTATTTTTAATAATCTTTGGAACATTTGGTTAGAAAACACTTACTTACAATTAATACCTAATCTGTCTCCTTGAAATTTCCTTAGAAGATAATCAGTAAATTTCATTGACTGAATGAGTGCATAATTAGATTGGGTTGAATTAATTTGGAAAGAAGGTGAAACAAGAATCAGGAAGCCTGACAACAAGACTTGACAGCCACAGCCTGACAATGAGTAAAAAGGCCAAAAATTGACCAAAAGTGAATATAAATACTCAAAAAGTACAATAGCTTGGGGTTATTTCATGTAGTAACAAATAGTCCATCCCCTTCTACTTTGAGGGGGATCAGATTACTGTTTAGTATTATAACAGATATTTATCATAAGAACTGTGTGTTACCAAGATACAGTTATATCATTCAAAATATATTGGATCTAATAAGGCAGGGTAATGTGTAATACAATATTTTCACATTTAAACTTAAAAATTGTTGTTCACGATTATAATTTTTCAGTTCTCTGAAAATATATTTACAAATGTTCTTTAATGGCAGCAAACAAGCCATTTGTCTTATTCTGCCAGGGTTGCTATGACAAATACCACACAATTAGTTAGCTTAAACAATAGAAATTTATATTGTCTCTCAGCTTTGTAGGCTATGAGGACAACATTAAGGTTTTGGCAGGGCTTGCTTTCTCTAGAGTGTGTAGCATTCTGGTACTGGCTTGCTGGCAATCCTTGGGTTTCCTTGGCTTGCATCTCTGCCTCTGACATGTGGTGATTTCTCTGTCCTTGTGTCTGTTCTGATTTCTGCTGACTTCTGGCTTCTACCTACTGACTGGGTTCAAATTTCCCTTGCCTTATATGGACTCCATTGGTATGGATTAAGGCCCAACCCTGTTTCAATTTGGCCTCATTTAAATAGGATCTCCAAAGATCTTATTTACAAATGAGTCCACACCTTGACTAATAGTAATGTATTCAAAGTTCTTGTTTACAAATGTGTTCACCTCCAGAGGAACATGGATTAAGATTTGAACATGACTTTTTGGGACATGATTCAGTCCTCAGCAATGTTCCTGCAACTGTGAAGACAATTCAGACTTCTAAAGTCTAAATGCACATTATATTCAAAGCAAATTTTTTTGAGAATGAGTTATAAATAAGGATGTGATAACAATAACGTTTTAAATGTTATAAAAAGAGAAATGTATAAGAAGCATGCATTGAATTTGAAGTATAAACATTCTCAACTGAACAAAGGAACATATTTCTATTTCTGGAAATCATTATATAATATTGTCAAGTCTAATGGCTGTGGTGAAGTAAATGGAACTGGACTAAAATTTTTAATTCTGCCTGTACATTTCTGTGGTACCTACTGACATGGCATTTATGCTTTGTAACATTGATAAATAGTGGTCTATCTTTCTACCTATCTCCCTATATTTATATCTATTTATTTGCATCTCTTTCCTCTCTCCATCTCTTTAACTCCATATATATATACATACCTGCATATACATAATGTTCCATATTGCAAGAAATCCTAAAGTGCATGTGACAATTTATATTTATGTTTTTCTTTAAAATGAAAGTCTTTCACACTGGACTCTAGATAAGGAAGTTTGGTTTCTTGTCCCAGATCTGACATTGTATGATGGGCAAACACTCATTTTTTTTTCATGTTTGAGGACTCTTCTGATTAAATGATTTCTCAGGTCCTAGCTAGCTCCAATAGTTTATAAGATAGCTATTTTATGAGTATTTTAGATTATGAAAATCTATCTGTGAGATGTGAATGTCACCCAAAGAATAATGAGAATGAAATGCTATGATGCTATGTGCTGAATACCTTCTATTTGCTATTCACACGCCATCCTTCTCAGTCATGCTCTGTGCTCCAGGGGCTGCCGTCTTTATAGACTGCATCAATAGGATTCCTTGACCTCGGAGGAAGGGAGGGATGGAGAAGAGTGAGACTAGAGTGTATATCCGCCCTCATGCCCTGCTTCTTCCTTGCAGGATGGTACTGCAGGCTGGCCCTGTGACTGAAGACTACAGCTCCTGTCAATTGCCTCCTCTAGATGACAGCAACTTCTCCCTGCCCTTGCCCCATTCAGGTCCACCATGCCCCATGCTATTAGACCTTTGGTACTATATTCCTCGTTGTGTTTTCCTTTCTCTCTGACCACATCTTTGCCTATATTTCCTTTATTAAAGTTTCCACAAATTATTCTGGGAGTGGCATCAGTTTCCTACTGGGATTCTGATTAGTAACACCAATCCCTGCGATACTGCAGCCGATGAGGATGGACTTTGTTACACCGGATGGATATTGGAGTTACTGCCTCTATCTCAAACAAGAACCTTCTCTTCCTGACCAGAAACACAGTACAAAACACCTTTTTCTTATTGGCATGGAGCAGGCAGGATGCAGAGCAGTGACACACAGAGCACTGAAAGCAGAGTGAGAATCTCTTACAAGCTCACACATAGAGAAAGGAAAGCCATTCTCAGGAAGTATTTTGTGGAGAGACGTCAGGAAAGTGAATCACCTCGGGAAGATTGCTGATCTGTAAAGTGAACTTCCTGCAGTAACAGATGAGGCTGAGGATTTTTCACAAATAGTTATAAGTTCCTTGACACAAAGAAGAAATTGTCGACAACAGGCCCGTCAGTGCTCTAAATGGCAGGACACACAGTCTCTCAGCGCAACGGAGCAGCCTAGGAGGAAGAGGACCTGGGCCAGAAGACAGATCTCACTCGTTAACACCTAGCTAAGGGTTGTCACCAATTTTTGGTAGGAAAAAAGAAAAAAAAAATCCTCCAACTTAATGGAATTCTGATAGAGCATTCTATTATTGAGACATTTTTATATAACCCCAATTAAAGAAGACTAAATTGAACAAAACCCACTGATTCTGTTAGAAAATTTATATTTTGAATGAGTATTAAAAAAATGTGTGCATCCAGTGAAAAAATAAGCACCTAGCAGTTAAGCACTGTGTAAATAATGAGACCAGATAGCTTTGTCTCTCCTTAAGTATCAATAAGGGGAAAAGAAGGGTAAAGAACAAAGCTCGATGAAGTCTCATAGGTCACTTTGCTGTTCCTTCATCCTGGCATGCTTTGCCATCAGATACCGGGGTGACTTAATCTCTCATTTCCTTCCATCTTTTCTCAAATGGCAACTGCTCAGTGATATCTTGATAATTCTCTATAAAATTCCAATTCTTCCGCTTTCTATTTTTTTTTTTTCCTGCTTAGAAGTCATCTCATTAATTGTCCATCTCCATCTTATAAATTCCATAAGAGAAGTGTTTTGGGTTTTTTTGTTGTTTTGTGGGGTTTTTTTTTTTGTTGTTGTTGTTGTTGTTGTTTTGTCTATTTTGTTTTCTGCTGTAATTCCAGAGTCTAGAAGAGTGCCTGGCATGTAGTAGGAGTTTGTTTGATATTTTTTGAATAAATGGAAAGGGGGGGGGGGAGGGAAAATGAAGAAATGAATGGAGAAATGGATTCAGTGGACATATGTGGCAGACAATGGTGACTTACACTTTTGAAAAGAGATCAGGAAAGGCTTCATGAAGATCCAATTTTGATATGAGTCTTGAAAGACTAGTGTTTTGTTTCAGTGAAAGTAGAACATGTAGAATAAAGAACGGCAGTGATCCAAATGACATGCTGGTCATCTTGATTTGAGTGATGTTTAAAGTTATAAATGTTTAATTGGAACTCTCACTTAATAGCAATTTCCCTATCACTAGATGTGTTCAAGCAGATTCTGGATGAAAATGGTTTGGGGAAGGTTTAGAGCAGTGATTCTTAACCAGAGGCGATTTTGTCATGGCCCCCCCCCCCCCCAGGACATTTGGCAATGTCTGGAGATATTTTTTATTTCGCGATTGGTGGGGAAGGATGCTATGGGCATGGAGTGAGCAGAGCCAGGGATGCTGCTAAACACCTTATAGAGCCCTTAAAATTCTATCACAAAAGAGTTGTCAGGCTCAAAATGTCATAGTGGAGCCAGTTTAGAGGGAATTGGTGAGATTCAGACTAACTTCTAAAATCTGAGCCAATACTAAGAGCTTGAGATTTTTTTAAAGAGTGGGATTAAAAAATGCAACAACTAATTTCATTGAAGGTGTATGGCAGAATTAAGTGCACAGAGGTTATGATTGAAAAAATTCTGGTGGCCCTCAAAGTATATGTTAGCCTTTTTTCTGCATATGATTTTTATATACATTGGGCCTTATATTCTTTTGTAGTACACATTTCTGGATTGATTCTGGAATTCTTAGAAAAAATAGCTACCCTAAAATTACAACCCAATGAAGGTTCTGCAAGTTAAAGGATGGAAACATATGTGTTATCACTATTGTAATGAGGAGACTATCTGGTCATCTTTATTACTAGGAGAGTGGACAGTGCCACTGTTTTCATGTACCAAAGGTACAACTCCCAAGTGCTGAAACAGCACAATTCTCATTTTTTGCAAAGCATTTGATGTTTTAAAGAAAACTTAGATAAGAAGGAAAAATACTATATTAGTAAATTAAAAATTGATTTTCAGCAAAGATAAAATAGTAAGGGTTTTTTTTGTTGTTAATTTTTAAAAAATATTTATTTATATCTGTTGTGTTACCCCAGCTAAGAAATTGCATGCAGGACAATATTATGAAGATAAAAGCTCTGGAATAAAACATATTACCCTGCTGAAACTGTGTGTGTGTGGTGGTGGGGGGGGGTGTTTTTAAAGCCAACATTTCTGTTTTTGAGCTCTGCAGCTTACAGAGATCTATGGAAGAAAGATTCTCCTTATTATTCCTGAGTGGTTTACAGCAGGGGACTTTTCTTTTTAACTCAGTACTGCATAGAATCAATGCCCGGTTTGACAGCTCTCTTAAATTGAAATGCAACCTGTGTTGCACTTCATCTTCCAATATCTTACTCCTGGCTCACAACTACTGCAATGTTTATTTATGTAAAGGTGCATTCTGGGATCCAGATCCATTTTCCTGACACCAATTCAGTCATGCCAGGGACCAGTCATTTCAATCCAGATTTCAGTGCTAATCCTGGAGAGGCAAAGAGATGACAGAAGTGTCTGGGTTGCATCTAGTAGACTTTAAACTGGACAAGCTGGTTTAATGTCTATATGGACAAAGTTGATGCCAACAAGCTCAAAGATTCTGAAATAAGAAACAACCTAAGCACAACTCAAGAAAACTCTTCTTAGTCACAAGTAATGCTCACTCCTTTCCCTTTTAACCCTCCCCAAATTTTGGCCAATTCTGTGAATTGGTTCAGGCATACTTTTCTTTTGCTCTTCCTTTCTTCCAAAGAGAACCCCAAAGGAAATTTTAAAATAAATTAGTGTAGGTGAGCAGGTGTAGCTCAGTAGTTGAGTGCCTGCTTCCCATCTATGAGGTCCTGGGTTGTGGTACCTCCTATAAATAAATAAATAAATAAATAAATAAATAAATAAATAAATAAATAAGAAAACTTGACAGAAAACAGATCATTAGTACATTCAATTGGAGAATTCTAAATGTGGGTATTTATTTATCACAATACTAGTTAACAATTTTCTTGGGTCAATTGAGTGCTTCACCTCCAAGCTATCATTTCACAAAAGAAAATTGACACAGATTTTTTTTTTTTTTTTACAAATGATTGAATTTATTTTTCAGGTTTTAAAAATAATCATGAACATTGAATGAAGCAATGTGATGTGGTAGCCTCTGTGTCTTTCAGGCAAGCTTTAGTGGAGAAGAAAATATTAGATTATTTAAGGTGCATCTTCCTTTTTAGCCTGGTTTCTAGTAATAACTGTGAAAACTTTGGGAAAAATCACAAAAAATAGATAAGTTTGATTTGTATGGGAATCATTTATGTGGCCAGAGGTTTTCCAAAGTATTCAGCAGGTACTGCCATCCAACAAACTCATTTACCTCTGTGGTTGGTTGAATTATGTACCCCATAAAAAACAAGGCAAGCAACATGTCCTTGAGCTTAATCCCATCTCTGGGGGTATGAATCCATTGTAAATAGGATCTCTTAAAGAAGTTATTTTAGTTAAGGTGTGGCCCAACTGAATGAGGTTACGTGTTAATCTATATTACTGGAGTCCTTTCTAAGGAGAAAAATTCAGAAATAGTGAGAGAAAACTACTTGGAGGAGGGGGAAGTCAAAAGTTAATGGAACCTGGAAAAGAGAGGAAAGGATATCACTATGTGATGGGAAAACCAAGGAACTCAAGGATTGCTGGCCAGCCAGATGCAACAGACCTGTGGAGGAAGTCAATGTCTTGATTGGACTTTGTGTCTCTGAACCCGTGAACCAATAAATTCCTGTTGTTTAAGCCAACCTGTTGTGTGGTATTTGTCATAGCAGATAGGAAGATAGGACAGTCTCTAAGGCATAATGGGATTCTACTTGTTTTTCTTAAGATATGTAAATCTTTTTATAGCCAAACTTTTTTTACTCTTTCAAATTCTGGAGACAGAAAGTTAAGTGCCAGAGCAGTGCAGTAGTTAATCAGGAATTCAAATCTCAACACTGTTATTTGAAAGTCTGGTATAAAACTTGGTGTCCAGGGACTAGGGAATAGCAGAATGAAGTAATGAAGTAAAATGTTTGCCTTTGGTGTGAGTCTGTGTCAGGTGACTTTAACATGGAGGTGGTGGTTTCCAGGTGGACTGCCATTGGATATATGTTGAAGACAACAGAACATGCTGTGGGTTGTAATTTAAATGTGAAAGCAAGTCTCAATAGCAATTTGCTAAGCGTGTTATCACCTAGCTACTGCTGTAACTTAGTCTCCATCACCTTCTCCCCTGTAGTTTCTCCTTTCTTCCTTTTATCTATAAGATTATTATTTTCTACTTATTATTACAGGAAACTCTTTAGGAGTCATCATTTTAAAATACTGTGGGGTTGATAATCATTGCTGTAGACATACATCATCTAACCTTTTCTGCACATTTCCATTTTTAAAACTCCAAGTTGCATTTTCCCATCTCAGATAAAATCATGAGAGAGCCTTTAACATACGCTAATATCTCTTATTAACACAATAGAGCTTTAGGGCCCTAATAAGAGCTAATCTCTTATTTAACAGTTCTCTTGATTGCTACTAATTATCTACCATTCACAGGCACAGTACAATATTTTTCTATTCAGGGTGATATTTTTAAAAACATATTCTCTACATAAGGTGAGGATCTATTATAACTTACAATACATAAAGGGTCATAAGTAATACACTAATGATTATGTTACTATTATATCCTTGATTTCTTTAAAAACAATTTTATAAGAACCCTACAATAAATTTATTCTTTTAATGTTTTCATTTTAATTGTTATTTGAATTATAAAATTATGCACATTATTTGAAAAATAGAAGGAAAAATAAAGGAAAGAAGTCATTACTCTTATGCCCATGCCCCAGAGATGACCTCTTTAATAATTTGTTGGTATTTTTTTTGGAGGGAGGGGCTTTTTCATATCCATATCAAAATATATTTTTAAAAAATCATTTGTTTATCTTTCCCTAAAGGATTTTCTTTAAAACATCTTTTCTACTTTGAGATTATTTTTAAAAGTCATCCTATATTTCTTCTAGTACTTTTATAATATAACCCTATTTAGATCTTTAATTACCAGAAACTTATTTTTTGTATTTGGTATGAGGAGTGCTTTATTTTTAATGTATTCAAAATGGATAGGAAATTTTCTAATAGTTTATCTTTTACCATTGATATGAAATGACACCATTATGATATACTTAATCCCTATTTATACATGGGTTCATTTCTGGACTCTGTCTTTTTCCACTGATGTATTTGTTTTTGTTCTAGTACCAAACTCTTGAGGTTTATAGTAATTATGGAGTCTGTTAGAGAAAACTGCTCCTCATTTTCTTGATTATTCTTTTGCATTTATTTTTCATGTTGAAGTTTAGAGTTGACTTGTTATATTTCCTCACAAATATTCTGGTTGGTACTTTGAAATTTCCTTGAAAACACTGGCGTAAAGTGGTATAAACAGGTGTTGTTTTTTTTAAATTGGATTTTAGGTTTATTTCTACAGGTCTTTATTTACATCACTTAATAATGTTTTCTCTCATAATAGATATTTGGCATTTTAAAAAATTTATGCTACTCTAATGAGTGGGCTATTTTAAAAATAAGTTTATAATTTTATTTATAGCATGTAGGGTAGCTCTTAATTATGAGAGCTTTATTTTTTAGCAGGCTTTATAGAAAACTCTTTTATAAGTTCTAAATTTTTCTTATAGTATGCTTTGAGAGTCATACAATCTCCAAATAACAATACTATTTTAAAAAATATATTTATTGTCCTTTTATTCTTGGCTCTATTATTGACTAGGAGATTTAGGACACCATTTAATAATAATGGTAATAGTGAACATCTTTTTTTCCTTGCTTTAAAACCAGTGCCTCTAATGTTTAACCAATTAACTATTCTCATTTTTTCATAGATATATTTTACCAAGTTGAGGAAGTTTTTGTGAGCTTTTCATATTTAAAAATGTGTCAAATTTTACCAAATATCATTGCTTCATATTTTATTTTATTTTATTTTATTTATTTATTTATATATTTTTAAGATTTTATTTTTTATTATTTATTCATTTATCCCCCCCCTTGCTGCTTGTGCTCTCTGGGTCAGCTAACCACGCTGTGCGGGCGGGCTTGCCTTCACCAGGAGGACCCGGGAACCGAACCCGGGGCCTCCCATATGGTAAACGGGAGCCCTACTGATTGAGCCACAGCCGCTTCCCTGCTTCATATTTTAAAAGGCTTATTTAATTAAAATATTTTTTTATTGTAGTACGTTACTTTTTACTAGATTTGCTAATATTGAGTCATCTTTGTATCCCTGGAATAAACCCTATCTGATTTTACATTTATGTTATTCTTTCAATATACTGTTCTTCTCAGTTTGCGAACATTTAATATAGGATTTTGGCAAAAATATTCACAAAAATTCACTTACAGATTTGTATATGTGTTGTTTTCCAGTTGTTTTCATAGGGTTTGGCTTTTCACACAGAATGAATTCGGTAGAGTTTTGGCAGAAGGAAGAGCTAAATTGTTTATGTAAGAAGAAGTTTTGTGCCTGGTAATTTCTTATATCACAAAACAATACTTTTCTCCATGACTTAGAAACTTCTGTTGGTTTCCTATTATGTATGTTATAAAATTGACTCCTTGGTTTATCTTAAAAGGTTCTTGACATGTTAGCTGAACCTACCTGTCTGGATTCTGATATTGTCTACAGTTCCCCCAGCCACACTGACACTCTTACTGCTGTCCGTTCACAACTCTCTGACTCAACACATGTTCTCTTCCTCAGATGCCCTTCCTTTCTTCTCCGAATCTACAGGAAAATGTTCTCCTCTTCACTCAGGTAGGGTTGATCCTTTAGTTTCCCACAGTACTTTGTTCATATTCTTATTTAGCCCTTTGGGACCATAAATTGTAATTTATCTGTTTATAGATGTGGTTCCCTTTCTGTATTGTGAAGCAAAGGACATGTGGGTACAAATACACAGTATATGGTAGCATGTTTGGCATCCAACAGGTAATCAGTAACATTTGATGAATCAATGCTCAAACAAATAAACTATAGTCTTCAAGGGAAGGTGAAATTTTCTTCTGTTTTCCAGGATATTATGTTCCAGAATAAAGATAACACACTCTGGACTTCTTAGTGGCACTTTTCTGTTCTATGAGGTACTTATTGCAACACTTTTAGCAAAGATACTGGGACTGAAGTTAAAAAATATTCTGAGAGAATAAAGTCTATGTAAAACTTATATAACTTCTGTAAAGAGTTCAGATATATTAAAGGAGAAGCATTCAAAAAGGGAAGAGTGGCATGATTATGTCAGTAGATGCTCCTGATAATGTTTTGATAAACTTCCTCTGCAGATCCTGAAATGCATTTATTCTCTAAATAAATAATTTACTTAGGAACCATCCCAAATATGATATATTAATCAGAAATCCATTTTAGGGACAAGACATTGAATGTGAGAGGGAATAGGTAACTTGCTCATTGTTACAAAAGAAGAGGTGGGGATGTATTTAAAACTAGGCAGTCTGTATTAGTCAGCCAAAGGGGTGCTGATACAAAATACCAGAAATCAGTTGGTTTTTATAAAGGGTATTTATTTTGGGTAGAAGCTTACAGTTATCAGGCCATAAAGAGTAAGTTACAACCCTCACCAAAGTCTATTGCCACATGTTGGAGCAAGATGGCTGCTGACATCTGTGAGGGTTCAGCTTCCTGGGTTCCTCTCTTCCCGGGGCTCATTTCTCTCCGGGCTCAGCTGCTCAGCTTTCTCCACAAGGCCAGCTGTAGACTATCAGGTGAACAGCCCTTTCTCTCTCCCCGAGGACTCTGCCTATGTTTAATGGCGACTTCTCTCCTTCCTCATATATCTGCTTCTCTGTGTGTTTACTTCCCAGGCTCCAGGATCAAAACTCCAACTAACTCCTGTGCATCATCATTTTCTCTACTGATGTGGCCCAATCAAAGCCTTAATCATTATTTAATCAAGTAAAAGTGAAACCTCTGAATCTGATACACTCTAATATGCCCAGAGGAAAAGACCAGTTTATAAACATAATCCAATATCTCTTTCTGGAATTCATAAACTATATCAAACTGCTAAACAGCCAGACTTCAAAGCCTGTTCTCTACATTATTCTGCCTTCCCACTCAAAGCATTCCTATTAGTGCTAGGGAAAAAGTTCAGCAGTCTGCTATCACCTTTATCATTCAATATTGTTTCAAATATTCTAACTAATGCAAAGAAGTAACAGTAAAAACATTGATGACATATTAATAACTGTTATTCATTTGCCAATGATAATCTCACTTGCCAAGTTAAAGAAAAAAATGATCTAAATAAGGCAGTTCAATGAAAGAAAACTACTTCAAAAATCAATAACATTATAATATACTAGCAATACCAGATAAAAATTGAAACTTAAAGAAATTCCTATCAAATAACAAAAATGTGAAATTCTTGGGAATAATTTAAAGATTACATCTAGATAAGGGAGACTATAATAATTGGCAATCATAAAGTAAGAATTGAGTTAATAGAAATCTACCACAATCGGATGGGAAGACTTAACATTATAAATATATTAATTAATCCTCATTTAATATAAACATTCCCCCATTGCATTTAGAATTTAATCTGTAGTGTATGTGTGTATGTGTGTATTTGGAAAGCAGGACCTTGAGAAGTTTTGTTTTTTTTTTTAAAGATTTTATTTATTTATTCATTTATCCCCCCCTTGCTGCTTGTGCTCGCTGGGTCAGCTAACCACGCCGTGCGGGCGGGCTTGCCTTCACCAGGAGGCCCCGGGAACCGAACCTGGGGCCTCCCATATGGTAAACGGGAGCCCTACTGATTGAGCCACAGCCGCTTCCCTTGAGAAGTTGATTATAAAGTTCATTTCAAAAATGAAAAAAAATAATGGAGGGGGACGCTTACATTATCAGATGTTTCTCATTCTCTAAAATCTACTATAATTAAAGCAATATTATAGTGGCACAGGATTTGACAAATAGATGAGTGAAACAGAACTTCCAGAAAGTCCAGAAAGGGATATTAGCATATATTTAAATACTAATACATAACATACATTCCATTTCAAATAAATGGGACCATGGAATATTTAGTTTAGAGTTTTGAGAAAATTGGTAATGCATTTGGAATAAAGTAGATTTAGGCATCTGCCTAACTCATACAACACATATATACATGCACACAGCATACAACAGATGAATAAAAAAAAAAAAAGACCAATTTTTTAAAATGGAAAATATTTCTATTTTCTTTTATTAAGAAAGCCTTCCAGAGTGAGATACTAAACCACAAACCCCAGAAAATGTAGCATAGAAACTCAATATGTTTAAAGTCATCATATTAAACATTTTCTAAATGATAAAATACAACAGAAATAAATTAGAAAGACAAAGAACAGACTCAGAAGATATTTACATTTTTAGCAAATCAAGAGTTATGACCCATAACGAATGAAAAGTTCTTATAAAACAATAATAGAAAGACAGCCCTTTAGAAATAAGATGCAGAATTTGACTAGGCAACTAAAAAAAAAACCAACAATACAAAAAGCTATGTAGCATATGATTAGATGTTAAACTTAACTAAATGAGATTACCAAACCATGGGGAAAGTACTCTTGCCCACTCCGCCTGGCAATGAATGAGGACAATTAGGGAGAACCCACACAAATTTTCAAATGTACAATCCCCCTGACACTTTCTGTTTTGGGATTCTATGCTAGAGTGACAAGTTCCTGTGCACAAAGATCATCTATCTGTAAACAGACAAAGATTTGTAATAGCAAAATTTGGAACCGAGCAATCCATAGAACAATGTTTTAAAACATGATGGAATATGATGTACCTTTTAAGTGGGTAGATGTCTAGCATTTTCTATGAAAGTAGATTTGTGATATTTTGGTAAAGAAAAAGCAAATTTCAGTTTAAATATGAACAAATTTTGTGAAGTATATATAAATATGAATATTGATTAATATGTGCATATGCACCCCTCCACATATTCACATAAACTTATAAGCAAAAAATAAAAATATCTGGAAAAATGAGGACCAAATGTTAGTAATCAAACCATGGGAGATGGGCTTGGGGTGGGGAGACAGCAGAACTTTATTTGAAAATGAAGTATTACGTGTGAATTTTACTTTCACTTTGTTTTTCTGTATTTTTTATAAAAAACAAAATATATATTTGAAATATAAATAACTAAAATAAAACACAAACCAGAAACGTAATTGAGGAAATATCCCAGATTTTTACATTAGAAGCTCGAAAAAATGCAGGTATACAACACAATTCAATCGTAATGTTCAAATTACTTTTCTAGAGCTTAAAACAGCTTCTCTTAAAAGCTGATCAGATGTTCATTTTAGGGGAGTGGTTGAGCTAATCTGAGAATATGCATGAGTGTGTTGAAAATTAATATGTATGAAGTGGCTAGGCACTGGGCGTGTTTTCAAAGGGGACGACGGTCCAAAGGTGCCCACCTGCGCATCCCATCAGTGTTTTCCTCATTCTCTCTTAATGTCCTAAAACTTGTCCTGTTTGCCTAGGAAATGAGATTTGTAATGCTCAAATATGAAATGATGCTAATATTTTGGTAGTTGGAGGAGAGCAGGGTGAATGTAGGGCCTGAAAACTCGCAGCCCTAATCTTGGCTGAAACACTTGTGAGGGTCTGGTCTCCATTCTGTCTGATACAAAGAAGGTCTGTGGAAGTACTCAGTCAGAACAAAAAGGAATGTGGTGTGTCTCTGTGATTTCCTGTTCCCCCCTCCGCCCCTTTTTTTCCACGGAGATAGGTCCTTTGGTGAAAAGACATCTGTGCTTTCTTCTTTCTCTTCAATACTGAATGCCGTGATTTAGGACACACAAATGTGATTTCAACTTTGACTGCCTGCTGCTTTATTTCATGCACCTGCTTTTGGAGGAAGGAGAGACAGGATTTTAAGAGGACATTTTGAGGCTGAGCCTGACCTTTGACCTGATATATCCCACAGGAAGATGGAAAACAAAAGCACTTATTCATAATGGGTGATTTAAAGGGAGGAACACTTTTGTAATTATATTTACATATCAACATATAGAAATGTTTCTTTCCTTGTTTTTGTTTGTTTTTTTATTTTACTTGTCATGAATAAAAAGCAAACATTTCTTTTTATATTTATATCCTTTGTATCAAATCCTTTATTGATTTATAAGTTAAACTTTTCTTTCTTTATTTCAGTTTTTTTAAATGTCCCTATATAATACTTTAAGTTTTTGGATTTACATGAAATTGTCTATGAAAATCTGCATATATAATTTTCTAATATATATGAATTTAATTGTTTCTAATTAAAATATCTATTTGAAAAAAATTTTCTTTTATACCTGAATATTAAACAGTTACAAAAATGGAATTGTTATAAAAAGCGATACCAAACATTTTGGCTAAAAGTCCAAAACAGGTAATAAACTGAGAATTGATTTAATAAATATTAGTCCCATATATCACTTTCTGTAATGAATGGTTATACAGTTCAACTTAATTGCCAAGTGTTTTAGGGAAATACATATCAATTTAAAAAACCAAACTAAAAAAAAAAAAGGTAAAGTAAATGGTTAATAAAAATAGATTATCCTGTTTCTTCATTTGCTTATTTAAGGTCATTGATTTCTCCATCTTTGATGCCTTGAATTAAGGTAGCTGGAAAACAAAAGCCACCCGATGTAACGAATTCCTTGAACATTGTAATTGTAGAAGCAATGCAGGAAAAAGAAAAGCAGAAAACCTCCAAGTTTTAAATATAAGAGTACTGCTTTGGCCTTATTGTGCCACCGTGTATTTGCTAGAATTGATGAACTGCAGATGCCCTGAGACTTGTGAAAACATCTGCAACAACTTCTTGAAGGTGAGAAGATAATCTGATTAATTCCCTTTTCGATTCCTTCTCTCTTTCCTTATACATTATTTCTCAAACAAGTAGTCTTTCTTTCTTTACTTCCTATGTGGAATGTTATAAAATAAGTAGTTGCATGGTTCCAGAATATTGTTCCCAAAGGATGGGGCAGATGATTTGTATTTTATCTTTCATGCTCTCTACTACCACCATAGACACTAAACCTGCCTTTTAACCTCTGAACATTTTCCCAGCTTGTTTGCTAAGTGGGTAAGGCTCAATGACATGAAAATAAAGATGATTATTGGCAGAATATTTTTCTTGATAAAGCTGTTGCTTTCCTGGGATGGGGTCATATTTGGTGGCAATTAGGCAATGCAAATGAAGCAGAGGTTCCTATTTCCAGCAGGTTCCTCCCGTGGCCTTTTGTTGTTGGAGAATCAACTTGAATCTGCTGAGGGTTAGCACACAACAAGCCTTCCAGGAGGCTCTTTCCACTTTTCTATTTTACCAAGCTCCAAGCACATCTGAGAAAAGCTAAGAATATGCTAAGTTTAGTTGTAGATTCTCTGGAAGTCTGTAAAATAGAGGCATTTACCCCAGGAATAACTGACCTTATTCAGGTACACATATCTTTAGTTATGGAGAGTAAATTAAAAGAACTCTCCAAATAAGTATGATTTTGTCTCATGCTGATATGGACAAGTAAACAAAGACTCCGTGTAACCACTTAGAAATAAGTTCTGGCCTCTTTTACTCTGCTTTCCTTAGGCAGGAGTTGCCCATTTGTATACCTCAGCATAATAACCCCTAGGATTAGCAACTTTCATTTTCGTTGATTTAAAAGTATTCTTCACCTGTATTTAGTTTGTATAATTCATCTTCAACCTGAAACGGGATTTCAAAAAACATCTGATTCATGTTGTAAAAATCTTGTCAGTACTACACCAAAGCTTCGAATTCAGACTCTCCAACTTCTTTCTTTCTTATTCATCCCCTTAAATCCTCAACATCAATGACTAAACTTAGCTTAAAAGGAGAACTATAGGGGTCAGCTCTATAATGTATAAACAAACAAACAAACAAACAGGCAGAAATAACCATCTGTTCAGTGACTGCTGCTTCTATTGAGGTTCTCCCTCTGGCACCCTCAGGGGTTTAGTTAATTGGAACCTCCTGGTCTTCACAGCCTTGAAACAGCTGGACTTGGGCTGTGCATCTCTTGAAGGCTTGCTTGACAGCTGGGTTAGCTACAGAACTGAAATATATATGACCACCTAAATGCCTTACAAGAAAAAAAAAGAAAAAAAGAAAAGAAAAAAGAAAAAGAAAATACCCCATAGACTACTCAAATCAAAAGAAGCAGCACAGGGTGAGTCTATTGAGGGTAGAGTTGGCTAAGACTCCCTGCAGAAGCTCACAGTAGACAGCTACAGAGGCAAGTACAAAACCATCTTATTAATGAACAAAATCCCATCTGTAGCCAAGGAAAAAGACCTCCTCAGAGAGATGAAACACAAGCTGAGACTCTGAGGAAAACTAAGGAGGAGGTTCCACGAGTTCAAAATGAGAATAATGCTCTGATTTGCTCTTGAATTACTGCTTCATCTGTAGGACTTTGCCTTGGCGGGATCTGAACCTTCCCATCCCAAATCAGTTAACCAGGAACTCCAAAGCATCAGCACATGGAACAAAAATATGTAGAAAAAGCCAAATAAGAGAAGAAACAATGTTTAGGGATTTCCTGAATTGAAAGAGAAGAGAAGCAGGCAAGAAAAATCTGAACCATTAGTAAAATCGAATCAAGCCAAAATAATTACTTATGACATGTCTATTATTTTGAAGGCACTGGGCTGGGGTTATGGTAACAGGACGAATAAATGAATTTCTGATTTGGAGAACTTGTGAGAGTCCAGTGACGGAGCCAGACATAAATACATAGAAGACTTACAAAAAAAATTGGAGGGGTGGTTTATAATCAGAAAGCAATAAGCCATAACTCAAGGTCTACAAATCCCACTTAATGGAAGAACTGTTCCTTCTTCCTCTCTCCACTGAGCCACCTATACGTGATGTTTATACAAAGTTTTCAGTGCTTCTTCACCATCTCATCAGTGGATGATAGATTCTTGACCATAAGCCTTGGTTTGCAACCTTCTATATTAGCCTTGCTCTTGCTTGGGGATATAGTTGGAGACATAGAAGTGATTTCTCCTAGAGACTAACACTATACAAAGTGAGACTGGCCATTGTTTCATAAATATTCTTCTGTTGCTGAAATTTTAAAGTGGGCCTACAATTTTCTTCACTACAAGTTTTTCTTTAAATTTATTCTGGCAGGCAAAGATTATAGCACTGGTCTAGGAAAGCAGAAATGCTAGAGTTTTCATTTTGTCCTTGTCACCAACCCATTGTATGATCCCACATAAATTACATAATCTCAAATTTTTAAACGTTCAATTGGAAATAATACAATTTGAATTATGTGTTGTAGTGGTAAGGATTTAATGCTCCTGAGGGTGATTTGACAAATATAAAATTCTATTTAAACAAGGGGTTATTCCTTCATTAGTCAGAGATTTTTACAGCTCACATGCAGAGAACACTTAATCCCAAAGTCTTGTTGTACAGAATAAGAGCACTTCCTCCTCTGTACATTTTTAGGTGAGCATCGAAAATTTCATGCTGTTTCATATTCTCCTCAAATGGCTGCTTGTTGCCACTAAGTTCAACAGTTACCTCAGGAAATTGCCATGCCAATATTTTCTGCTTCGATTGACTTCCAGCCACACACATTTTTCTTGATTGGATATTTGTGTTACCAAGTCTTTATCATCCACAAATTTTTCACGTATCTCTATGGGCAGGGCATTTTTTTCAGCTCATGGACTTATCCGTTTTGTATGAGCTTCAGTTTCAGAAGTGGTATTTGTCTGTTTTTCAACTTTTTAGGACCAAAGGTTTTTGGCAACAGCTTGAAGCCACCTATTTATGCCAGCTGAAGTTCAGGGAGATACTATGAGCAATCAGGATGAGAAAAAGAGATGCTGTTAGACTGCATGGGGTTGGGAGAAAATTCAGGATCTTCAGCTTCTCTTTTTTCTTCTAGGCAGTAGAAGTAGTGAGTTGGATGGATTTTTCCCCTCTTGGTGTCTCTGCCATCTGTAACTCTTGTCTGCTCCTTTCTTCTGTCAACCAGCTTCCTCAGAAAGGCTCTTAGTTTTCACTCCCAGAAAATTTTGGACAACACACAAGTCTAGCTCATGTAGTGCTGACTATGGCCCCAAACTCTGAATAATTTCAGAATGTGAAGGGAGAATTCTAGTATCTCATTTTAAAGGATTAAATTAATGGTCTATAGGATGACAGAATACTAAAAGAAACCTGAGTGATGTGTCCTGAATAAAAATAAGAGCACTGCTTCAACTTTCTTTCAATCATCCCTTCTTCGTACATTCAATTTCTTCTCTTTGATGTGTTTGAGAGAACTCATATCCCAAGTCCCCCTTGAAAATGACAATTACATTTTCAGTTATGCTGACATTTATGTAAGGAAAACTTTAGTGAAAACTATATTTCCTATAGAAAATTAAGGAGTTATAAGAACCACAAAAATAAAATGTTGCAATAGTGTTCTTCAGTCTGTTATCAAATAAAGGAGATTCATATGTTTGATTTAATGACAATGAATTACAAAGCTTGCGATTAACTCCTATTTCACTAATCATTTAATTAATTTCTACTTATTATTCTTCTAGTGAATCCACATTATTTCATTTTTAGTTTATACATAATTTTAAATATAAATAAGAAACTAAGCTCAAGCAGATATCATTATGATCAGTTTAGACTTTCTTTTGGGGGTCAAATTATTTTGGGAAAGTTTGGTAGATTGAGTTACATACCCCAGAAAAAAAAAAAAAACAACATGTTATTAATCTTAATCCACATTCCTGTTGGGGTGTGAACACATGTATTCAGGATCTCTTGAAGATGTTATTTTTAGATAAGGGGTGACCCAACATAATGAGTGATAAACCTTGTGAAAATTTCTCTAGTGGCAATGAAATTGAAGTAGATAAGGAAGATATACTTTGAAAGCTCTTTTTGCCCCTCTATATTTTCACTTTTTTTTCTATGTAAATTTTAGCTTTATAGATTGCTAAGGCCTGAAATACAAATTTTTTCACAAGTATGTGTTTTGCCTTTAATTACTTCCCAGAACTCAAGTGATCAGTTCTCTTAAAATCCTTAGAGTAAATAATTCTTCATCCTTTGCTAAGTATTAGAAAATTTTCAGATATGTTGTTACCATGTTTATTGAATTTTAAAAAAGAAAATCATCACTGAAACGTCTTGTAAGTGGGAAAAAGAATCTCCCAAAGCAAGGATTATTTATACCCCAAAATTTGAGGGCTAATCTGTGATTTAAAAATTTAAATGAACTCATTTACTACATATAGTTACATTACAAACAGCAAATACTCAAATGAAGTTTGTGTTACATAACTATCAATAGGGAACCAAATAATGGGCTGCTATTTGAGGCAGGTTAGTATAGGAAACAGGGAAGGTGGCCAGTCAGAATAAAGCCATCACAGCTGGGACCCTACTTCTCTGAACATAGCCACAAGACCCTGCCTGGGAAACCCCTGAGGGAAGGCAGCTGATTGAGAACAAAGCCACAAACATTACATCCGAAAAGCCCGCCAAAGACCCTGGTCACAGGGTCCCATTTGAAACTCCCGGGCTCAAAAGAAGCTCCAGATAACTCCAAAGAGAAAGGCCTCCCCATTGGTTCCCTGAAGGCGGACAGGTGAAGGTAGAAATAGCTGCGGTCCTTCCTTAATATGGGAGGGGGAGGAGGAAAGGCCTTAAAAAGGCCTGCCCTGGGGCACCACCTCTAGCCCTGCAGCACAACCACACCCATGTCTCAGGTGTGCACTTTTCCTTTTTCTCATTTCTCAATAAAATCTACTCATTTGCTACCCTATGGCATGTCCTTAAATGTCTTTATGCAACGTAGCCATGAACCTAGAAACCCAGAACGTTCCATTAACATATTAGTCAATGAAGAGACTATCATACATTTCCTTTTCTGGTTTGTTTACCTTTTCTTCCTATTATATCTGAAGTGCAGTTTTAATTATGCTATAGCTGTTGGGCACATCTCATTTCTTCTGTTGAGGTCTACTCTATCTGAAATACAGAGACTGCATTTATCAATTTGTTCTAAAAGGAAGCACATCCCTAGACATATTTGTGGAGTATAAGTTCCTGTGCCAATACAATTTAAGTTTCTCGATTTTGTTTTAATGTAAATTGCTGCTACCTCCACTGGACACTCCTATTCAATAAGAAATAATTTTGAAAGGCTGCTTACTCTAAGAGAGTTCTACTCCAGGAGTACTTTTTAGCATTCTAGAGACATTTGAAATAACAATATGTACCATTTTAAGCAAATTCATTTTCAAATATAAGCTTAATGGAAGACTTTTAGAAAACAATCTTGGAAAGAAAATGTGCTTTGGAATGCATTTTACTGTCATACTAGAAAAGAGAAGGTTTACCTGTAAAAGGATATTTCATAAGTGATGAGCTTGTTTTTGACAAGAAATTTACAGTACTGATACCAAGCCAAAGCAGGTTCTTTCTTCCCAATGCATAATTAAAGCCAATTCCTGAGACATTGAAGTTTCAAAGAAAGAATGAGTTTAATTGTTTGTGCAAACAATGGAGCATGGCAGCCTCATGGCCCCAAACTGCCTCCCGGATCTGCAGAAATTCTAATCTTTTATAACATCAGGGTACCAATGAATAATTGGGGTGGAGCTGAACACAGGTTCCTTCATTAATAAACATTAAGGGGCTGAACAGGACAGATGGGGTTGGGGCAGCAAACCAGGGTCAGTCACAAAGGATTTGGGATTGGGGTGTACAGAACAAAGGTCAGTTATAAGGTCTTTCATATGGATATTCAGCAGAGGTGGGTGGAGTGGTTACCATCTGAATAGTAAGTTTACACAAGGGTGAGTTCAATCTGGAATTACCAACACAACAGTAAGCATACACACGGGTGAGGTTAAGTCTAGAGTAGGGGTTCTTAACAAGGGGTCCCTGAGCTTGAATTGAAATTCAGAAGAAGCTTCTTGTGGGGACATGTTGGTGCAGGTGTGAGATATTTATTAAATAATACACAGTATAGTGTGGACTTGGTAAGGGGTCTGTGGTTTTCACCTGACTGGCAAAGGGGTCCATGGGACAAAAAAGGTTAAGGACCCCTCATCTAGAGTGGCCATAAACGGGTGGGACCGCTCTAGCCAACTTCGGTAATTTCAGGTATTAACCTTTTGCTATTTTATAATATAAATGCGTGCATATAATGATTTAATAATCAAAATTACTTGTTAATTCTTAACCCTTGGTAACAGTACTCTGACTTGTAGCTGCTGCCCTAAAGTCACTTGTGTTAGAGGTCCAAGTACTCATAACAACTGGAACAACATTAACTTTACTTACTACTAAATTTAATTACTTACTAATATCATACTTACCTGTTAGTTGAAATGCATTACACTATGAGAACAAACCAGGGTGTTGTTTTGCCTTCTTGACTATTTTTGAACTTGGTAACTCTGAAAGAATTGAGTAACAATAAAACATTTGTTGCTGGTGGCAGGTTTCTGAAAAGAATTTGAGGCCCCGCCATATTTTAAGCAAGCAAGTAAAGACTGTACTGTAAAGTGAAAGAATGGGAAAGTACACACCCAAGAAGGGGTGTAGGCATGCTCAAGGGTGTGTGCTGGTGCTGGGGCTGTGGCCTTATTTAAAGCTGGTCCTTGCCCTCCTCCCCTCCTCTGTGTAAATGAAGGCTTTGTGAGTTACAACATTCTCATTGGTTCTGAGTATGCAGAAGAAGGATTGGAAACACAGCATTTTCCTTGGTCTGAGTGTCTGCCAGCCTGAGTGGGGATCAGGGGAGGGGATAGAAATGGGCTTCTCCTTATCTATTGTCTTCAGGTATTTGGCCTTGGGCGATTGACTTCTCCCTAGTTGGAAGGACTTGTTAGTTGCAGGCAAAGATGAGTGTCCAAGAGCAGGAGTTTTACACAGAATTGACTACTTTGTCCTCATCACCATGGTGCTTTCCTACAGTGGTACCCTTTTTTCCCTCAGTCCCTATTCTAGCCTGCCTCACAGTCTCCATATAAGTTTTATAGGAACTTTCTCTCTTTCCCTCTCTCTCTCTCTCCCGTTCCCTCTTTCTCTCTCTCCCCTCCCTTATACACATACACACAAGCAATGCTTCTCCCCACATGCCCAGCCCTCCCTTGCTTCTTTAAGCCATAAAGATGTTTTGTTTGTCTCTTTGTTTTGCTTTGTGTTGTTTTGATACCAAGTCATCCTTTTGATCGTACAGGCTCTTTGCCTGACTCTCAGCTTCTCCAATATAGGAAAATCTGAAAGACTTTTCTCTTGTTTATTTAATTTTATAGCTAAGATATTTCTAGAGAATAGAGGTTGCCTTATGACAACTTAGGGAGCTGGATTTCCATATAGGCTATGTGGTGTGTGTGTGTATGTGTGTGTGTGTGTGTGTGTGTGTGGACTTTGGCCCCTTCTCCCCAGCATTAACCCTTCAGCCTAGCTCTGGATGCCACAACATGGAGTCAAATGGAACAGAAATTTTAGCTTGTAAGATATTCAGGAAGTCAATTTCTTCTGCCTGCTGTTGTGTATGTTTCATTAGGAGTTTGTGAAATGAGGTAGATATACCAATGTTACACGCATTGTCAGTGTATCTAGAGCTACAGTTAATATGATTGGCGGAGAGAGGATGGATGCAACAATTTCCCAACTTCCCCACCCCAAAGGTGGTCTCTTTTCACTCTTTCTTTGGAGGTCTCATAGCTTTGGCATGTTGAGAGAATATCTGAATCACAGAAAAAGAGCATAAGAAAATTTAACTATTCCAAAGAGAGAGCAGAAAAAAGCTAAGTGATAAAGCGAAACTGTAGCCAGGGGTGTGGGAACTGGAATTCATGAATGGAAGATGGAGAGATGCTCTCACGGCTCTTTAGAACATAATTTTTACTGATTTTCCACTCTTCTCTTTTCCTTCTTTTCATTTTTTTTCACCCATTTTTCCTTGTCTCTCTTCATTAGAGACAGTTTACCTTTTTAACTTTTATAATGTTTTCATTTAAAGGACTCTCATTACTCTGGTAATCATTCAATAATCTTCAATATAATGCTCAGAAGTTGATATTATCATACCCCTTTCTGACATAAGCGGTATGTATGCAGGTATGCAGAGATTGACTTCTTGGTGGTAACATAGTTAAAATGTGACAAAGTCAAGATTTAAACTCAGCCCTGTCTAAAATGTGCTCTTTGGTATGTTACCAGTCCTTTGCAAGCTTTTATATGCAGATGTGGACTTAGAGTTCAAGGATGGGGCCTGACTGCATTTCTAGACGATGCTGATACTAGCGGCCACATTTTGAGCAACACTTGTTGCTCACTAATTTAACATTGGCAAGTTTTCATTGGTGTTGAGTTTACTCTTAATTTTATCTCATTATTTTGGTAAATGTCCAAAATACTACAGATTGATTTATCCCCAAGTCCCTATTCTTCACTCCATCCAAAGCTTACAACTTTCTGGTATCAGTAGAATTGACTAAACAAAATTTCCGTCAAGGTCTTGCTTAGACCAAAATTTCAAATGTAGCACTTTTTGTTTTCAGTCTATCCATCAAATTTTTCATTCCACTAATCATTTTTTTTTCCCTCTCCTCTGAGCTTCTTTTCAATTTATTTAGATCTTTTGGGCACCAACAAGCACAAAATTGAATGTTATATTCCAGGTGCAGGCCCATCATTCATATGGAAAATACTATCACATCACATCTAGTTCCATGACACAAGTGATACAATCTTTCTCAGTATTGAGTCCAAAAGAACCCTGCATGATTCTGTGACTGAACTATATTGAAGATTTTTATCTAATTTGACACTGTAATTTATAGCCTCAAATATCTATGCTCCTTCAAAAGAACTAATTTACATCTTTGAAGCTGAATAACATGTTTTTTCCTATCCTGTGCATGTTTCATCTTTTATTTGTTACACTGGTGTTAGCACACAGCCATCCCCTACTTCTAATTTGGGATGCTTGCTGTTAGAGAGACTCTTTCATACCCTTTATACCTTTGTGGCCTGCTATCAAGGCAGGAACTTACCCTTTATAACCTAAATACCTCTGGATTAAAATGATGGAGATTTTGGGTTAGGATTTTAAGTTGGTTAAAGGTAAGGCAAGGTGTCATGAACTTTTGTTTTGGGAGATCCTGTGAGGCAAATTCAACAGGGGATAATTGCTGATGTCAATAAATTCTGTATATTGTAATACTTTCAGTTTTGTTTTTGTTTGTTTGTTTTGCCATGGTGCTTGTGGAAGGTACCCTTAGCTACCTAGAAACGTTCTTTTTGAAAAAATTTAATCCTATCCTAAGTGAACCAACAGGTAAAAGACTGGTTCATGCCTGAGCCAGAATAGCTAAGTGGGGAAACTTTTCTGAGTACAAGATTGCCCTTTCTTCACATTTATACATATTTAAAGAATAGAAACTATATGAGAGAGGCTTGCTATTTAGTTAGTTTATAGTAAAGCCTTGGTGAATTACCCTTTGTAATAATAACTCCACTATTGACTGTAGTAAGGTAGCTCCATAAAGAAAGCTGGAAAAACGTGGGAAAATCTAGTTTTCTGTGTGAATGTGTGTGTATGTGTGTGTGAGAGAGGGAGAAAGAGAGAGAGAACTTGTGTGCATGTGCATGTATGAATGTGTGTGTGTATTTGCATGTGTGTATGGAGAGAAGTATGGAGTGAGTTGCTGCAATGGGCACAACAGAAACTTCCAGGAAATAACCCCTCTATTGTACATAGTACAAAAAGTCTAAAAGAGCAGGGGAAGAAGCCCCATACATCATGGCCAGTTTCCTGGTGCTCTGGGTTGGATCGATAGAGGCAGCTCCACACATCTTACTTCATAAAGAAGGGAGGCCAATCTATACTGTTTGCATGTGGTTTTTATCCACCTGGGGGAAGGAGACCCTGCCTCTGAGAATTCCTAGTCTGATAGGCATCTGGGGCTGCTTGTTAGGGGTTTCCAGGTTTAAGATCTGTTAGAATATTTTCACTGGACCTAACTTCTCCCCCAGGCTGTGGAAGGGCACAGGATAGAAAAGGAGGTGGGGCCTCTAAGTATGTGTTTGTGACTTCCCTAGAGAAGGAGGTAGGGGTAGGTCTGGGCTAGAGCTACTTAATAGATGTCTGATTTCCTTAACATGAACAAGGAAGAGGGAGGAGAAACAAAAAAAAACTCCTAGAGAAAAATTTAAAATATTTTTTCCTAAATTCCTCCTAACAGTAGTTTTTTTTATTATAAGATCTTCTTTGAATCTATATTTGCTTCTGTTTTCTTAGCAAACATATATTGAGGATCTCCTAAGAGTCAATGACCGGTTAGGCATCTAAAGGAGAAAAACACATTGTCCATACCTTGAGGAACTCATAATTATCAGATGAGATAGATTTCTACAAATCAACTAATTCTTATCTCTATGACAGCTCTACTTTCATTTTGTTAATTTGTGCCATGGAAACCTCACAGGAGGGAGCAACGTCTTAATCTGAGTAGGTCCTTGAAAGGTTGATTAGGGAGAAGACTTTGGGCAGGGCCCTGAAGACCAGCTTGGGAATTTTATTTGGATGAAGTAAGGAAGACAAGGTGTTAGGAACTTTTGTGTTAGGAAGTTCCATGAGGCAAGTCTAATGGAATTAGGTGCTTGTGAGGTCCATATAATAAACCTGAACTTCTATATATTGTAATGCTTTTGTAAAACTTATATAACAAAGCTCTGTTTCCTTGAAGAAAGTATATTTGGGCTAGAGATGTATAGATGTATATTCTTTTTTTAAATTAATTTTTAAAAAAAAGATACTTAGATAACATAAATGTTACACAAAAAATATAGGGATTCCCATATTCCCAAACCCCCACACCTCCCACAACCTCCCACATAAACATTCCTCATTAGTGTGGCATATTAATTGCAACTGATAAACACATCCTGGAGCCATTAAGCATGGACCACAGTTCACATCATAGACCACACTCTCTCCCACACAGTTCTGCATGCTATATGATAGTATAAAATGGCCTATATCTGTCACTGCAATGTCACTCAGGACAACTCCCAGGTCCTGAAAAAGCCCCTGTACCACACCTGCCCTTACCTCTCCCTGCCCCCAGAGCCCCCAGCAGCCACTGGCTCCACACCAATGCTGCAACCTCCTCCATTGCTTGAATCACAATATGTCTACAGCAGAATATCAGTAAGTCCCCTCTAGTCCATAGCTCCCCCCACCCCATCCCGAGGAGTCTGGAATGGCGACATCCACTCAACCTCCAATTGAGATGGGGTCCATATCCCATGGGGAAGATGGATGGGATTATCCTGCCTGCAGCTGCAGACTCTCTTCATTCCCCAGGACAGCCGCCGTCCACCACCGTCTCCCTGCCAGCTGCCCTGGGTGAGCCCAACAAGCTGCAGGGCAGGAGCTGCCACTCCACCGAGGTTCCTGGCCCAGCCAGCACATACACAGCCCAAAGACTCAAGTCTCTAGACGTATACCTACAAACTCCAGCACCAAATATAGGTTTGAATAGAAGGGACAGATGAGCCATGTGCAGGAAAGACATAGTTGAGTCCAACTCTGTCACTCTCAGAGCACAAACTCCAAAGTACGGCCCACTGGCAAGGCACCAAACTCCGGAGCCATCCGCCCTGACATAGGACCTGGGTGTCTCCAGAGCCCCCAGGAGCCCCACCATCCACGGTGATATCCACCTTGGAATTCTATGAGATCCTACTGTTATGTGCGTAAGTGTTACCTCTGGGATGACCTATCAACTCATTTTGAAGTCTCTTAGCCATATAAGCTCATTTGTCTTTACCTTTTACCCCTTCTAATCAAGGTTTTTTTTCCAGTTGCTTTGCCAGTTGGCACTTGGTAGCAATCCCTCAGTGCCAGGGAGGCCTATCCCCGGGAGTCATGTCCCACACTTGGGGGAAGGTAAGGCATTCATATGCTGAGTTTGGTCCAGAGAGAGGCCACATTTGAGCAACAAGGATGTTCCCAGGAGGCAACCTTTAGGCACCCCATAACAACAGGCCAAGCCCCAATTTCAAGAGAAAAGACTTTCAAGGCTAGTCATCAATATCAAGGGCCCATCAGTGGACCATCCTCCCCCACCAGCCACTGCCCCCGCACCTGGGGGACTTAAGTGCTCCCTTAGAGAATGTGGCAGAGCTCTCCAGGATGGCAATCCAGCACTCTCTCATTTATTGAGTGATTCTCCACCCACTGTGACAATGCCCAGTGAACACCTGAACACCCTATGTACCTAATATTTATTCTCAGGTGAGCTTCCTCCCATGCATCCCCCATCCCTGACACCCCACAACAATGATACTTCCCCACCTCAGCTGCACCCTGCCTGTTATCCAAAGCCTCCTCAAAGATGAAGCCATTACAATAGCCGAATACACTCAACAGGAAAATGAAACAATGACGACAAGTTCAAATGTAAGAGATAAAATACATAAAAACTTAAAAAAATAAAATAAAATTAAATTAAATTAAAAGATTAGGATATTAAAAAAATGAAAAATATAAAAAAAAATTTGACCTTTTGTCCTTCATCACCACAATATCCAGTGTCCAGTCCGTACCATGGCACCCCACCCTCCACTCCCCAGTGTCTCACCACCCTTCACTTTGTTTTCTAAGAAGTTTTAGGTCACAGCAAAGCCACACACAGAACACAGGAGACTCTCACATACCCAGCATCCTCCCCCTTTCTTCTCCCCCATATTAAAACCTTTTTATATATGGATGGTAGCATTGTAATAACTGATATACAAATAGTGAAACATAGCTACTAAATATTGTCAATGGTTTACACTATGGTTTATATTTTAGACTGTACACTTTTATAAATTTTGATGATATTTAACATGTCCTGTGTCCATTACTGTATGGTAATGAAGAACATTTCTACTGACCACTAAATACTCCCTGTTTGATCTATTCTATTCCTCCCACCCCATCCCCCCAGAGCCCATAACGACCCCCTGGCTTGACTGGTTGGATGACAAGATTCATAGTTACATGCAACAAGAGGTCTTGAAATACTGTTTTTTCCTCCCCTATTAGGAACTTCCCTTGCTCTTGAGAGACTCCCACCTGTCTATTTCAGAACAAATCAGTTCTGCCAAAGATGGGAGTCCAACTCCTTTCCGCTCGTTATGTGGATCTCCACCCACTGATACAACATATTATGACAGAATGAACACTCACACACTCCCTAGAAGCCTGCTCCAGGTGCGCCCTGTTCAGAATGGCCTCCCAACCAACACCCTAAACCAGTGACACTTCCTTGTCATATTGCCATAAGAGCATTCCCACCTCTGTACTTTCAACCTCATACCCACAAATCCCCAGTGTTCACCTGGTCCCTCTCCCATCTCTCCCCCCAGTATCCTGGGTATTCTAACCCACCCTTCCTAATCTACCCACCTGTCAACCCTGCACCACCAAACCCAGTAATATCACTACCCTCCTGTCCTATCCCTTCAATATGCAATTACACTCTATCACTTTACCATAGATTACCTCCATATGGGTGATGGCTCACTGCCTTCTCTTCTCTTTCTATTTCTTGTAAACCTATCTTAAAGACAATAGTTCTCTGAGACTGCTCAATTTCCTTAATTCATATCAGTGAGGTCATGAGCTGTTCATCCTTCAATGCCTGGCTTGCTTCACTCAACATAAGGTCTTCAAGATTCATCCATGTTTCCCGTGTGTTAGCACTTTATTCCTTCTTACAACTGAGTAATATTCTATTGTACGTATGTACTACATTTTGTTTATCCATTCATCTGTTGATGGGCACCTGGGCTGATTCCAACTTTTGGCAATAGTGAACAATGCCGCTATGAACATTGGAGTGCATATATCTGTTCGTGTCTTTGCTTTCAATTCTTCAGGGTATATATCCAGCAGTGGAATCGCTGGATCATATGGAAGTTCTATAGTTAGTTTTTTGAAGAACCACCATACTGTCCTCCATAGTGGCTGGACCATTCTACAATCACACCAGAAGTGGATGAGGGTTCCCATTCCTCCACATCCTCTACAACACTTATAGTCTGCTGTTTTTTTTTTAATAGCCACCATTCTAATGGGTGTAAGATGGTATCTCATTGTCGTTTTGATTTGGATTTCCCTAATAACTAGCGATATTGAGCATCTTTTCATGTGCTTTTTAGCCATTTGTATTTCTTCCTTGGAGAAGTGTAGTTTCAGGCCACTTGCCCATATTTAAAATGGGTTGTTTGCCTTTTTATTTTCGAGGTGTAAGATTTCTTTATATATGCTGGATATTAGGCTCCTATCAGATATATGGTTGCCAAATATTATCTCCATTTGGGTAGGCTGCCTTACTTTCTTGATAACATCCTTTGAGGTGCAGAAGGTTTTAATTTTGAGGTGATCCAATTTATCAATTTTTTTCTTTTATTGCTTGTGCTTTGGGTGTGAAGTTTATGAAATCTTTTCCTATTACAAGGTTCTGTAGATGCTTCCCTACATTATCTTCCAAAGTCTTTATGGTCGGCTCTTATATTTAGATCTTTGATCCATCTTGAGTTAATTTTTGTATAAGGTGTGAGATGGTGTTCCTCTCTCATTCTTTTGGATATGGATATCCAGTTCTCCAAACATCATTTGTTGAAGAGGCCATTCTCTCCCAACTGAGTGGGCTTGGTGGCCTTGTTGAATGTCAGATGACTGTATAAGCCAGGATCTATATCAGAACTCTCAATTTGGTTCCATTGGTTGGTATGTCTATCCTTGTGCCACTACCATGCAATTTTGACCATTGTAGCTTTGTAGTATGTTCTAAAATCAGGTAGTGTGATACTTCCAAATTCATTTTTCTCTTTCAATATGTCTTTGGTGGTTCGGGGTCTCTTACCCTTCCAAATAAATTTTGTAGTTAGCTTTTCCAATTCATTAAAAAATACACTGTTGATTTTTATTGGGGTTGCATTAAATCTGTAGATTAGTTTGGATAGGATAGACATCTAGATGATATTTAGTCTTCCTATCCATGAACAGGGAATATTCTTCCACTTATTTAAGTCTTCTTTGATTTCCTTTAACAGTGTTGTGTAGTTTTCTGTATATAAGTCCTTTACATCTTTAGTTAAATTTATTCTTAGGTATTTGACTCTTTTTTAGTTACTATTGTAAATGTATTTTTTTCTTGATTTCCTCCTCAGATTGCTCATTATTGGTGTACAGAAATGGTATTGATTTTTGAGCACTGATCTTATAGCCTGCGACTTTACTAAACTCCTTTATAAGTTCTAGAAGCTTTGTTGTAGATTTCTCAGGGCTTCCAATGTATAGGATCATGTCGTCTGCAAATAGTGAAATTTTTACTTCTTCCTTTCCAATTTGGATGCCTTTTATATCTTTTTCTTGCCTTAGTGCTCAAGCAAGTACTTCTAAGACAATTTTAAATAGGAGCGGTGATAGTGGGCATCCTTGTCTTGTTCCCAATCTTAGAGGGAAAGCTTTTAGTATTTCACCATTGAAGATGATGTTAGCTGTGGGGTTTTCATATATACCATTTATCATGTTCAGAAAGTTTCCTTCTATTCCTTTCTTTTGCAGTGTTTTTATCAGGAAAGAGTGCTGTATTTTGTCAAATGCTTTTTCTGCATCTATAGAGATGTTCGTGTGATTTTTTTCTTTCAATCTGTTTATGTGGTGTATTACATGATTTTCTTATGTTGAACCATCCTTGCATACTCAAGATGAAAACCACTTGGTCATGGTGTATAATTCATTTGATATGTTGTTGAATACGAGTAGCAAGTATTTTGTTGAGGATTTTAGCATCTACGTTCATTAGAAAGATTGGTCTGTAATTTTCCTTTCTTGTAGCATCTTTGTTTGGCTTTGGTATTAGGGTAATGTTGGCACCATTGATTGAGGCAATGTTCCTTCTACTTCTATGTTTTGGAAGTGCTTAAGCAGGATTGCTGTTAGCTCTTTCTAGAATGTTTGGTAGAATTCACCTGTGAAACTGTCTGGTCCTGGGCTCTTCTTAGTTGGGAGGTTTTTGATGACTGAGTCTATCTCTTTACTTATAATTGGACTGTTGAGTTCATCAATTTCTCCTTTTGTTAATGTAGGCTGCTTGTGAGTTTCTAGGAATTTGTCCATTTCCTTGAAATTATCCATCTTATTGGCATATAATTTTTTAAAGTATCCTCTAGTGGATACTTTATTTCTGTGGGGTCAGTGGTGATATCCCCTTCCTCATTTCTTTATTTGTGTATTTGCATCTGCTCTCTCTTTTTATTTGTTAGGCTGGCTAAGGGTTTGTCAGTTTTATTGATCTTCTCGAAGAACAAGCATTTGGTTTTGTTTTTTTTTTTCCTAGTGCTTTCCTATTTTCTATTTTATTTAGTTCTGCTCTAATCTTTGTTATTTCCTTCTTTCTACTTCCTTTGGGGTTAGTTTGTTGTTTTTCCAATTCCTCCAGGTATGCAGTTAGGTCTTCACTTTTAGCTCTTTCTTCTTTTTTAATATATGGATTTATGGGTATGAATTTCCCTTTCAGTAAAGCTTTGGCTTTTTTGATATGTTGTGTTGTCATTTTCATTTGTTTCAAGGTAGTTACTGATTTCTTTTGAGATTTCCTCCTTGACCCATGGTTTATCTAAGAGTGTGTTTTATAACTTCCATATCTTTGTGCCTAATCTGGTTCTCTGGACCTTAGTGATTTCCAATTTCATTCCATTGTGGTCAGAGAAATTACTTTGTACAATCTCAATCTTTCTGAATTCATTGAGAGTTGTTCTGTGGCCTAGCATGTGGTCTATCTTGAAGTATGATCCATGTGCACTCTAGAAGAATGTATATCCCACTGTATTTGGGTGTAACATTCTGTATATATCTATTAGGTCCAGATCCTCTAATGTATTATTCAGAGTCTTTGTTTCTTTATTGATTCTCTGTCGAGATGTTCTGTCTAATGGTGATAATGGTGTATTAAATTCCCCCACTATAAGTGTAGAGGCATTTATGTTTCCACTTAGTGTTTCCAGTGTTTGCCTCATGTATTTTGAGGCACCCTGATTAGGTGCATAAATGTTTATGATTGTTCTTTCTTCTTGAAAGATTACTCCTTTTACTAATATATAGTGTCCATCTTTGTCTCTTACAAGTTTTGCATTTAAAGTCTATTTTGTCCGATATTAGTATAGCTATTCTTGCCCTTTTTTTGGTTGTTGTTTGCTTGTAAAATTGTTTTCTAGCCATTTACTTTCAGCCTCCTTGAATCCCTGGGTCTAAGATGGGTTTCTTGTAGACAACATATAAATGGGTCATATTTCCTTATCTATTCTGCCAATCTGTGTCTCTTGACTGGTGAGTTTAATCCATTAACATTCAGTGTTATTTATTACTCTCAAGGAATTTCTTACATCAGCCATATTTTCTTTAGGTTTATGTATGTCACATGTTGTTTTTATTTCTCTTTTTGTCTTTTTAGTTGTTCTTACACTCTCCTCCAACTCTCTCTCTCTCCTGTTTTTTCCTTTCAACCTGTAGAACTTCCTTTACTATTTCTTGAAGTACAGGTTTCTTATTGGCACACTCTCTTAATTTCTGTTTATCTGTGGATATTTTGAACTCTCCATCATTTTTGAATGCCAGCTTTGCTGGATAGAGAATTCGTGGCTGGAAGTTTTTTTTCTTTGAGTACCTTGACTATGTATACCACTGTCCTCTTGTTCCCATGGTTTCAGTAGAGAAATCAGTATTTAATCTTATTGAGCTTTCCTTGTATGTGATGGTTCTCTTTTCTCTTGCTGCCTTGATTATTTTCTTTTTGTCTTGAGCATTGGACATTTTGACAAGTATGTGTCTTGGAGTAGGCCTGTTAGGATTTATACTGTTTGGGTTGTGCTGTGCTTCCTGGACATGTACATCCGTCTCCCTTAATAGGGTTGGGAAGTTATCAACCATTATTTTCTTCAACACTCCTTCTGTTCTCTTTCCCTTCTCTTATCTCTCTGGCATTTATGTTTCCACTTAGTGTTTCCAATGCATATGTTTGTGCGTTTTGTGTTGTTGTTTAAATCCTTAAGTCCCTGCTGGATTTTTTCTATCTTTTCATCTATGTGTTCTACTGTCTGTTTGATTTCAGATGTACTGTCCTCCACATCACTAATTCTTTCTTCTGCCTGTTCAAATATGCTGTTATATGATTCCAGTGTCTTTTTGATTTCTTGGATTGTGCCATTCATCACCATCATATCCGTTATCTTTTTTATGTATGTTTACAATATCTTCAGTATGTTCTCCCAGTGTTTTCTTAATATCCTTAATCTCTTCCTTCACTTCATTAAGTTATTCCATGATATTTGTTTGGACAGCTCTGATTAGTTGTTTGATGTTCTGTATTTCTTCCTGGTTTTTAGTTTGTTCTTTGGACTGGTCCATGTTTTCCTGTTTCTTAATATGGTTTGTAATTTTTTGTTGCCCTCTGGTCATCTTTTATCTTGATGGGTTTATTCAGTTGATTAGCTTCTCTCTCTGCTCTAGAGTTTTGTTTAACTGCTGGTTTTGTGTGTGTTTTCTCTTTGGCACCCCTCCACACCCTTTGCCAGAACCTTCCCACTCTTGGAGAATGCTCCCTCTTGCTGGGTGGCCAGGGGAAGTCGGGCCTCACCCTGTACCCCTGTCCTGAGGGTGGGGCTTAGTGGTCCATGTTTTCCAGGAACGGGGCTAAAAACTCAATGTTTTATCTTGAGCAATCTATCTCTCTGTCCAGCTCCTTCCAGATTGATGCCCCAAAGTCTCCCATTCTGTGGGGTCCCAGAACAGCTCACTTGGGCAGGATCCTTTCCCCAATCAGCTGTCTTTTGTGAGAGAGATGGTGAGCATCCACTTAAACTGACGCCATCTTGCTTTCCTAGATGTATATTCTTTATCCCAAAATAAATAGGTTCTTGAGGTTTGTAACTGACTCCTACTTCTTGGTTGCCAGAGTTACACTTGTTTAAATATTGCTGTATACAAAAATCAATGTTTGCTAGTTCACATAGACTGGAGTGGGGTGGAGTGAAGTACGTGTCAATCATGCTTTCCTGCTTTGTTGCAGGACATTATGCTGTGTTGCTGTATACAGTTTCTATCAGCAAGAATTATTTTTTTCAGTTTTTTCTTAGAGAAATTTCAGGTTTACTGAAAAATCTTATAAAAAGTACAGAGTTCCGGGGGGCAGATATGGCTCAACTGGTTGGGCGTCCGTCTCCCATATGGAGGGACCTGGGTTCAATCCCTGGGACCTCCCGGTAAAATAAAAAAAAATAAATAAATAAAAATAAAGATGTGACATTTAAAAAAAAAAAAAAAAGTACAGAGTTCCCAGAAAGCCTCCCCACACAGTTTTCCATATTATTAAAATTTTGCATTAGTGTGGTAACTTTGTTGCAATTGATAAAGCAATATTATTATAATTATATTAACTATAGTCCATAGTGCACATTAAGGTTCACAGTTCATGTTGTACAGTTCTAAGGTTTTTAAAATGTTTCCCCTGTTAAATATATAATCTAAAATTTCCCTTTCTAACCATTTAAAATATACAATTCAGTGATATTAATTACATCCACAATATATGCTACTATCACCACCATCATTACGAAAATTTTCCATTATCCCAAACAGAAAATCTACCAATAAAGCATTAACTCCCTATTCCTTACTCCTACCCAGACCTGCTAACCTGTATTCTAGTTTCTGACTCTTTGACTTAACATATTCTAATTGTTGCATATCGGTGAGATCATACAATATTTGTCCTTTTGTATCTGGCTTATTTTCCTCAAGGTGATGTTTTCAAGGTTCATCCATGTTGTAGCATGTATTAGGATCTCACAACTTTTTATGTCTGTATTACATTCCATTGTTTGTATATACCACATTTTGTTTAGCCATTCATTGGTTATGGACACTTGGATTGCTTCCATCTTTTGGCAATTGTGAATAATGCTGTGTTGAAGAATGGTGTGCAAATACCTGTTTGAGTTCCTGCTTTCAGTTCTTTTGGGTATACACCTAGAAGTGGGACTACTGGGTCATATGGTAATTCTATATTTAACGTTCTGAGAAACTACCATACCATTTCCACAGTGGCTGCACCATTTTACATTCTCACCAACAATGGACAAGTGTTCCAATTTCTCCACATCTTCTTCAACATTTATATTCCCCCTTTTAAAATTTTTTTAGCCATTCTAATGGGTATGAAATAAGAGCTCACTGTAGTTTTTACTCAGATTCCCCTAATGGCTAATGATGTTGAGCATCTTTTCATGTGCTTTTTGGACATTTTTATATCTTCTATGGAAAAATGTCTATTCAAGTTTTTACCATTTTAAAATTAAGTTGTTTGTCTTTTTGTTGTTGAGCTGTAGGATTTAGTTATATATTCTGCATATTAGCCCCTTAACATGTAATGTGTCTTCCAAATATGTTCTCCCATTACGTATGTTGTCTTTTCACTTTTTTGATAAAGTCCTCTGATGCACAAAAGTTTTAATTTTGGTGAAATCCCATTTATCTATTTTTTGTTGTTATTGATTTTGTTGAGTGTCTAAGAAACCTTTGCCTAACATAAGGTTCTGAAGCTCTTTCCCTATGATTTCTTCTATGAATTTTACAGCTTTGTTTCTTCTATTTAGATCTTTAATCCATTTTGAAATGATTATATATGTGGTGTGGTGTAGGGGTCCACCTTCATAATTTTGCTTATTAATATCAAGATTTCCTGTCACTATTTGTTGAAGAGAATATTCTTTCCCCATTGAGTGGACTTACCCTCAGCAAAAAGCCATTAGCCATAGACATGAAGATTTACTACTGATCCCTCAATTTGCTTTCATTAAGCCCTATATGTCTACTCTTGTGATAGTACCAGGCTGTTTCAATTATCATAGTTTTGTAATAAGTTTTAAAATTTAGAAGTGTGAGTTATCCAACTTTGTTTTTCTTTCTCAATATGGTTTTGGCTTTTTGGGGCCCCTTACCCATCCATATAAATTTGATGATTTTGTGATTGGCTTTTTCATTTCTGGAAAGAAGGCTGTTAGAATTTTCATTGGGAATCTATTGAATCCATAAGTCACTTTGTATAAAATTGACATCTTAACAATATATAATCTTCCAATCCATGAAAACAGAATGTCTTCTCATTTATTTATGGCTTTTGTGATTTCTTTTAGCAATGTTTTATACTTTTCTGTGTGCAAGTCCTTTGCACTCTTGCTTAGATTTTTTTCTAGATATTGGACTCTTTTTAGTTGCTATTGAAAATGGATTTTTTACTTGATTTTCTCCTCCAATTGTTTGTGACTAGAAACACTACTGATTTTGCATGTTGATTTTGTGCCCCACAAATATGCTGATATTGTTTATTAGCTCTAATAGCTTTTATGTGGATATTTCAGGAAAATTTTACTTCTTCCTTTCCAATCTGATTCCTTCTATTTCTTTTGCTTTTTCTTGTCCAATTGCTCTGGCTAGAACTTCCAGTACAACATTGAATAACATAATGGAGGTGGACAAACTTGTCTTCTTCCTGATATTAAAAGGAATGCTTTTTTTGGTCTTTTACCATTAAGTATGATGTTAGTTATGGGTGTTACATATATGCCCTTTAACATGTTGAGGAAGTTTCTTCTAATCCTAATTTCCTAAGTGTTTTTTATAAAGAAGCGGTGCTGTATTTGGTAAAATGTTTTTTCTGCATCGATGGGGATGATGATGAGTTTTTTTTCCCCCTTTGTTCTATAAACGTGACATATTACATTAGTTGCTTTCTTATGTTGAACCATACTTGCATACTTGGGATAAATCCAGTTGATCATGGTGTATTATTCCTTAAATATGCTGTTGCAAACAATTTCCTAGTATTTCGTTGAAAATTTATTTATCTATATTCATAACGCATTTAGGGCTATAATTTTATTTACTTGTGGTATCTTTATTTGGTTTTTGGATTACGGTGGTACTGGCTTCATAGAATATATTAAGAATTGTTCTCTCCTATTCTTTGTTTTTTTTTTGGAAGAGTTTGAGCAGTATTGGAGTTAATTATACTGGGAATGTTAAAATTCACCAAAGAAACCATCTAGTCCTGAGGTTTTCTTTGTTGTGAGGTTCATTTTTTTCAATTAGTAAACTTTATTTCAACTTGAAAAATAAAATAATAGATCAAAGGCAGCTTTTTTTTTTTTTTTTTTTTTTACTGGGAGGTACCGGGGATCGAACCCTGGTCTCTCCATATGGTAGACGGACACCCAACCTCTTGAGCCACATCCGTTTCCCCAAAGGCAGCTTAACTAAATATGGAAGCATTACTTTAAAAAAAATTCTGTCTAGGTACCTGTATCTTATTTAATCCTAAAAACAAACTCAATTGTTCTCTAGTATTCAGAAAGATAAAATAAATCAGCACAGATTGGTTAAATGACATGACCTCCTTGTTAATGAAAAAAATGAAGAGAAAAAATGTTTGATCATATTTATATCTCATAAATTCAATCCCATATTTGTTTTTTTCACCTTTAGCATTGATATAGTATCTTTTTTTGCCTTTGCTCCAAAGATATTACAATATTAATATTAACTATAGTCTATAAATTACATTAGCTTTGATTTTTCCCAGGTATCATCATATTCTTAACATTCTGTAAAGGAAGAACGTTCTTATTTTTATACTATTAACCATAATCTTCTTCCACCACTGAAATCAATATGTTATACATAACCTAGATTATTCTCTGATTTCATTTCAATTGACATCTATGTCCACAAGTCAACCCTTTCAGCCACAATCTCATTTATAAATCAGCAGTGTTAGTTTTTCTCACTATAATGTGTTACTATCAACTCTTTTCATTTCTACACTTTTACAATAAATGTTATTAAAAACTCTACATACATTGAGCATCAGCTCCTATTCTCAACCCACATTCTATCTCTTAGTAAGCTATAGCCTAGAGTTTACCTCTGTGAGTTTACTCATCATATTTAGTTCATATAAGTGAGACCATATAATATTTGTCCTTTTGTGTCTGGCTTATTTAATTCAACATAACATCCTCAAGGTTCTTCCATGTTGTCATAAGCATTCCCATTTCATTTCTTCTTACAGCTGAATAGTATTCCATTGTATGTATATAACACATTTTATTTATCCATTCATTGGTGGATAGTCACTAAGGTTGTGTCCATCTTTTAGCAATTGTGTATAATGCCGCTGTGAACATTGGTGTGCAAATGTCTGTTTGTGTCCTTGCTCTCAGTTCTTCTGAATATATTTCTAATAGTGGGATTGCCAGATCATAAGGCAGTTCTATATTTAGTTTCCTGAGGCACCACCAACCTGTCTTCTGCAGAGACTGTATTATTTTATATTCCTACCAACAGTGAAGGAATGTTCCTATTTCTCCACGTCCTTTCTAGCACTTGTAGTTTTCTGGTTTTGTTTTTGTTTTTAATTTAATAATGGCCATTCTGTAAGGTGTGAAATGATATCTCATTATAGTTTTGATCTGCATTTCCCTAATGGCTAGTGATGCTGAGCATCTTTTCATGTGCTTTTTGGCCATTTGTATTTCCTTTTCGGAAAAAAAGTCTAGTCAAATCTATTGCCCATTTTTATTTCTATTGCTCCTTAAAAAAAAAAAAAAAAATAGATGGCTTGTCTGTTGTTGAGTTGTATGGGCTCTTTTTATAACATGAAAATCAAACCGTTATTGGATATGTGGTTTCTGAAAATTTTCTTGCATTGAGTAAGCTGCCTTTTCATCTTCTTAAAGAAGTTATTTGAAGCACCGAAGTGTTTAATTTTGAGGAGGTCCCACTTACTTTTATCTATTTTTTTCTATCTTTTCTTGTGCTTTCTTGTAAGGTCCAAGAAACTACCACATACCACAAGATCTTGAAGATGTTTCCCTACATGTTCTTCTAGGAGTTTTATGGTTGTAGATTTTATATTTAGATCCTTGATCCATTTTGAGTTAATTTTTGTATAAGGTATGAGATAGGGGTTCTCTTTCTTTCTTCTAGATATGGATATCCAGTTCTCCCAGCACTATTTGTTGATCCAGCTGGTTGGGTTTAACAGCCTTGTCAAAAATCACTTGACAATAGACATGAGGATCTATTTCCAAACTCTCAGTTTGATTCCATTGTTTAGTCTTTCTATCTTTTTGCCAGTATCATGCTGTTTTTACCTCTGTGGCTTAAGTAATATGCTTTTTAAAGTCATGTTTTGAGGTTCTTGATTCAATCTCTTTACTAGTTATTGGTCTGTAGAGATCTTTTATTTCTTACAGCATCAGTGTAGCTTGTTTGTGTGATTTTAGGAATTTGTCTATTTCATTGTGTTTATGTAACTTGATGGCATACAATTGATCATAGTATCCTCTTATAATCTGTTTTATTTCTGAGGGTTCAGTAGTAATTTTCTTCCTTTCATTTTTGATTTTAGTTATTCATGTCCTCTCTCTTATTTTCTTTGTCAGTCTAGATAAAATGTGATTTTAATGATCTTTTCAAAGAATCAACTTTTGGTTTTGCTTATCCTCTCTATTTTTTAAATTCTCTCATTTATCTTAACTCTAATCTTTGTTTTCTTTTTCCTTCCCTTTGGTCTTAGTTTGCTCTTCTTTTTCTAGTTCGTCTGGATGTAAGGTTAGGCCTCTGATTAGAAAAATAGTATCATCTATTTCTCCTGTTAATTCTGTCAATATTTCCTTAATATATTTTGGGTATCTGCTGTTAGGTGCATATATATTTACATTTGTAATATTTTCTTGCTGAATTGACCCATTTATCAGTATATAGTGTCCTTCTTTGTCCTTATAATGGATTTTTGCTTAAAGTCTATTTTATTTGATATTGGTATAGCTATCCCAAAGATTGGTTACTGTTTGCAGGGAAATTTTTTTCCCCATCCTTTGAAATTTCAAACTACTGGTATCTTTGAATTTACAGTGAGTGTTTTGTAAACAGTATATACTTGGGTCATGTTTTTTATCCCTTCTGCTAGTCTCTCCCTTTCAACTGGACAGTTCAATCCATTTACATTTAAAGTAACTGATAATGCAGGACTTTAGTCTGCAATTTTGCTACTTACTGTTAGCAAGTCTATACCTTTCTTTTTTTTGTCCTTCAATTATTCTGTTATTGTTTACTTTCACATTCACAGATTTCTTTTTTTTTTTGGAGTATAACTTTCTGAGTCCCTTCTCATTTCCTTCTGTACATATTTTCAGATAAATACTTTGTGGTTATCACGGTGCTTAAATTTAATATCCCAAATCTATTGCAATCACTTTTAATTTGATGCCACAAACACTGTTCCTATACCCCTTCATCCCCCATTTTTGTTGTATTTGTTACAAACTTTATCTTTATAAATTGTATGTGCAAAACCATAATTTATCATTACTTTTTATGCATTTCAGTTTTAGAACTTGTAAGTAGTAAAAAGTGAGTTACAAACCAAAAGATACAATACAATAGTACTGTCATTTATACTTACCCATATAGTTACTTCTACTAGAGATCTTCATGCTGCTTCAATCTATCTAGTATCCTTTCCATTCAGTCTGAAGAACTCCCTTTATCTTTGCTTGTAGTGCAGTTCTAGTGGTAACCAACTCCTTGAGCTTCTGTTTTTGTGGGAATATCTTAATCTCTCCCTTATTTTTGAGTGGCAGTCTTGCTGGATATAAATTCCTTGGTTAGCAATTACTTCAGCATTCTAAATATTCTGTCCTACTACCTTCCTGTCCCCATTGTTTCTGATGAAATATCAACATTTAATCTTATTGGTTACCCTTTTATGTAACACATTCCTTTATTCTCACAACTTTCATAACTCTCTCCTTGTTCTTGGCATTCAACAGATTGACTACATTGTATTTGGGTATGGTTGTCTTTGAATTTATCCTGCTTGGGGTTCACTGAGATTTGTGAATGTGTAAATTCATGTCTTTCATTAAATTTGAGTTTTCTGCCATTATTTCTTTGACTATTTCTTCTGCCCCTTTCTATCTTTCTTTTCCTTCTGGGATTCTCATAATGTGTATATTGATATGCTTGATGGTGTTCCACAAGTCTCTTACACTCTGTTTATATTTCTCATTCTTTTTTTCTTTCAGTTCCTCAGCCTGAATCACTTCCATTGTCTTGTTTTCAAGCTCACTAATTCTTCTTTTCTGCCAGCTCCAATCTGTTGCTAAAACCCTTTAGGAGATTTTTCATTTCAGTTTTTATGGTCTTCAACCACACTATTTCTGTTTCCTGTTTAAAATTTTTATGTCTTTACTGATTTCTCATATCGCTCATTCATCATTTTTCTGATATTCTTTAATTCTTACTTTGTGTTTTCCTTTATATCTTTGAGCATATTGAAGATCATTTTTTAAAATTCTTTTCTGATATGTCCAAAGTCTGGTTTTCTTTGTTGATAGTTTCTGAAATTTTATCTCGCTTCTTTGGATTAACCATCATTTCCTGTTTCATTGTTTGTCTTGTAATATTTTACTGAACTCTGTAGATTTTAATATTTTAATACATTAACTTTGGGAGTTAATCTTTGATCTGTCTGTTCCTTAAGTTTGTATTCAGCTTGTGATATGATAGATTATTCCTTGAGAGCCATGAGCTAACAAAAACAAACAGTTTATGCTAAATGCTATATTAGAGGAAGACATTAATATTAATAAAAATTAAAATGAGCAATTGATTTGAACTAGAGGAGAGTAGGATGATTTTCAAAGAAGTTAGGAGTTGGAAATAAGATTTAGGGGCAATATAATCTATAGCAGTTTGTTATAGAGTGGTGGTGGGATCATGGGGAAGCTTCAAACATTCAGGCAAAGAAAAAGAATCCAGAGAATGTAGGGCATGTTTAGATAATAGCAGGTAGACTAAGGTAGCAAACCATAGAAACATATCAGCAAGAAGGGATACTGATGTAATGGGAAATGAAATTGGAAATTTAGATCGAAGATGATTTCTAAGCAGAACTGTTTAAACTTCATTCAGTAGGGAAGTGGAGCCATTAGAAGTTTATGAATTGGCATGTGACAGGATCAAATATGTGTTTTAGAAAGACATGTAGTTATTACATATGAACAATGATTTGGACAAGGGCAAGAAATCCAATAGTTTAGTTAACTACTAAACTACTAAACTACTGTTTTGGCTTTGGCATGAAAACATTGTTTGTACTCACTTGTGGTTACTCTGAAGTTATACTATACTGTATTTTATACATCAAATATGTCTTATTTATGTTTAGGCAAAATTTGAATGATTTATTTATTATCTAAAACAGTCTTTATTTAAGACAATTTTCTATTTATTCTTTTATGTGGGACTTATGATGTTTCAAAATATCATTAGATAAAAAGATTATGACTTTCTTACAACAGAATATTTTTTCCTGATTTATATATCATTCCAAACACTGTAATAGAATATTACTGTTACAATTCCTAGCATTTTGAAAGGGCAGTTATCTCAAGCAAATATAACTAGAATAATTTCAAATGGGGAAAGATCTGCAAGGTTTCTTAAAATAATGAGTGGAACAAGACTCATTCCTTTAAATTCTTGAGGTAATAATTCTTTTTTTGACAAAGGGATGGATTAGATGTCTTATTGGGTCGTTTCAAACTTTAAGTTCCATGGGTCTGTGATTCATGATTATAGTACATACACAAAAGAAATTATTTTATCTTCTGACTGATGATGATACTTGTTTACTGCCTGCCAGGAGGAATAAAATTTCTCCAAATATAAAAATGTTTCAAGTAGACTTTTTGGCTCTGTAAGGCCCCAGTGATTAATTTGACTCTCAACATTGCTGCTTAAGATGGTAAATAACCCAAAGTTGGATTTATAGATTCTAGATACATTTTCTTCAGCCTATCCCTATTTTGTACACAAGTCCAGAATTCTCTGACATTCTACTAGAAACAAAATCCAAAGCATTAAAGAAAAATAATTTAATGTATTGAAAGGACCCTTTAAAGCAATTTCTATAGGTTTTTAATTATTGAGAAATTACATTTTATTTCCATTACTACTCAATTTTTAAAATACTTGCATCTTCTGTTAAAAACATCCTTCAGTCTGGCAATATGCTGTTGGAAATATGTCAGACCAGATATGAGGAGGCTGTCTTGCTACTAAATAATTACTTCCTGCACAAAATGTATATGTGTGTATATGTGCATGTGTATATATTCACAGGAAGTAAGGAACCACTTCATGCAGGCAAAAAAATATGATCAGAAAATACCAATAATATGATTATCTGAGTTCAGGTACCACTATCAGTTCCACGATCCCAAAGTTAGGCATTGAGCCAACAACACGAAGGGGAGACTTCAAGACAGACTGAAAACAAGAAAGGGTGAAGTGGTCCTGGTTTGGTAATACTGCCTAGACCCCAGTAAAAACAAATAGAAATCATGTAAAGAAGAAAACACCCTCAATTTAGGCCAGCACATAATCTGTTTAAGCAAATTAATTAAATATGAGCTCACACTTAAATATCACCAGACACACAAGAAACCAAACCACCATAGAAGAGAGTCATCAAATCAACAAACAACAGATTTAGATTCCTCAGGGATGCAAAAATTGCAAATATCTGACAGAGACTTTTAAATTCCTATATTTGGTATGTTTAACAAAATTAAAATGAGATAACAATATTAGCAATTAATAAGAGATTAAAAAATGTCTAGATTAATTTGATAATGAATGAAATGAACTTTTAAAAATAAAATACAATTATTGAATTTTTTAAAATCAGTAAGTTTAGTTGCAGAATAGACAGAGTGAAATTGAGAATTAATATACTGGAAGGTATAGCTGAAGAAATTACTCAGAATGTATGTTATATGTGCAAGAAAATGGAAAAGTTTGAAAGAGTGATTGAGAACTATGAAGGACAGAGTAAAAATTTCTGAGGTGTGTTTACTGTCTTACAGTATTGGAGACCTAGAAGTCTAAAATGGGTATCACTGTGCTAATCTCAAGGTGTCAGCAGGGCCTTCCTTTTGGAGGCTCTGGAGGAGCATCCATTTTCTTGCCTTTTCTAGCTTCTAAAGATTGCCTACCTTCTTTGGCCTGTGGCCCCGTTAAAACTACAAAGTGAGCAGTGGCCAGTTGAGGCTTTCCCATGCTACAACTCTCTGACACTTACTCCGTTGTTTCACAATTCCACAAAGTATCCTTGTTAGTTCATTGGAGCCACCTGGATAGTCCAGGATAATTGCTTTATTATTAAGTTCTATTGATTAGCAAAGTTAATTTCATCTGCAAAAGTAATTGCCATGGGAAATAACATTTAAAAGCTATGTGATGTTATAAAATAACTTAATTAAATGTCCTAAATCTCAAATTTCCTGTTTTAAAATGAGCATAAAATTGTCAACCTAAAGGGTGTGTTGAAGATTAATGTCCCATAAGGCATTCAATTAAAGTCTAGATCTTCATTTCCTATCTCCAGGATCCCTCCAGGCTCATCCTCAAATAACACCTGCTTCGTGAGTTCTTTCCTGATCCTTCAAAATAGGTATAATCACTTCTTTTTGAACATTACCAACATTTTTGCATGAACCATTTTATTTTACTTATATTCTGTCTATTATCATAGTTGTTTTACTGACATCTCTCCTGAGTGCACATACTGTTTATTTGAAATGAGGACCTATCTCATATTCATGTCTGCTGAAAAGTTGCAAGGAATGTGTCCAATAACTATTTCTCTGTTTAACTGTGTAAGATTCTTATAAGATAAATAGCATGAATGTATTTACCTTAACTTTGTCCTAACCCTATGCACAAATGTACTGACCATTAGACATCAGTGTGGAAAGGGAGGGTAGTATAAAGAGAACATAAGAAGATTTCTCTCTTTTATAATACTAAGGGTTGGTGTTGATTTTGGGTATTAGATTCTCTCTTCAGGGAAGAGAAATATCTGTTTCATCTCTTTCAATATTGACTATTTAAGAATTTTATGTAATGATGTTACGACAGATACAGGCCATTATATATCTGGCCATAAACTACAGGGTCAAATGGGAGAGAGTATAAACTATAATGTAAACTATAATCCATGTTTAGTGGCAAAGCTCTAAAATGTGTTTATCAATTGCAATGAATGTACCACACTGATGAAAGATGTTGCTAATGTGGGAAAATGTGGGAGGTGTGGGGAGTGGGACATATGGGAAACCCTTATATATTTTCTGTAACATTTGTGTAATTGAAGTATCTTTTAAAAAATAAAAAAGTGGAAAAAATTTTAAAAATTAAAAAAAACAGAAAGAGAATTTTATGTTTATTAAATTGATATTCACTAGAAACATTTCAAACAACCTTGAGGTAAAAAAAAATTGATGCCCAAGTCTGAGTTTCCAAATAAAGAAAATTAGGCATGAAAAAGTGTGAAAACATAAAGTCCAAGCTAATAAGAAATCAGTGTACATTTGGGATGAATAATTCATTAGAATGGGAACTACTGAGGTGTACCTGCATTTGGGGTCTGTGTGTACATACCTGTGTGTGTGTGTTGGGGATGGGGTATGGTGGTGAGATACAAAAGAATTATACTGGATAATTCTTATCTTTGAGAAATTTACATTGTAATCTGAAGAGGATAACAATAAAATTTGACTTGAGCAGAGAGTCCCAAATAATAAGTGTGTCATCAGAGAACATAGCACAAAACCCAATTGTTCACACACCTAGGGCAGAAAGCTCAGAGGCTAAGAGTGATCCGGAAATCCTCTCTCATATGTTGCTTGAGAGTTAGAACTTGGCCATATATTTCTTTTTTACAAAACATAACACAGATAGTGGTAAATGTTCAAAACATCCTTACTGAAATGGATTCTACCAGATTAAGGCAGAAGAACACAATGTATACTCTGATAATTTTGTTGTCTTGTCTCTTCCTATAATGGAGCAGCATTTTCTCAGGATTTAAGTCACAGACCAGACTTGTTAACCTGAGATAAACACCAACACTATTTTTTAAAGTAGTCAAATAAGTCATTGTCAAGAGTGTACACTTTAGCAAAAACTGGAGCTATGAGGGTGATGATCAATCTTAGTAAATGTCGGTAAAACTGAAGTGGATCTTACAGCTTTGCCATGCCCTATTCAGAATGGCATTTCTGAAGTTCCGATTGAGAGTCCAGCCTGTACTGAAGTGGGTGAAACTCCAAACTGATGTTTGGTTAGAGAATTACAAAAAGAAGGAAATGGAATGTTCTCATTAATATACGTGTTCCATAAGTTGATTTTAAAATTTAAATTTTTATCTGATCCTATAATGCTGGTCCTGTCCTCCCACTCCTCTGCCCACCTTTTGGCACTGTCTGAATGTAAAACGTTGTCCTGTTGCTGTTGTCCTGATAGAAATTATGCCCGCATCAGCTCTTGCCATAACGCTGTGCGTGGAGCAGGTACTTCTTTTTTGTATTGTCTGACTCTTAGTGACACTAAAGGTAGCAATCTAAGTCTTGAAATTGGCAGGTATTTAATCTGGAGGTTCATTAGGGAGCAGGGGCTCATTAAGAAGGGGAACCATAAGTCAAGGATAATAAGCTTTGTTGTTGTTTCTTTTTCGGCATTGACACCTTCAGCCTCCTGATGAGAATTAACTTTAGTTCATCATGTCCATTTGTCTCATGGAGGTCAAAACAATGACAAAATAAGTAAATGTTTGCAACTAACACTGTTAGCACAATGGTTACTGATGCTATTGGAATGTACGTCTCTAAGGAACAGGAACACACAGTCATTTTGTGGAGGTCTGAAAATTTTTGTTGTAAGAAAGAAAACTCCTTTTTGTTGGACAGGTTTAGTTTGTTACTGCAAAAGTAAATAGAGAGATGATAGATAGATAGATAGATAGATAGATAGATAGATAGATAGATAGATAGATAGATAATCAAGGAAAAGATTTCAAATAATTTGTCTGATTGAGAAACGTGGCCGTTCTGATGATGTGTCTTTGGCCCAGGAGTACAGGGTGTTAAAGTCTTCCACTTTGACTGGATATTCCCCCTTCAGCTCAAACGAGGCACTTGCCAGGGTTATAGCTACACTCACTGGAGTGTCTTCCTTACTTTGGTTCTCTCTAGGGCAATGTCTTTCTAGTCATGGCCTCAATAGCATGAAATATTGGGCTCTGGAGGCCTCAGTAATCTTTCCTAGACAGTAAAGTGAAGCTCTGTGTTATACTCATGCACCTCTGTGGAATCCCAGTAATCTTTTATCTACCAGCACTGCTTGTATTAGTTAGGGTTCTCCAGAGATAAAGAACTGAGAGAATATATATATCAATAAGGATGTATTGCACATTTACCAATACCTGTGTTATGTATACATAGAGAGGGGGAAGAGACAGATAGATTTATTATAAGAAATTGGCTCACATGATGGTCAGAGGCTGGCAAGTCCAAATTCCATAGGGAGGGCCACAAGCTGGAAATATCAATAAAGGTGATGCTGAGGTTGAGTCTGAAATCCCCAGAGGAAACTGGCTGGCTGAAGTAGAGGCAGAAATTCTTCTTTCTGATTTCTGAAATCCTCAATTCTGGCTTTAAGTCCCCTACCTGATTGGATATTGCTGAAGGCAATATTCTTTTTTGATTGTAGATTCAATCAACTAATTATAGATGTAAATCCATCTACAAACGCTGACACAGTAACAAACAGACCAGTGCTTGCTTGACTGGACACCATAACCCAGCCAAGTTTACACATGAAATGAAACATCACACTGGCCAACCTAATGTTTACAATAGTATCCTTTTCTCATATCATCAACTCCAGTAAACAGGGGGAATAGCTAGAGCTTTGCAGTTACCTCTCTTAAGAGGCATAGTGCATATAACAAGACTGGTGCACAGGGTTTGGGCTAACTTCAGAGATGTCCCTGGCACCTCAAGCTATGAAATCTCTGGCTCCCAAGGCTACTGCAGATGTTCAGAGACTGGAATGGTGTTGGGGCTTGTGGCAGGGGAACAGATACCCACATAAAAAAGTGCATAAACATCCAAAACAAAGTTTATCCTTTTAAAGGTTGGAATAGTAGCAAAATATGTTAGATATGAATATGTGTATTAAATTATTTATAGTAGTTAGTAATCACAGCACTTTCTCAGTTTTTTTTAAATTGTTCACTGGTTTATTTTTCCAAATGAGCAATGGGCTATTTACAAATATATTAAAATGGCGATCCTATCATTGTTTGAAATCGAAATAAAAAAATCACTAAGACACATTTGATCTGTGAGGTTAAAACAAACTTTCTGATGTAATGACAGATTCATTTTACTTTTGTACCCCCAAACATGATCACTAAAATTGCCAAAGAACACTTACTATTTAGTAAAAAAGTAAGGAATGTGAAAATTAAGGAGGGGGGTGTTTTCAAAAGGAAACCTTAGGAGATCAGTTACTGAAAATAAAACATACTAAACAGGGTGTGCACACTCCTGACACACATAAATACTAAGAACTAAGAGCTATGCCAGAAATGGCGGTGTTTGAAACAATGGATATTAGATAAATTAAAGGTACTTCAGAATCAAAGGAGAAAGCAAAATAGTAATTAAAGAATGAAATAACCATCTCCATCAACATAACATAGACAGGAAGGGTAATGTGAACAAAACCAGGTACAAGTTTTTCCCCATTGTTTTCATAAAGGTGTTTTTTTCTTTAAGTTTGCATATATTAGATTTATTACAATAATTCTTCTTTGCCACTCTAAATATTAATATTTTACCCTTTGCAGAGAAGGGTCAGGAAGAAAGAAAATGCCAAATATTTTTGAAATTTACCGTCATGACCTTTTAGGCCAAACCAGGGACAGCTAGTCTGTATGACTAGGAGGGCCACACACATTTTGCTCTCCTCGCTTCCTGGCTTTAAAGTGTACAGGACCACCAGAAGCATAGTTTAGGGGGAAACAATCAACTTTGGAAAACTCTCCAAAGATGATGATACACCTTTGATCACATTTCCTTACTTTACAATTGAAACACGAATTTCTTTTCTTAAAAAATAAATGTTGTAGAAAAGACAAAAGGTAGATTCTGTTAACATGGCAACAAATCTAACTTTTTCAGTTTTTCATAGAAGTTCTTCAGTTTTCAGTCTTTGTCTAAGCCCATGCATGTGGTTTGTTATTGAAGTAGTGTCTTACTGTAGGAATATTGTTGGACTGACTATGGCAGACTGGCTTAGGTGAATCATGTCTCCTGCTAGCCATGCCTTCATGTAATCCCCTCTCCTTGACTGTGGGTGGGACCTGTGACTTGCTTCTAGCCTGGAATATGCAAAGGTGATGGGATTTAAATTATTACATACACCTGCTTATGTAAGTGTGCAATGTTCATGTGGCTGGAGTTTCTCGTTCCTTTGCTGACTTTGAAGAAGCAAGTTGCCATGAATCCTGCAGCTACAAGGGAATGAATTCTGCCAAGGACCTGGTGGAACTTGGGACCCTTTCTCAGTTAAAACAAGAGTTGAGAATCCACCCCTAGCTGACACCTCAATCACAGCTTGTGAGACACCAACAGGGGGCCCAGCTGAGCCATGCAGGGACCCCTGACCCATGGAATCAGTGAGATAATAGATACTCTGCACTGATGTTTCCTGAGCAGCCTTATTTACCAAGTGTAGGAGGCAGTAGAGTAGAGGGTAAGAGTTCAAGTTTTGCAGTCAGAATAATTAAGCTGGCATACCAGCCCTAGTCCTTAGCAGTTTTGTAACCTTTGAGATGTTACTTAACCACTCGGGATCTTATGTTTCCTTTCAGTAAAACAGAAATAACATTTCCTATCTCATAGAGCTAGTGTGAGAAACAAATGAGTTGATATATTGAAAATGCTTAAAAATGGTATAGTGATGGGAAGCGGCTGTGGCTCAATCAGTAGGGCTCCCATTTACCATATGGGAGGCCCTGGGTTTGGTTCCCGGGCCCTCCTGGTGAAGGCAAGCCCGCTCACACGGCGCGGTTAGCTGACCCAGCGAGCACAGGCAGCAAGGGGGGGATAAATGAATAAATAAATAAAAATATTAAAAAAAAAAAATGGTATAGTGAAACCTTAAATGTTAGCAATTGTTAATATTAACTTAACAGGTCTAAAGCAAAGACTGCAAATAAAAAGTTGGTTGGACAAATCAAGACCAAAGATTGTATTTTATTTTGCCAAAGCATTAAAAAACAAAACACTCTTCAGTTTTTAGAACCACTGGTGTGGAATGATGCTCTATTTGCACAGTTCACATGATTTTCTGATGTTTAATAGCATCAGGGAGATAGATACTTTATCAACATGTCCCCTAAAACTGTTTGAGTTTTTTGATCCCTAATTTAAAATATGTTTGCAAAGTATCTTAGATACTTTAGTTTTTCCTTATATTTTGTAAACAGATGCTCTGGTATGTTACTATTCATTCCCCCATCAAATATATTTGAGTATCTGCTTTCTGACAGACACTATTCAAGGTACATATTTACACATCAATTAACTTTCTACCTTTCTTTTAAGTTCAATTTAGATGTACTTCTTGTACATACCCAGTAGCGGGATTTTGTTTTATAACCCAACTATAATAAGGGAATTACCATTAATCATATCAAAAATATTTTTTATTTTAATTAAAATCATCCCAGGAATTGCAAAATTTAGATCCAGATGACAGAAAAAATAAAATATCATTATTTTAACTATTTAAGATTAAATTTTATTCTCTTCTGGTTAATGCTGAAATTAACCCTTCAAAAAGTTCTTAGGAATGGCATAAGGAGATAGCTGGTCTTTCTGTCTGATTTTCTCTATCAGTAAAATTTTTCCTCTAATTCTTGGGCTCTCAGATGCAAAACCATTTTGATTTCCATCCTCTAAATTTGCAATATGGAGCTATCTTTTCTTGGGTTTACTTCTGAGACTCCTCACATACTCTACTATTAGTTTTCTTCCTAAACCTGGTTTCTTCCCCATAGTCTTTTCTAGTCCAATGCCCATTACACATTCAAAGCAGAGAAAACATCCAGAGGTCATTAAAGAAAATTAAAAATTTAATTATTTCTGGTAAAGGATATCAAATGGACTAGAAAATGGTATTATTATAAATAATATTGTGAGAGTAAAGCTTTGATTTATTTGGTTTACTTGATTACAGACCTCATTCAAGAAAATGATCACTCCAGATCACCCCATTTCAGAATTAAATCCATGTTTAAGAATAGACATAATGCCATCTTTTATGGTGCCTATACATTTTTCTCTGATTTCTATACAGTATACTCTGACAATGGAGAAATAGAAGTGCTCATAAATAAGTGTGGTTTTTAAATCTCCTCCAGGGAAATATTTTTAAAAACACTGAGTGCTTGGAATACTAATTTGAAAATTCTGTTGCCTACAAAATGAAAGGCAGGCATCCCATTGATCTTTGATTCATAGGAATTATGCAGTGTGGCATAAAAACAGGTGAATATGAAAGATTTGAGATTCCAACTCGCACATCTTGTGTTTGGAAATTATGGAAAAAGACGGGGAAATATTTCTTGTCCATTTGTTTACTAAGGCAACTCTTCCTTAAATATTTCATATTATCAGAAAAATTCTCTCTATTAAATGAAAATAGATCTTTATACTTCTGCTTTGTATCCTGTAAGAGATCAGCCTCCAAAGAACTTTCTTAAGATGCTAAGGATAATTGCCAGACCACCAGTTCTTTGAAGATAGGTCTAATTTGCCCAAATCTTCAGGGCTTAGCTCTGGATTGCATTGATTTGTAGATTTCCTTCATTTTTAAGATAAGCATTTAAGGCTATTGAATTCCCTTATACTGCTTTAGTTGCATCCTGCAAGCTTTGATATTATCATCCAGTTAAGAATATATATGAATTTCCAGTGAGATTTTTTCTTTTAACTTTTTAACACTATTTAAACTTTTATGTATTACTTCAATTCCAATAGTTGTGGTTTTCCCACTTTATATTATTTGATTCCTGGCTTAATTGGCAATTACCTTATGGGAAAGACAGTGTCCAAAATGTAGGACTAACCTCAATGACCTTTCCCTTTCTCCAGGAGCTGGACCCCCAAATCCAGACTTTCTCAGATTTTTAAAATATGATTTTCTCTTTGCTCTTAATAAAAAGTACAAGCTATTCCATTACACCCAGTTGTGGAAGTGTCAGTGAATGTATTTTTTAAAATTCTTTCTTTTTCTTTTTTTTAAACAAATCAATTTTATTGCTACATATTAATAAAGCATACAATTCATCCAAAGTGTACAGTCAATGGTATTTGGTATAATCACATAGTTGTGCATTTGTCACTTCAATCATTATTAGAGCATTTTCATTATTTCAATAATAATAAACAAAAATTAGACAAACAAGAAAATTCCTCACCTCTCAATCTCTCTCTGTGTCCCCTGCTGTACATAGCTGCTATTTCGGCTATTCTTGCACAATTATTTATTTGTTTGTTAAGCAGTTTTATTGAGATATATTTATATGCTATATGATCTATCCAAAGTATATAATCAGTGGCTTTTAGTATAATCACAATGTTGTACATTCATCATCTCAAAAATTTTAGAACAATTTCATTACTCAAAAAGAAAAACTCCACACCCCTTAGCATACCTTCCTCAGTCCTACATAACCACTATTCTAATTTCATTTTTATAACTTGATTTATATTTACATTTTATATAAGTAGAATGATACATGTATCATGTCTATTCCCCTTCAATTAGTATAATTTTTTCATCTGATATTAACATTTTGTAGTATTAGCCTACATTTGTTCAGCTTCAAAGAAAAATGGTCTTATATATGCAATTTTACCCCTATTCATATTTCACATAATATATTTATATTTCACATAATATATTTACTTCATAATAAGGCAATCATTCAGTATTTGTCCTTTGTGTCTGGCTTGCTTCACTCAACATAATGTCCTCCAGGTTGATCCATGTTGTTATATGCTTCACAGTGAACTTCATTTCTTCCTACTGCTGCATGATATTCCATCGTGTGAATACTCCACAATTCGTTTATCCATTCTTCAGTTGATGGACACCTGGGTTTTTTCCAACTTTTGGCAATTGTGAATAATGCCTTACCCTTCCAAATAAGTTCTATAATTGACTTTTTCATTTCTGCAAAAAAGGCTGTTGGGATTTTTATTGGGATTGGGTTGAACCTGTAAATCAGGTTTGGTCGAATTGACATCTTAATGATACTCAGTTTTCAAGTCCATAAACATGGAATGCCCTTCCATTTATTTGTTTTCTTTTATTTCTTTTAGAAATTTTTGTAGTTGTCTGAATATAGATCATTTACATCCTTGGTTAAGTTGATTCCTAAATATTTGATTGTTTTAGTCACTATTATAAATGGAATTTTTTTCAGATTTCTTCCTCAGATTGCACATCAGTAGTATATAGGAATGCTATTGATTTTTTTTGTATTATTCTTGCATCCTGCCACTTTGCTGAACTCGTCTATTAATTCTAGTAGCTTTACTGTGGATTTTTCAGGATTTTCGAGATATAGGATCCTGTCATCAGCAAATATTGAAAGTGATACTTCTTCCTCTCCTATTTGGATGTCTTTTACTTCTTCATCTAGCCTAATTGCTCTAGCTAGAACTTCTAGCACAATATTGAATAATAATGGTGACAGTGGGCATCCTTGTCTTGTTCCTAAACTCAGTGGGATAGCTTTCAGTCTTTTACCATTGAATACAATGCTAGCTGTAGGTTTTTCATAAATGCACTTTATCATATTGAGAAAACTTCCTTCTATTCCTATCTTTTGGAGTGTGTGGTTTTTTTTGTTTGTTTGTTTTTTTTTATCAATAAAGGGTGCTGAATTTTGTCAAGTACCTTTTCTGCATCAATAGAGAGGATCATAAGATTTTTCTTCTTCAGTTTTTCAATGTGATTTATTATACTAATTGATTTTCTTGTGTTGAACCACCCTTGCATACCTGGGATAAAACCCACTTGATCATGGAGTATAAATCTTTTAAAGGGCTTTTGAATTTGATTTGCAAGTATTTTGTTGAGGATTTTTGTATCTATATTCATTAGAGATATTGGTCTGTAATTTTCTTTTTTCATAGTATCTTTATCTGTTTCAGTATTAGGGTGATGTTGGCTTCATAAAATGGGTTTGGTTACATTCTTTCCTGTTCCATTTTTTGGAAGAGCTTGAGCAAGATTAGTATTAGATCATCTTTGAATGATTGGTAGAATTCACCCGTGAAGCCATCTGGTCCTGGACTTTTCTTTTTTGGGAGGTTTTTGATGACTGTTTCACTCTTTTCACTTGAGATTGGTTTGTTGAGGTCTTCTATTTCTTCTAGGCTCAGTGTAGGTGGTTTGTGAATTTCTAGAAATTTGTCCATCTCATATACATTTTCTAGTTTTTTGGCATACAGTTGTTCATAGCAGCCTCTTATGATCTCCCTTATTTCTGCAGGGTCAATAGTAATGACCCCCTCTCATTTCTGATTTCATTTTTTTAAAACTTTTTTGTACATTTTATAATTGAAAATATAAACAATTAAAAAAATAAAAGGAAAACATTGTTGAATAAAAACATAGATTTCTCAAATAAACATACTGTATAAATATAAACAATTTTTTGAATCATACAATGTTACACAATATATTTGGTTCATAGTAATGCAATCATACAGTATTTCTCCTTTTGTATCTGGCTTGCTTCTGTCAACATAATGTCCTCCAGTTTCATCCATGTTGTCATAGGCTTTCCGACATCATTTCTTCTTACAGCTGCATAATATTCCATCATGTGAATACACCAGAGCTGGTTTATCCATTTATTGGTTGATGGACACGTGGGTTGTTCCCAACTCTTGGCAAGCGTGAATAATGCCACTCTGAACATACATGTACAGGTGTCTGTTCGTGTCACTGCTCTCAGTTCTTCTGGGTATATACCCAGTTGTGGTATTGCAGTGTCATGTGGAAAGTCTATGTTAAATGTGTTTAGGAACTGCCAAACAGTCCTCCACAGTGGCTGTACCATTCTATGTTCCCACCAACAGTGAATAAGTGTTCCTATCTCTCCACATCCTCTCCAATACTTGTAGTTCTGTCTTTTTGATAGTGGCCATTCTGATAGGTGTGAAGTGATATATCTCATTGTAATTTTGATTTGCATTTCCCTAATCATTAGTGATGTTGAGCATTTCTTCATGTGGTTTTTTTGTTTGTTTGTTTTTTTCCATTTGTATTTCTTCTTTGTACAAATGTCTATTCAGGTCTTTTGCCCATTTTTAAACTGGGTTGTTTGTCTTTTTATTGTTGAGTTGTAACATCTCTTTATATATCCTAGATATTAAACCCTTATCTAACATGTGATTTCCAAATATTTTCTCCCATTGAGTTTTCTCAGCCTTTTGACAAAGTCCTAGGAAGTGGAAAAGTGTTTAATTTTGAGGAAGTCCCATTTATCTATTTTTCCTTTTGTTGCATGTGCTTTGGGTGTAAGGTCCAAGAAACCACCACCTACCACAAGGTCTTGAAGATGTTTCCCCACATTTTCTTCTAGTATTTTTATGGTCCTGGCTTTTATATTTAGGTCTTTGATCCATTTTGAGTTGATTCTTGTATAGGGAGTGAGATAGGGGTCCTCTTTCATTCTTTTGGTTATAAATATCTAGTTGTCCCAGCACCATTTGTTGAAGAGACTGTTTTGTCCCCTTAACATTAAATTGGTAGTTTTGTCAAAAACTAGTTGACTGTATAGGTGAGGGTTTATTTCTAGATTCTCAATTCTATTCCACTGATTGATGAGTCTATCTTTATGCCACTACCAGGCTGTTTTGACCACAGTTGCTTTGTAATATATTTCAAAGTCAGGCAGTGAAGTTCTTCCCACGTTGCTCTTCTTTTTTAGAATGCTTTTGGCTATTCAGGTGTAGTTTCCTTTCCAAATGAATTTGGTAATTACTGTTTCTAATTCTGTAAAGTAGGCTGTTGGAATTTTGATTGGTTTTGCATTGAATCTATATATCAGTTTGGGTAATATTGACAACTTTACGATATTTATTCTTCTAATACATGAACACGGAATGTCTTTCCATTTGTTTAGGTCTTTAAAAATTTCCTTTAGCATTGTTTTGTAGTTTTCTGCATATAGGTCCTGTACTTCTTTGGTTAAATTAATTCTTAGGTATTTGAGTCTTTTTGTTGCTATTGAAAATGGAATTTTCCCCCTTATTTCCTCCTCAGATTGTTCAGTACTAATGTACAAAAACATTACTGATTTTTGCATGTTGATCTTGTATCCTGTCACTTTGCTCAACTCTTTTATTTGTCAAGTAGCTTTGTTGTGGATACTTCAGAATTTTCTAAATATAGGATCATGTCATCCACAAACAGTGGGAGTTTTACTTCCTCTTTTCCTATTAGATGCCTTAATTTTTATTTCTTGTCTAATTGCCCTAGCTAGAACTTCTAGTACAATATTGAATAACAATGGTGACATTAGGCATCCTTGTCTTGTTCTGGATCTTAGAGGGAAAGCTTTCAACCTTTCCCCATTGTGTACGATGTTGGCTGTGGATTTTTCGTATATATCTTTTATCAGATTGAGGAATTTTCCTTCTATTCATATCTTTTGAAGTGTTTTTATTTTAAAAAAAGGATGCTGGATTTTGTCGAATGCATTTTCTGCATTGATTGAGAAGATTATGTGTTTTTTTTCCTTCAACTTGTTAATGTGGTGTATTACATTGGTTGATTTTCTTATGTTGAACCAATCTTACATACCAGTAATAAATCCCACTTGGTCGTGATGTATGTCTTTTGATATGCTGTTGGATTTCATTTGCAAGTATGTTGTTGAGAATTTTTGCATCTATGTTCATTAGAGAGATTGGTCTGTAATTTTCTTTTCTTGTAGTATCTTTATCTGGCTTTGGTATTAGTGTGATATTGACTTCATAAAATGTGTTGGGTAATTTTCCTTCCTCTCCAATTTTTTAGAAGAGTTTAAACAGGATTGGTGTTAATTATTTTCAAAATGCTTGGTAGAATTCACCTGTGAAGCCATCTGGTCCTGGACTTTTCTTTGCTGGGAGATTTTTGATGACAGATTCAATCTCTTTAAATGGTTTGTTAAGTTCTTGTAAGCACATGGAAGGCTCATGTTTGATTTTTGTTTTTTGTGTTTTTTTAAATCTTGTATTTCTTATAGCATCAGTGTAGGTTGTTTGTGTATTTCTAGGAATTTGTCCATTTCATCTAGGTTGTCTAGTTTGTTGGCATTCAGTTTCTCATAATATCCTCTTATGATCCTTTTTATGTGTGGTCAATTGTAACTGCCCCCCTTTCATTTCTAATTGTATTTCTCTGCATCTTCTCTATTTTTTCCTTTGTTAGTCTAGCTAAGGGTTTGTCAATTTTATTGATCTTCTCAAAGAACCAACTTTTGGTTCTGTTGATTTACTCTATTATTTTCTGTTCTCAATTTCATTTATTTCTGCTCTAATCTTTATTATTTATTTCCTTCTGCTTGCTTTGGGATTGGTTTGCTGTTATTTTTCTATTCCTCTAGTTGTTCAGTTAAGTCTTTGAGTTTAGCTCATTCTTCTTTTTTTAATATAGGTGTTTAGGGCTATAAATTTCCCTCTCAATACTGCCTTCACTGTATCCCATAAGTTTTGGTAAGTTGTGTTCTCATTTTCATTTGTTTCAATATATTTACCGATTTCACTTGCAATTTCTCCTTTGACCAACTGATTATTTAGGAGTGTGCTATTTAGCTTCCACACATTTGTGAATATCCTTTTTTCTTGTCTAGTATTGATTTCCATTTTCATTCCATTATGATCTGAGAAGGTGTTTTGTATCATTTCAATCTTTTTATATTTATTGAGAGCTGCATTTTGCCCTAACATGTGGTCTATCCTTGAGAAAGATCCATGAGGCCTTGAGAAGAATGTATAACCCATTGAGTTTGGATGCAGCATTCTGTATATGTCTGCTAGGTCCAACTCATTCATCATATTGTTCAAATTCTCTGTTTCCTTGCTGATCATCTATCTAGTTGTTCTGTCTAATGATATGAGTGAGGTGTTGAAATCTCCAGCAATTATTGTAGAGATGTCTATTTTTCCCTTCAGTTTTGCCAGAGTTTGTCTCATATATTTTGGAGTAACCTGGTTATGTGCATAGATATTTATGACTGTTATATCTTCCTGGTGGATTGTCCCTTTTATTAATATATAATGGCCTTCTGTATCTCTTATAACTTTTTTACATTTAAAGTCTGTTTTGTCTGATATTAGTATAGCTACCCCTGCTCTTTTTTGGTTACTATTTCCATGGAATTATCTTTTTCCAAACTTTCACTTTCAGCCAGTTTGTATCCCTAGGTTTAAGGTGAGTTTCTTGTAAGCAGCACATGGAAGGCTCATGTTTTTTTTTTCCAATCTATTCTTTCAGCCTATATCTTTTAAGTGGGTAGTTTAATCCCTTCCCATTCAATGATATTACTGTAAGTACATTATTTACTTCCAACATTTTATTCTTTGGTTTTCTTATGTTGTATCATATTTTTTTCTGTTTTTTTGTTTTGTTTTTTTTTTCTCTCAGTCTTTTGGTTATCCTCTCTCTATTCTTTCTTCTACACTCTCCTCCAGGCCTCTCTCTCCTGTCTTTTTGTTTCAGGGTCTAAGACTACCTTTAATATTTCCTGCAAAGGTGTATTCTTTTTTGCAAACTCTCTTAGTTTCTGTTTGTTTGTGACTATTTTATACTCACCTTCATATTTGAAGAACAATTTTGCTGGAGAAAGAATTCTCGGCTGGCAGTTTTTCTCTTTCAGTATCCTAATTGTATCATACCCCTGTCCTCTTGCCTTCATGGTTTCTGCAAAGATATATCTGCTAAGTCTTACTGGACATCCCCTGTGTGTAATGGTTTGCTTCTCCCTTGCTACTTTCAGAATTTTCTCTTTATCGTTCACATTTGACATTCTAAGTAGTATGTGTCTTGGAATAGGTCTATTCAGGTTTATTCTGATTGGGGTAAGGTGCACTTCTTGGACATGTAAGTTCATTTCTTTCATGAGAGTTGGGAAATTTCAGCTATTATTTTCTCAAATACTCTTTCTGCCCCTTTTCTCTTCTCTTTTCCTTCTGGAACTCCCTAAACATGTTGTCATTCAACTCCCTGAGCCCCTGCTTAATTTTTCCTTTCTTTTTTCTCTCTGTTCTTTTCTCTCTTCAATTTTACCTGTTCTGTCTTTGGTATCACTTATTCTTTCTTCTATTATTTCGAGTCTGGTGTTGTATTCCTGTAAAATATATATATATATATATATATATTTTTTTTTTTTTTTTAGGAGGTACCAGGGATTGAACCTGGGACCTTGTACATGGGAAGCAGATGCTCAACCACTTGAGCTACATCCTCTCCCCTGTAATATGCTTTTGATCTCATTGTGTCTTAAATTCCCATGAGCTCTGTTACTTCTCTGTTCAGAATTTCAAGCTCTTCTCTGCACTCTCTCAATGTCTTCTTGATGTCATTTATCTCTTTAGTCATATTGTCTTTCAACTCATTAATTTGATATTGGAAATTTGTGCTAATTAGTTCTCTCAAATCCTGTGTCTTCAGAGGCTTTGATATATTTCTTTTCTTGGGCCATGTCTTCTATTTTCTAAGTATGGCTCATAATTTTTTGCTGATGTCTTGGCATCTGATTAGGATGTAGTTTACTTAATTCTTCTCTTTTGTAGGGTTTTAGTGGTGGGAGGCTTTGTGTTACCACTGTTTTTTGATGACCTGGATTGTTAGTATTGTCCCTGCTTGTTGCTTAAAACAGGGCTCTGGACCCAGTAATTGGTTGCAGACCAGCTTCCTAGGGCCTTGGGGAGGGAAGTTATAATGGCCAGAAAAAGCCTCTCTTACTTACATTTAGTTTTCTCACATGTGCTTCCTTGGTCTGCCAGCAGATGGCATTCTTTGACAGCTCTCAATTCAGTGCCCGTTGGGAGTGTATTTGTTGCAACACAGACTGGATCAATATGAGAGACCTTCCTGCCTGAAGGGTAAGAGCCTTGTAATTCAAACTTTCTCAGTGACGGTTCTCCATCGTTCTCTGGCAGACCCTCCATTTTCCCAGGTGAAAAATATTTCCACTCCTCTCTGAGTCTTCAACAATCAGTCCCTGTTAGTAGAGGAGGAGATGGGGAGGGTTGTATATCTTTAGCCCCTTGCTGACTCCAAAGGCAAGCAATGGTGTGGCCCCACCCAGCCTGAAAGGGGTCCTGGGACACAGCAGACCAAATTTGTGAGTCAAAAGCTGAGTCAGCCTTAGGATGTGTTCCCATCTCTCCCTTTTCCTGGCATGGTGGATCCCTGAAGCCTCCTTTGTCTGTAGTGGCAGGCCCAGAGACCTGAGAATTCTAAAGTGTCTTTAGTGTGGGGGAGGGTGCCAGCAGCAGTAGCTGCTGGTTTCAACTCACCGTTCTTTCGTCACAATTCCCCTCCTTTGTCCCTTTCTCCTCTGGGTGGTGTCCAGGCTTTACCTGGTGTCCTAAATCCTAGAAGATCTTTTTCCAGGCTGTTTCAGCTTATCCTCTAGCTATTTTTCTGAAGGAGAAGAGAGTCCCATGTCTTTTTAGTCCACCATCTTCCTGGAAGTCCATCAGATTTCATTTAATTGTGTCTTCTCTCTTTTTTTCTTTGTCAGTCTAGCTAAGGGTTTGTCTATTTTGTAGATCTTCTCAAAGAACCAACTCTTGGTTTTGTTGATTCTATTGTGTTTTGTTGTTGTTGTTGTTGTTCTCAATTTCATTTATTTCTGATCTAATCTTTATTATTTCTTTCCTTTGGCTTGGTTTGGGATTCGTTTGCTGTTGTTTTTTTTCTAGTTCCTCCAGGTTTGAAGTTAGGTCTTCAATTTTAGCTCTTTCTTCTTTTTTAATGTAAGCATTGAGGGCTATAAATTTCCCTCTCAACACTGCCTTTGTAGTTTCATGAGTTTTGATATGTTGTTTTCTCATTTTTATTCATCTCAGGATATTTCCTGAATTCTCTTGCAATTACTTTTTTGACCCATTGATTATTTAAGACTGTGCTGTTTAATCTCCATATATTTATGGATTTCCCCCTTGACTGTCCATTGTTTTCTAGCTTCATTCTGTAATGATCAGAGAGAATGTTTTGCATAATTTCAATCTTTATAAAGTTATTGAGTCTTGTCTTGTGACCCAACATATGGTCTATCTTGGAGAAGGATCTTTGAGCACTTGAGAAGAATGTATATCCTGCTTTTTTGGGGGTTCAGTGCTCTATAGATGTCTATTAGGTCTAGTTCACTTATCATATTATTTAAGCTCTCTCTTTCTTTATTTATCTTCTGTCCAGATAGTCTATCCAATACTCAGGGTGCTGTATTGAAGTTTCCAACTATTATTGTAAAGACATCTATTTTTCCCTTTAGCTTTGCCAGTGTGTGTCTTATGTATACACACTGTTTAGGTGCATAAATATTTAGTATAGTTATTTCTTCTTATTGAATTGCCACTTTTATTGATATATAAAGACCTTCTTCATCCCTTATAACAGTTCTGCATTTAAAAATTATTTTTTCTGACTTAGTATTACTATTCTAGCTCTATTTTGGTTACTGCATACATGGAATATCTTTGTCCAACCTTTCACTTTTAACGTGGTTGTGTCCTTATGTCTGAGGTGATTCTCTTGTAGACAACATATAGACGGCTCATATATATTTTTTCCCATTCTATCAGTCTATGTCTTTTGATTCAGGAGTTCAAGCCATTAAAATTTACTGCTATTACTATAAAAGCATTACTTACTTCATCCATTTTGACCTTTCGCTTTCTGTTTTTATATCATACTATTGTCTATCTTTTTACCCTTTAATTTACCCATGCTAATGATCTTCATTTCGACACTCTTCTCCATGTCTCTAGCCTTTGTTTTTTTTCCTTTCAGGCTGCAGCACTCCCTTTAGTATCTCTTGTAATTCTATTTTTGGTAACATATTCTATCAGTTTTTGTTTGTCTTTGAAGACTTTGAACTCCCCCATCATTTTTGAAGGAGAGTTTTTTGCCAGATACAGAATTCTTGTCTGGCAGTTTTTCTCTTTCAGTACCTTACATACATCATACACGTTCTTCTCTCCTCCATGGTTTCTGATGAGAAGTCAGCACTTAATTTTATTGAGGTTCCCTTATATGTGAGGCTTTGCTTTTCTCCTGCTGCTTTCAGAATGTTCTCTTTATCTTTGATATTTTTCATTCTGAATAATAGGTGTCTTGGGGTAGATCTGTTCAGATTTATTTTGTTTGGGGTGTGTTGTCCTTCTTGGATATTGATATTTATGTCTTTCATAAGGATAGGGAAATATTCAGTCATTATTTCCTCAAATATTCTTTCTGCCCTTTTTCCATTTTCTTCTCCTTCTGGGACACTGATAATGCGTATGTTTTTGCATTTTGCATTGTGATTCAACTGTCTGAGACCCTGTTCCATTTTTTCCATTCTCTTCTCTTTCTGTTCTCCTGTCTTTTCCAGTTCAGATGTTCTGTCTTCAAAATCACTAATTCTGTCTTCGAGCAATTCAAATCTGCTCTTATGTGCCTCTAATGTATTTTTAATCTCCTCCATCACATGTGTCATTCCCATAAGGTCTGTTACTTTTCTTTGCAGATTTTCAGATTGTTTTTTACGCTCACCCAGTGTCTCCTTAATATCCTTTATCTCTGTAGTCATATTTTCTTTCAATTCTTTAAATTGATTTAGGAGAGTTGTGTGATTATCATTGATTAATTGTCTTAAATACTTTATCACTTCAGGATATATGGTTTATTCCTTTAGCTGGACCATGTCTTCCTGTTTCCTAGTATGGCTTGTAATTTTTTGCTAATGTCTAGGCATCTGAATATGTTACTCTGATGGCCAACTTTTTCTCATTTGCCTTTTATTATTTTTTCATAGTTCTTCTTCAATATTTGGTTCAACTTATTCTAAGTCTTTAAAATTGCTCAGCTTGAGTTATCAAAATCATGCCAGGGACTTACTAATGGGGCATAGATTTTTTTCCCCCAGAAGTTAGAGAACAGATAAATCAAGTGCAGTTTTTGTCCAATCAATTTCCAGACTGGCCAGCAGATGGCACTCATTGGACGCTTTTCCATGGAGGTGTATCTCTTTCTGGTTTCCTTTGTATCAGTCTGGCTTGAGCCAAGATTCAAAGTGGGCTCTGCTGCCCCAAATCCACTGAAGAAAAGTCCCTCAACTCCCCTTTTTCCCTTGTAACAGCTGACAGGGAGGAAGACATCAGCTGCAATGAGCCAGGGGTTTTACCCCAGCTTAATGTCTTGGGGGCATGAAAAGAGCCCTTCCCAGTGGCCAGGAGGTGTAGCAACTCACAGCTTGTTGTTTTGGTTTCTTCATTTCTCTGTCCCTCACTCTTCTGGGAGTTTTGAAGCATTGTCCTGATCTGTTGACACTCAAAGCAGATCCCTTGGGCATCTTTTGGCTCCTTCTCCATTGTTTTTGTGAGAGAGCTGAGCCTTGTCTGCCTAATTGGACACCATCAATATTTTTTTTATTTGTTAAACTTAACACAAAGAAAGACAAACAAATACATGTAAACACAAATTAACTTAATCAATTGCCATAATTTGAGCACTCTTATAGCTACCACCCACCAGGTAGGATATGTCCCTGCAGGTCAACATAGAATCCCACCTTGTCCTTCCTTATAAGCACAGCTCCTCCCTGCCTTCAAGACTAACTTCTGTGACAAACACTTTAATTTTCTTTATAATTTTATCATTAAGTGTGTGTTCCTAAATGTCATAGTTAAGTTTATCCTCCCTCTTTTTGTCTATTTTTCCTTGCAATTTATTTTTTAAAGAAAGTAGATCATTTATTTGGAAAGTTTCCCATAATCTGGTGTATTTTGACATGTTCCTCTGTATTTTCTGTAAATGGGTAGAGGGTTATATAATTTTTTTTTTTTTTGGTAAGCTGATTTCATAGTCTGCATATCTGTCTTTTTATGTCTGCATGTCTGTCTTTTTATGTTTTTATGTATATTGCTTAGGTCATTAGGTTCATTAGGAGTCATTAGCTGATTCCAATGAATCATTAAATTCATTAGGAGTTACAGAGTGGTGACATTCCAATTTTGCCATTTCTTCTTGATTTTTTTTGTTGGAATACTTCTCTGAAGAGAAACTTCTCTTTATTTAGTATTTTGTTACCTGAAGACATAGTTTGTAAAGATAGACAGGATAAATGCCTGATTCTTTGCTTTTATTTTCCTGTGATCAAAGAACTTTTGTCCTAACAGCTTTCAAAGGTAATTGATTAGGTTTATTTATTTATTTTTGTTTTTGTTTCGTTTCAGTATCATTATGTATTCATTAATTTAAATATCTTTGTGACAGTTTGAAGCTTTTCATGGTTCTCAGAAAAGATCATGTTTTTAAAGCTAATTCATTCCTGTGGTTTGCAATCCCTTGATTTGGTTGGATTCAGTTCAGGAGCCTTTGACTGTATTACTTTAGTGAGATGTGACCCAGGGTGGGTCTTGGTCATCTTGCTGGAGTCCTTTATAAATGGAGGATTGAAAGCAGCAAACACACAGAAAAAAGAAGCAGAGACAGAGAAACCCCAAGAGGCTGAGAGAGACCCTGGAGGCCAGAATTGGAATCAGTAGAACTCAGAAAGTGGCCCTTGAGAGGCTGAGAGAGAGGCTTGGAGGAGAGGGGAGAAATGAGTATATGCCTGATCACCCATGGCTGAGCTCAGGGAGAAAGTGAGCCTGGAGGAGAAGGTAGAGACCCAGACAGGCAGAAGTGCCATTGTGTCCTGCATGACAGGAGTCCAGGTTTGCCAGTAGCAGAACTTCAGTGAGACAGCATCTCTGATGATGTCTTGATTTGGACATTCTCACAGCCTCAAAACTGTACACTTTTAACCGAATAATTTCCCATTATAAAAGCCAACCCATTTCTGGTATATTGCTCCCAGCAGCTTTTAGCAAACTAAAACAATCTTTGATGTATGTTGATGCACTGCAGTTATTATCCTTATTGATGTTCACATTGCCTTATCTTGGCCAGTGGGAGCCTCTTCACCTTGCCTCCTGAGTTCTTTTAACATAATACTAGCTGTTTTAATAGCTTCCTTGCCATCTGGTATATAACAGTTCTAGATTTATCTGTACACCTTCTTCTGACTCCTGGAATCAGCCACAGCTAATAATAGACATATTTGTGAACACAGCCAAGACCAGAAGCACTGCCAAGCTGACCCATAGACTTGTGAGCAATAACACATAATTATTAAGCCACTTAGTCTGGACTGGTTTGTTACATAGCAATAGCTACTGTCATAGAAGATAGACATTAAGATAAAAAATAAAAAATAAAAAGTAAAAAGTAAAGTCACATGGAGAAGGAATCGAGAAACATCAAATTTTATCTAATATGAAGACAAGAGAAGAGAATAGAGACAATAACGTGGCAAGATAATTTAAGAACTAACAGGGCAGTATTTGCTTAGGCTAAAATACTCAAATTTTTCTATGAAAGAGTTTATCTAATAACAGAACAATGGATGCAAGGAGAAAATTCTTAAGCTTTCAGAGAGAACAAAAGTGGTTTAGCTTCCCAGGAACAAGTATGAAAGTGGCATCAGACAGCTCATTAGCATCATTATTCTCTTTCTTATATCTCTCAAATATAATTCAATAACAAGTCCATTAAATAGTGTAAGCTTTCAGAGAGAAAAAAAAGTGGTTTAGCTTCCCAGGAACAAGTATGAGAGTGGCATCAGACAGCTTATCAGCAGCATTGGTTATATTATAATAATGGAATGAATTTTAAATGTTGTTTGTGTGTGTGTTGTAGAGAATTATTTCATTTATTTTCTGTTTAAGTTTTTTATATCTTCCCATTACATTTTAAACTCCATTAGGGAAAGGATGTTTTATGACAGTGCCTGACACATAGTAGGTGCTCATAATATATTTTTAATGTTAATATCAAATCTGTGAAAACAAGACAGATTATTAGTATATGATATAGGGATGATTGATTAGCTACTTTGGGGGTAAACCAAAAACTGACCCCACTCCTTACTGAAAAATAAAATCTAGCTTAATCAATGGATTAAAGTTAAAAATAAAATTACAAAAGTGCTAGAAGAAAACTGGAAGATTAAGAAAAACTCTTAGAATAGCAAATGTATTTAAAGAATAAATAATTTTCAAAATTCATAAAGGAAGCTCTGATTACATAAAAATCCTGCATGGTAAAAAAAAAAAAAAAATAGTTAATTCAAATGACAGATGACAAATCATAGAATAGATAAAATTATCAGAATGTCTGTTAATATATAGTCTGTAATGTAGAGTATATGTTGGTGAATGTGTGGGGAAACAGCCCCTTTCATGCATATGTAGTGAGATTGTAAATTAATGTAATCTCTTTAGTTAGCTATTGATAGTAGTGCTGAATTTAAACATCGTCTTTGAACCAGAAATTCTATAAAGGATAATATTCTACTAATTTATACTTGTAAAAGCAAGTCAATATATGTGCAAGAATGTTCACTCTAATATTTTTTATTAAAGCAAAAATCATAAAACAAAGGAACCCTCTGTAGGTAAATAAATTGTAATAACTCCATATGATTGAATCTTATGCAACATTAAAAAGAATGAAGTAGAACTGGATGCACTGATGTGGAATTATACCTAGTAAATTTAAAAAGCAGGGGTCAGTGGAGCACATATAGACTGCTTCCAGTTTTCAAAGGTTACATATGTGTATGAGATTTAAAATCGTTTTTTTTTGTTTGTTTGTTTTGTTTTTTACCAGGAGGTCCCAGGGATTGAACCCGGGTCCCTCCATATGGGAGACGGATGCCCAACCAGTTGAGCTACATCTGACCCCCTAAAATCGTTCTTGACTCTGGAGTAAAAGAAGAGGGAAGGAGGGGCCTGTGTGAAAAGGAGGATTATTTTTGTTTATTCATGTCATATTTGTATGGTTTTTAAAAATCAGGTTCATGTATTATCTTTCAAAAAGAAATACAAAAAAAAAAAAGAAGAAAGCAGTATTTTTCAGAAAGAATATATATTTACATTGGAGGAACAGACTAAGCATTTGAAAAATTCTGGCATAACAAGTTCTTATAAAAACTTACTTATCATTGAATAACTTGATGTTCTCAGCATAATTCTTCCCCATTCTGGCACTTGCTAATTTGCTATTTCCTAAGGGTTTCTAGCAGATGTTTTCTCTCCAGAAGGTTCTTGGCTTTTTTTCTTTCTCTATATATACCTTTAAACAAAATTTTGTCTCTGTAATTGATTTTTATCTACATTTAAAGCTTAAAATCATTTAAAAGTTCAGTGAGCTGAACATGAAGAAGAAAAAGTGAACAAACCATAGAAATGTATATAATACAAAGACAGAACCCTAAGGTAAACTATGTACTATAATTAATAGTATAATTATAGTAGTTTTTCATCAGTTGTAACAAAGGTATCACACTAATGCAAACTATTGCTAATAAGGAAAACTGTATGTGTGTAGGGGAGAGAATATATAAGAACACAGTACTAATGGCATTATTTTTCTATAAACTTGCAACTGCTCTAATAAAAAGAATAAAAAAGTGAATCTTCAATGTAGCTAATTATCATAATTCATTTGTACTGATCAAATCTATATGAATGAATTACTTTTTAATAAATAATAATAGTGAGAATAGAGGTTATGGTAAGTGAAACTAACTCATATAGAAACAACTTCAATATGAACTTCTCGTTTTACCAATTTAATCAGTTATCTCTTTATTGCCTCCCAATTGCTTGAAAATTGGCAGATGCTGTACCAGAATCTTAGTTTCATGTAATAAATATAGTTTGTGTTTCTCATTTTTCTCTAGTTAATTTAAAACTGAAAAGGAGCTTTTAAAAAAAGTGGAATGTGAACCAAGTAACTTCTTCAATTCTTTTTTATCCTATAAAATTCATGGTCAAGATGAATTTTCTCCACTGTTATAAACCAAGCTGACTGTTTTTACTTTTATACCTAGATTTATGGAAACTTCAAAGAATCATTTTCTCACTTAAAATCGATAAACATTTGTTGAATAGGTAACTAATACAAAGAATGATAAAAGATAATTCATGGAATACAAAGACGAAAAGATAATTTCTCTCCTGAATACTTTTTAAGATTTTTGAGATGAAAAATTAAACAACTAAAATCAAGGTAGAACTGTTATTAGCAATAATAGTAGCAATAATAACAAAAATACCTAAACTTAATTGAGTTTTTATTGTCTGCCAGGCATTGTTCTAAACCTTCTACATGAATTACTTCGGTGCCACTAATCAAAAGTATATCGCAAAAGAAAGGTTGTTTTTAGAAGTATCGAATACAAGCAGGCCAGTAGATTTCATGAATCTCCATGGCTTTAGCCATTTTATACACTGCAAATTAAGTTAGAGATATGTAAATAACTTGCCCCAAATACTACAGCTATTAAGGGGCCAAGATGGATTCAAATTCATTTGATTTGACTCCAGAACCCATGTGCTAACCACTGAGATGCTGTCTCCAAAACAAATTGCTAAACTGTATTGAGCATTTAGAAAGCAATGGACACTCTTCTAAACACTTTAAGCCCTTTAATATATTAATTCATTTAATCACCACAATGATCCCATGAGGTTGGTATTACTATTATTGCCATTTTACGGGTGAAGAAAACAAGGCTCAAACAGAGAATGTGGTGATTTTGATGCACTTGGTTAGGATGTTCTGGAACGACTTCCTTAGGGAAGTGTCCTATGAGAAATTGTGGGGAAGGATTTGGCAAGTGCACATTGGAGAGAGTGATAAGGTGCATGTATGAATGAGGCACAACAGAACTACTCATGAAGAAGAAACTTCAGGAGCTAAGCATTATTGAATATGCAAAGAGAGGGGGTTTATGCGGTAGCAAAGGCAATTCTGCAGTTTGGAGCCTCTGGAGAGGAGAATTCTGTGGGAGGAGAATTCTGTTAGTGAATTTATGTTTTAGAAGAGCTCTTGAAATGTACTGGCATAAATTCTAGTAGATGCATGCACCTCCAGGACTTTAATTACTACCTGTATCATTAATTACTGCCTGTATGATTATTCTTTTGGATCTTTCTTCCCTCTCCTTTTTTTCTGAACTCCAGTCCTGCTTTTACATTTACCTTCTGGATACTTATATTTAGATTGCTGCAACAATTCAACCATGACATTTCTAGAACCAATATAGTTTTCTTTCTCCAAAACATACTCATTCTCAATCTTTATTAAGGGGGTCATCATCCATCTAGTATCATCAACTAGAATCAAGTTTCACTTGATTCTACCTTGATCCTCTTCTTCAACCCCTAATTCATTCATATGAATTCTGTACTTTTCATACCATATCATGATATGAATATATTCATATGAATATGAATACTGTATGAAAAGTGAATGAATTATAGTGCCAAATAATGTGGATATTATAAGAAATAGAATCTTAGGAAAAAGGAAATAATCAGCATTGGCAAAATAATTCAACTTTCTTGATTGCTTGGTATCCTAGCATTGGAATGCTGCCAATTAGCAGACAAGTAGAAAAGAAACCATTACAGTAGACATAAATTATCCTAAAATTACTCTTTTCTCTATTCAAGAAGATTTTTAAAAACACTATGGACTTGCTATACAAGTATATGAAATATGAACAGTTTTACTTCTTGAGAGATCAAAGAAATTGATGCTGAATCCTATTAGTGTAATTGTGACCAAGATCTTATAATTGATGAGAATTTCAGTGTTCATTGTCTTATGCATTGTGTTTCTTACAACATGATTGCAACCAGGCCAACTTTGGGTGCAGTACAGTTTAATATTTGTGTTGACGGTCTACTCTACCAAGTTAAATGAATACAAATAAAATAGTAGTTTAACCCAGAGTGTCTGTGTTGGGGAAGGAGGATGAAGATGGAGAATCAGTGCTAAAATAGTTTCCAAATACCTGAGGACATAAAAATTTACCTCTAGATTTAGTTATTTTCTGCTTTAGTTCATTAGTATATGCTTGGTTTCCTAACAAGTCAGAGGGTACATTTAGGAAAGCTACCATAAGAAAGGTTCAGCCAACTATGCTGCTGGGGAAAGAAATCCAGGACAATGTGACTATCCCCATAATATACTCTTCTTGTTTAATGTGGTGGTTGAGATGACTAAATGCCACAATAATTTCCATACCACATGGGTATCTCTATTTTCACAGAATGGACAGACACATAAATTTCTGTTTTCAATTTGTACTTGGTTTTGGGATTATTCACACATGGTCTTTCAAAGAGGTATATTGAAAACATTACATCTGATAATTTTCCCTAGAAAGTGACTTGTTTGGCACATTTAATAGCTGCCTACATACTCAGCTACAATAGCCATCTTAAATATATATTTTTCTATAAAGCAATTTATCTTTTAATAGATTATACGATACTTCAACACCAAGAGGAATAGGAGTGGAAACAAAATGAATTAGATTCAGGCCATAACCTATTATTGGATTTTTGCAAGAGCATTTCAATCTTTGCAACTTCCCAACTGAAAATGCTATTGCAGTGTATAATTCTTTCATAAGCTACAATAAAAAGCTAACCATTCTTAAGGATAGATAATTTCTCTTTTTGTTTAATTAAAAATGTATACTTTCTCAGGAAGGACAATCACTGCCTTGGATCTTTTCATGCTTTCTTCTCTGATCATCAAAAATAACACTTGGATATCTATTGAAGTCCATTTTTAAACAACAATGAAAAAGTTTGGAGAGGGTTGAGAACAATTAAGGCTGCAGCTTCTGGTCAACTAGGTTTACTCCTGATTCAGTAACTTGCTCCATTCTGCTAGCCTGTGATTTCCTGAGATTAAGATCTGTGCTTTAGTAAAATTACAGTGTATGCTATGCTATGGTATTGATCTTCAAATTTCCCTCAAGTGGCTGAAAATGCAAATGTTAATTTTTTAAACAATAAGATTTTTACTGTAAATATATATAATATTTTCCTGGATTGAAAAAGACACATTTCTCACCTTTGGAAAGCAATGAAGTACTCCAATATCCAACTCCTAAAATAAATGATTTTATTTACTATAATTACATGCTTTCATACTAAAATTCTTTTTATACATATGTGAGTCCATTGTCCTTTAGGGCATTAACACATGGAAAAAATAACACAAAATATTTCTGTATTTGGAAATATTTAATATTTTAAAATACAGGACCAAAGGAAAAAAAATCTGCATATTTAAGAACAGTGGGCTTCTACTGTGCACATTAATTAGTATTTTTACTGAAGATGAGTATGGAGAGGGAATTTCAGGAAACATGTTGTTGTGCTTAAAATTTAGAAATCGTTCAGTATATTTATGAATATGTTTATCAGATTTGCTGTAAATCTGTGAAGAAAAAAATTAAGTACGAAGTGTAGAGTGTTTTTCAACTACAAGAAACTTGGCTTATTTGATTAGAAATAAAGGTTGCGGGAAACGGATGTGGCTCAAGAGGTTCGGCGTCCGTCTACCATATGGAGAGACCGGGGTTCGATCCCCGGTACCTCCCGGTAAAAAAATATATATATATATAAATAAATAAATGTTGCTAGATGGTTAATAATATTTTTTTAAAAAACCACACATCTCAAATACTTTGAATGCTTAAGAATCCTAATTCAGAGAACGTGAAAAGCAATTTATTCCATGAGCATGTGCTAACTGAACTGGCCCACCAGGAAGAGAAAAGGCTAAAATTACATTATCTGCCAATATGCTTGACAACAATGCTTTCATTTAAAGGAGGGTACTAACAGTATCGAGAACCACAGGCCATTGTAAGATAGTCTTATGACAGATACAGCTGAAGGTTTTCTACATATGCACTTAGTGATATTTGTCTGCATTTTGTTTGCTAAGATGTAAGTCATTAAACATTTCAGGCTTGGAAAGAGACAACAATCAAACTAGCTGCTGGGTTTTGCTAGAAAAAAGTAATTGTGTTTAATTTTAATCAGAAAGGGCAGAAACATTCATAAGGCAGCACACATTTGAAATTTCTCAAGTATAGCATGTTTCAATTCTTACTTACCAACCCCTTTATTCTGTTATCATTAATTGATTGGCTGTATTGTAGGAAAGTTTACAATTTAGTCTCATATGAAGGAAGGAATCAACAGGAGAAAAAAGTGAATATATTTAGTTTTTCAACTTCATAGTTTTGAAATAATTTTAGACTTACAAACAAAGCTGAACAAATGCATAGAGTTCATATATATATTGTTTATCTAACTATCAAGATGTTAACATCTTATATTACCATGGTGCAATTATTGAAATCAGGAAATTAATGTTGAGATACTTTAACCAATCTATAGATGCCACTCAAATTTCAAAAACTGAAATTGTCCCATTGATGCCTGGGGGGGTGGGGGGGTGGCAGTCAAGGGTGTCCAGGATCTAATCCAAAGTCCCACATTGCAATTAATTATGTCTCAGCCTCCTCTAGTCTGGGGCAGTTGTACAATCTTTCTTCATCTTTCATGACCTTGACAGTTTTAAAGAGTACTGGCCAATTATTTTATAGAATATCCCTCAGTTTGGGTTTGGCTAATATTTTCCCATGGTTAGACTGAAATGATGCATTGTTGACAACAGTACCACAAAAGAGATGTTTTGTCCATCTCAATGTGTCGTGTCAGGAGGTACACAATGCCTATATGTCTTATTACTGATGATGTTAACTTTGGTCACTCGCTTAAAGTGGTATCTGCCATGTTTCTCTAAGGAAATAATACCATTTTACCTCCTGTAATAGTAAGCGTCTTGTGGAGAGAGACTTTGAGACTCCACAAATACCCTCTTTCTCAGCATATTTTTTGCTCACTAATTTAGCCTGCATTGATGATTTTTGCATGCAATAATTATTACTGTGTTGTTTACCAAAGGATGATTTTCCTATTCCTTCTACATTTATTAATTAGAAATTCTACTGAAAGGAAGAGCTGTCCCATTGCTCACATTTATTTATTCAATTATTTATATCAGTTAGTTATAACTGACACTGGCAAGATCAAATTGCTGTTTCTGCACACGTGGTGTTACTTAAATCTAATAATTTAGAGTGAACTATTGTGTTTCTCTTGCCCAGGCCTTGTGTAATCACACGTCTTTGCAATTAGGGCCTAGGATTTCCTCTGAAAAACCACTTATTTCCTATGCCAATCACACTGGGTAATGAAAGAGTATAACCTGCTTTGGAACTGGGAAAAGAAAGATTGATTTTCCTCTCTCTGAATCCAGGAACTTCTTGGATCCAGGTAACAATATGTGAAGATGTCAAAATATTCCCATTCATGGTGCTGAGCTGGCTCCATCTAACTGAGCCCCTTCAAGAGCCAAGTGCACATGCTAAGATTGTGGGCTCCAGAGTAGCACTTTTGTTGAGAACAGTAATTATTTTATACTTCTGTTATTCCCAGCCCTTCAAGAATGGGATTTCTAAAAGTCACGACAGGGGAAGCGGCTGTGGCTCAATCAGTAGGGCTCCCGTTTACCATATGGGAGGCCCCGGGTTCGGTTCCTGGGGCCTCCTGGTGAGGGCAGGCCCGCCCGAGCAGCGTGGTTAGCTGACCCAGCGAGCACAAGCAGCAAGGGGAGGATAAATGAATAAATAAATAAAATCTTAAAAAAAAAAAAAAATAATAATAATAATAATAAAAAAAATAAAATAAAATAAAAGTCACGACATGCTCTCACTTGTGCTGAGTGGGATGGGTAAACGATGACCTTCTGCATGGCTAGTAGGCAGGTGTCTTCAACAAGCAAACAGAACAGTTGAGTCCAACAAATCAATGGTCACTGGCAGGTTGGCAAGATAGTAGGTCAATGAAAAAGAAACTGAGTAATTTGTTTCAGAGCATCAGTAAAGATAGGTTCTCCCTCCACCTCCCTCCCCTCCCCGCCCCCAAATTTCAGTTAATAGTTTGAAAAGCTCATTGAGGGGAGCTAATTTCACTGAATAAGCTGTGGGGGCTCATGTCACAATAAATTGGATATCTTAAGAAAGCATAAAAACATTATGATATCACAGACTGGTATAATTGGTGACTTGGGTTCTAAAAGTGAGTGGATTAGGAGTCAGGTCATTAAAATGGAAACAAAAGTGGCTTTCTTACAGCAGTGGAACTGATTCTTACTCCCTGTGTGAATTTTTAAACTCCTATGTCCATTTAGGTGAATTCCTGTGTATACATTCAGCTGTGTAAGAAGAATTTTATAAGACAAGATTCCCAAAGACTAATTCATGGATGCATCTTGTGTCTCATTTTATACTGGTGGGGCAGAAATGATATTAAAACTGTTTGCTAAGCATCAAGTTGGATGCTTTGTTACATTAGGGCAGGGGTTCTTAACCTTTTTTGTTCTACAGACCTCTTTGCCAGCCAGGTGAAAAACACGGACCTCTTACTAAGTCCACACTATACTGTGTATTATTTAATAAATATATCACACCCGCACCAACATGTCCCCACAAGAATAATGTTTTTTTTTGAATTTCAATTCAAGCTCACAGACTGTTTGTAAAGAACCCCTGCACTAGGTGAAAGTGGGGGGGGGGGGGGG